>OY759215.1:57420294-57793050 GCA_963662175.1 Aradus depressus | reverse complement strand
ACATGAATAAATAAGTAATAAAAAACAATAAATAAACTAAACATTACTAGTAATTACAGTAGATATAGTTTTTAATTATAATTTATGTTATGATAAATATTTGTTATAATTCTACCTAAAGTGTCTTTTTTACAACGATATTTCAGGAAGTTCCTTACCCAGGTCACAATGTAAAACTTTAAAAAAATATATAATAATAATACAAAAAAACGAATAAACACACATATCGAAATAAAAAATATGTTTGATTTTTTCATTGGTTTTTAAAGCCCACCTTATGGAAATATATTTTTTTGGATTGTTGGATGGCTGGGTTACAAACACACATTGACCTGGTAGAGAAGTTTTATCTATGAAATAAGAGGGCGCCGGTAGCTCAGTGGTAAGCGTGCTTGACTTCTGAGCTCAAGGTCGTGGGTTCGTAGCCCAACCGAGGCCCTTAGTTTATTTTATCTGGGAGGTAAAATAAACTTAAGCACGCCGTCCTTCGGATGGGACGTTAAGCGATGGTCCCGAGCCTGTACGATGTCAGGTACTCGTTAAAGACCCCTACCCTAGATGAATAAAAATTTAGGGTAGGCAAAATTTAGGAATCCCACAGTAGAGTCGGGCTCATGTCCACCAGAGTGACGAAAGAGCGCTCTGGTAGTAGGCGATATGACCTCGTAGTTAAAGCCCGGGCATGAGTTATAAAACCTAACCTAACCTATCTATGAAATAATAATAAAATTCTCCCCCGGATGGGATTCGAACCCTCGCCCGTGGTGAATCCATGCAACCGAAGCCCTACGCTCTAGCCCACACAGTCATAAATGAACCCAGTGATAATAAGACCAAGAAATTGTTAGTTAAACTAACAGTTACGGGAGCTAAGCAAACTACACCAATAGGAGCAAGTTCTTGAACGGTCACTAGGTACTTTTTGTGGAATTCCAAAATGTGGCGACTTTGTCTGAAGTCCTATTTTTGGTTGAGATGTATTCGTGATTAAAATTTACATAATCCTCTTCTCTCTAGAACTTCACTTTACCTCTGCTGTACCATACGAAGAATATTCTGTGGGAAATATCATTTCTGACAGTGATTTGACTCGTTCATATGGCTGGTATCGTCCAATGCAAAGTGGGATTGGCAGTGGAAATCGTGAACGACTTATCCTTATAAGATTTTTATCCAACCTTTGCTGGGTTTGCTTCAACCATATAACTTTGACATGATTGACTTGGAGACATGGTATCAAAAATGGCTTCATTTAGATGCAGCAGTAAGCTCCGTGGTGAGCAACGAGATGACTAGTGATTAACCATAGTCACAGTGCAGCACGGTTTATTTAGTCATGCCCGGGCTTTAATTACAAGGTGAATGATTTGGACACCTAATATCAGAGCGCTCAAGTCCCGGAGTCCTAAATTTTGCTTAGCCATCTACCTAGAATAGGATCTTTAACGAGTGTCTAACAGCGTACTTTTGTTTTTTATCACATACCAGATAAAAAACCTAAGGGCCTCGGCAGGGTTGGAAGGCGATACTAGAACAGAACCGGTGTACATAGATCTGTAATAACGGTTATGGATTAAGGTAATGGATTTAAGACTAAACTCCAATAAATGGTCATCAGCGTCCACATCTAAACATTGAAACTAGTTATAATACATAGTATATTACGAAAAATAAATAAATGAAACATTTTACCAAACAAACCTGTATCTGATACAATTATACAGAGATATTGACAAGTAAATATTTACAGCTTACGGAATATCTGATTTTACTTAGGTCGTTCACCATATAGCTTTCGAGGTACTACATGCAAAAGTAGAAAAATGTGTTTAAAAATTGAAAAAATTCACATTTTCTGCATCTAATAAGGCAAATGAAACAAGCAGTTGTACGTATCAAAATCGGTGCATCGGTTGAGGCTATATGTAAGCCTGTCTAACTAAATGTTGAACAAAAAGACGGAGAAAAGAAAAAATCGAATTTACCAAGTAGAATTTTTCCCTTATTTCTAAACCAAATTCGTCACTTATTTAATTTTTTATGGGCAGCCTCCAACTCGCAGACGTACCGCATAAGCCGATAAACTGCAAGCGTTCTACGTTACAAAGGATACACGTATAAACTCTCTGTCAAGTGAATATACACATGGCAGCTTGCCCACTTTTCGAACTTTACTTGGCGGCTAGATATAAAGGGTTACTTTGACTTATGCCCGGGCTTTAACTACGAGGTCATATCCGCCTGCTACTGTGGACACGACCCTGAAACCTACTGTGGGAGTCCTAAATGGAAGGACAGCGTACAAAAGGTTTTTTCCAAGATAAAAAAACCTAAGGGCCTCGGCCGGGTATACCATTAGCCATTCTAGTACTGAACATACGAGTATACTTAATATTTTCGTAAAAAATAAAAATAAGAAGTAATTAATGTATGGAACATTACGCTCAAACTGCTGGGATCAAGGGCGTTTTGATTGGTTTGTATGTGGGTCTTTTCATTACAATATGAGACACTTTTATTCGTTATTTAGCTTTTAACGTTCGGGGTCAGCAAATACGGAAATAAATGCGTCGAACATCTAAACCAATGTAAATATTTCTTGTAATTTCGTACAAACAACAATATCTTTTCTAACAGAACAATAATGGGATTGGTAGTCTAGAGTTAACGTGCTTGCCTGCTGTGCTAAAGGTCGCGGGTTCGATTTTGCGGGACCCTTAGCAATGGGCATCTTTCGGCTGGGACATTGAACTGCGGTCCCGAGCATGTACAATGCCAGTTACTCCTATTCTTTTACTTGAGTAAGTCAAATTTATGACTCCCGCAGTAAGGTTGGGCTCAACAGTCGAAGGGCGCTCTACAGTCGCTTGGTAGTAGACGATATGACCTCGTAGTCGAAGCCCGGGCACGAGTCACAAACAAAAACAAAAATAAAAATACATGTCTAAAAACAAACAGCAACATGTTGGTTAATTGATGTAGGTTTCCTTATCCTCAATCCCTACGTTATTTCTACCCTGAGATTTGGTGGACGGCATGACCGATAAAAACCCTGAAGAGGTTAGAGCATCTTGTCCCTTCACTCCTCAAGGGTAGGTTTGGACACCTGCCAACGATCTGCACATGTCTTCATACTCACATGTTGCTAATGTAAATTAAATATTTTAAATATTGAAAAACCGAATGTTGTGACTCATATTCGAGCTTCAACTACAAGGTCATATCGCCTACTACTAGAGATATTTTCGACGTGCTGTTGGATATGAGCTTAGCTGTACTATAGGAGTCCTAAAGCCAGGTTAAGTTAGTGTAGGGGTGGGCTTTAACGAGTACCTATCATATATAATATCGAACAGCCTTGGGACCGCCATTTGAGTCCCCTCTGAAGGATGCCGTGCTCACAATTTTCTTGTCTCACAGAGAAGGGTCTGAAATAACTACTGGGAGTTGTCTGAAACTTGTTTGAGAGGGGAGTCCACGAAAAACTTTTGATGACCTCATTGTTCTGGGAACGGAAATGGAAGAAACTCTTACTTGTGGGCATCAGCATTTTTTTTTCGTTTTATGGAATGAAATGTTCTATAGACCAACTAACATATTCCTCTGGATTTACCCTCCCCCCTCTCCACTACCTTTATTACATTTAAATAATGCCAGTTTTTAGCATTTTTCAAGTTGAGAAACTCGGACATATTGTAGAAACCTATAATAAATAAATGAAACATACTAACTCGTATTTTTGAATAATTGCCTATTCAGAAAATTGTTTATATACATATACTACCGGTCTCGGCATTACTCCAGCGTCAGGTTTAGTATTTGAGACAATATTTCAAAAATACGTTGTTATTATACATTTACTTTTAGCATTTTAACAAGCACATAGGTAACAATATACACTTCAGTAACAACATTAAAAAAAATAATTATATTTATTTTTATATAAAAAGCAAATTTCTTTTTAAAACAAATGAGTAAAAAAACACGGCCATCAGTTGTTTTTAGTGTGTGTAGACAGAGTGGAGGCCTGGGTTCAATGGAGACGGGCTGAGTAAAAGATGGACAGTGGTGTTTAGGCTTAAATTGCAATGAACTAATAGAAGTGAATTGACGGTGAAATTGTTCCAAAAAGAAGGTACTTTTATTTGTTTATATGTACAGGATATATGCCGAGAAATAGATAACTTAAATTTAAAAAAAATGGCTTAAATATAAAACAAAAAAAGATTGAATTAGTGTTAAGAATTTAGTTTTTAAGATTTTTGTTTGTTAACAACACAGTTAAACACAGTAACAAAATACACTTAACTTACCTGCGGTGTAACTGCACACTAGCTTAGGTTGTAGTCAGATTCACTTATCCTTAACCCCAGACCACTGTAAATTTCGAAAACTCATTTCTCCGTGGAATATGGAATGTATATACAGAGTTTCCCCTTTCAGAAAGGAACTGGTAGAAAAACTTTTATTTTTTTAGGTTAGAGATAATTTTTTTTTTTTTCCTTTTAATTTATTATCCTTATATAAAGTAGAATTTTTTTTTATTGGAACGTCCCTAATCCGGCTTTGAATCTAAATCTGGATCGTATTAACTGTGTTAAAAATTATATACACGATTATAATTCTGACTTTTTCAAATTAAATTCAGAAAGGAAAGTTAAAATATTTTTTTTTTACATTACAATTTCATAAACATTAAATGCTTTAAATAAATTCTATGTAAAGCTGAAATAGAGGAGGTGATTTATTATTGGTTGGCTGACGTTGGCCAAAGGAAGGATGAAGGCGGGGGCATAACGCCGAATTAACAGAAGCGTTCAATCAAGGTCCATTCACGAAATTCTACTTAAAACAAGTCGTCGGTAAATCACTGGCAATGTACTTCCCCAGAATGAATTAATCAATTAACTTTTCGCTTCCCCTCCAAAACGTTTGCGGTACTATAGGTACAGCAGTTGACTTACATAGAGGCTCCTAAATCCACATACTAAATAATGGGCCAATAAATTCATTACATCGACAGTTATTAGAATTTTAGAATTGAGTCCCCTCCCCTGAACCCCCTTCCCTTCAGCTGAAATTTGACAGGTTTGTCCTCATTCTGGTTCTGACTTCAAACATGAAATTTCATGTCGATACATTTATTACATCGTCAGTTAATGTGAATTTTCAGTTGAGCCCTTCTGATCCCTCCTTCTCTTCTACCGATTACCGCTGAAAATTAATAAGTGTCGTCTTTATAGTGTTTTGAATTCACATTTTGTGCCTGTATATTCATTACATCGGCAGTTATTACAGTTTTTGAGCTAAACCTCTGTCTTAATTCCCCCTCTCTTATGGTCGATTAGGCTGAAAATAGATAGGTGTTGTTCTAATGTAGTTTTGGTCACGTATAAAATTTCGTGTCCGGACACACACATAGATGCACATACTTCTTTTTCATATTTTGAATCTGGAGGTCGGAAAACATGAAATTTCGTTGAAAATTTCGCAACGAATTTTTGCCGATTACATAATCTTCCATATACATCGTATAGCTGGGGAGGTAAACTTTTGTCACAACGATACTGGCTCATAGCACTAAATCTTTTTAGCAGTTACTTATCTGGAAAATTTCAGAGAGTCGAATTTCAGATTATACCTGGTGAAATGTATACATCAGAATGGAGAGAAATTGTATGCGGTGTTCCGCAATCCGGTCAATCTTAGGGTCTATGATGTTCCTTATATACATTATCGATCTTCCTAGTTATTTACCTAGTTACCTCACGCCTCTCAGTTCTCTGGAACTCCCCGGCTCCTGGTCTTCTTCCACTGCTGGACAGAAGTTGGTTGGGCGCTTTGATGGGAGGGACAGAGCTGGTCTCCATTGAATCTATTTTTAAAGGTCTTGAAGCATTTAACGAATGTAAGCCAATCAATGAGTTAATGTAGTCGTAGGTAAGAAAATGAGTTTCGTTTGTTTCTTTTTTCTATAATTTATTAGGGTTCAATATATTGGGGAGATTCCAGCCCTGGAGCTTTTTTCAGACTTCAAAAGAAACACTAAGAATAATAAATAATATTAAACAAAGAACAATCTGTAGAGAGATATTTATTAGAAGAAATATAAATATTGTCCCTCTCAACAATTCTCGTCATGATTATGGAACCAGGAGGAAAGGTGAATTTCGAATAACTAAACATTGTTCCTCTCTTTTTGAAACAAGTGTATAACTCATAAAAGAAACAATTTCTTTAATGTCCTTCCCACTTTTCATGGAAACAATAGTAACTATTACAATAAAAGAATTTAAAATTCAATATTTATGTTAGAGGAAAGAAACTCTCATTGTTCAAAGAGAAAAAATAAAATCATCATAAAAATGTCGTGTTTCATATATAAAAAGCCAATATATTGGCTTTTTATATATGTATAAAAAGCCAATATATTGGCTTTTTATATATGAAACATGAAACAGTTTGTGAATGCGGGTAAACCAGTTTTAGCGTAAAAACATCGTCCTATGTTAATTCAGAATGTTTAGACAAACATAAAAATATTAAACAAAAGTAATTACGATAGAAATTATAATATACATATTATAATTATAATATACATATTATAATTATAATATTATATATTATAATTTCTATCGTAATTATTTTTGTTTAATATTTTTATGTTTATCTAAACATAGAACTAAACAATGTGAAATAACATAAGACGATGTTTTTACCCTCGGACTGGTTTATCCGTATTCACAAACTGTTTCTTCATTGTATAGTAGAAATGTGGTTCCTGCGATCTAGCAGGCATGTATGTTAACAGGGTGAGGAGAGGGATCATTGCAATAATTGACAACCTCCAAGTCCGCCTCTTCATTATGAGAAAAATTTCAATTTCTGTTGTAAACTACTTTCTAATTGAGGTACTCAAAAACTAATGAATAATAATAAAGGTATGGGTATAGTAAAAAATATTAATTCCATACAATTTGAGATTTGCTAATTTCCGTTGGAGAAAGAATTCGAAATATTTGCTGGGAGGAGTCCTCTTTCCTTCCGCCCCTAATTGCACCTTAATGAGTTCTTCGTCTGGCCCACCCCATCCCTAAGTAATTTGCCGGTTTTTTGGTCTGTAATGCTTTTATGCATGATAACTACTTCCTAAAAAAAAAGTTAATGATCATAATTTCGTAATTAATATATCTAATTTGTTCGTAATGCAAATTGCACAACACTACAATGTTTGAAGGGAGCATCATAAAGGAAATATTTTCAGATTAGTTTTGTCAAATTCTTTAAAATGATACTTCACACATCGTTGATGCAAAAATCATCCTGCAGAAGTTTCATGAGTTAATTTGTTAGTAAGTTATTGTTACTCATGCCCGGACTTTAACTGTGAGGTCATATCGACCATTACCAGAGCGCTCTTTCGCCAACCCAGGTACTTATTCACATAGGTTAGAGGTAGATTAGGGGTCTTTAACCTGACATCGTTCGGGATTATCGTCTTAACACCCCATCCGAAGGACGGCGTGCTCAAGGTTTAGTGTAGTTCTTTGAGTTTATCTTCAGCCGTTTTCCGCCCTAACCGGAAAAAAAAAACAGAATTTGAGTTTTTTTCATGTAAATTTTTAATTCAGGTTCTTTAGTCTAAGGGAGGAAAAGCGAGCTAAGTACCTATGTGTCCGTACATTCTATGACAACATTCCTTGAGAATTCGAACATTGACCTTTTCTGTTTTAGTCAATTACTCTCTTTAGAATAGATTAAGATTTCAAGAAAAGTTTAACAAACTTTTGGAAAAATTAGTAAATTTAATGAAACTTAATTATTTGATGATTAGGAAATATTTCTAAGTTAGGTTAGGTTTTATGACTCATGCCCGGGCTTTAACTACGAGGTCATATCGCCTACTACCAGAGCGCTCTTTCGTCACTCTGGTGGACATGAGCCTGACTCTACTGTGGGAGTCCTAAATTTTGCCTACCCTAAATTTTTATTCACTTAGGGCAGGGGTCTTTAACGACCTGACATCATACAGGTTCGGGACCAACGCTTAACGTCCCATCCGAAGGACGGAGTACTTGAGTTCATTTTACCTCCCAGATAAAATACACTAAGAGCCTCGGTCGGGTTTCGAACCCACGTTCTTGAGCTCAGAAGGCAAGCATGCATAAGAAAATATTTCTGAATAATGTTTAAATTGTAACGCATAGCAACACACTTTAGAATATATTTTTATTATCGGTAGTTTGTTGTAAAAGTTGAAAATAAATAAAAAAATAAAATATAGGAGTTTCATATATCAACCAACTTTGTACAAATCACTCTTGCTCCCGCAGCGGGATTCAAATAAAATGAAAATAATATTCTAGAGTCATATACTCATGTGACGCCAATATGAATTGATTTTGGGAGGAGCGAGGGGATGGGAAAGTGATCTGTGCAAACGTGGTTGGTATTAGAAAGTCTTGAGTTGGCAATTCATGTGCAAGATATGTATAACATGTAAGCTAAGCTCCTCCACCAAGAATGTGTTTGTTACATTGTTTGAGAATATTTCTTGTGGGGAGAATATTTCTTGCGGATTCGAACCTCGACTTTTATCATCAATTACTCTCTTAAGACTAAATTGAAGTTTCAGGAATTAAAGACCGAAAGTTTAACAGATTTTCGGAGAATTTCTAGGGTTAATATAAAACCGTTATCTTAATTAATTAGAAATAAGGTTAATTAAAATAAAAACTTTTAGGAAAGACTTTCATAACAATTTTCTCAATTTCATATTTGAACAATAACTGAAATAATGAATGATAGGTCGGTCGATTTCCCTGAACTGATTGGCTGTTATAACAAATTCTACTAAGCCGATGAAATGTTCACAGAATATCCATGTGAGGCATCATAGAACATTCTACAAAAATCATTCCTGAAATAAATATTGGGTTCCACAGAGAGACCTCATGATAACAACAATATTTATTTCCGTGATTAAATTGTGTACATAAATATAGCTTACAAATTGTAACCGACAATCACTCGATATCTCTTTGTATTCTATTACAGACTCAAGATGAATAATAATAATTATTATAAAAATAGTCTCAAGATCGCGGGTTCGAAACCCGGCCGAGGCCCTTAGGATGTTTTATCTAGACGGTGAAAGCTCATTGGGCACGACGTACTTCGGATGGGATGTTAAGTCTGTACGATTTCAGGTACTCGTTAATGGAACCTACCATAGGTGAATAAACGTGGGTAATCAAAATTTAGGACCCCACAGTCGGGCTCATGTCCACCAGAGCGACGAAACAGCACATTGTAGTAGGCGATATGACCTTTGAAACCTGGGCATGAGTCACATTAACTAATTGAAATTCCTAATATTAAAAAATACAATAGTTACTATTTTTTTTTTAACTAAATTTTTTAATAAAAATTTGATGCTTATATTCCTTCCTTTAGGATCAGTTTTTTTTTTTTTTTTTTTCACTACGACATTAGATATCTCTTCCTCAAGTCACAAAGAGCGAAAATAGAAATCTATATTAATAAAGCTGAAACGGGGTTTGTTTGTTTGTTTGTTTGTATGTATGTATGTATGTATGTATGTATGTATGTATGTATGTATGTTTGTTCCAGCATCACGCCCAAACCGCTGGACGGATTTTTATGAAACTTCCCATGTAGCATTCTTTTGAGCCCGATTGAATAATAGGCTATGTGGCGTCCCAAAATTTTGATCGGGAGGGGGGGTTGTAAGGGGGGCCTAAGTATATAAATAGTGCTAACTCATTAACTAATGGTCGAATCGTCATGAAATTTCACACGTAGTCTTTTTAAAAGCCAAATAGGAAAAAAATGTGTGTGGCGTCCCAAAGTTTTGAACGGGAGGGGGGGTTGAGGGGGGCCTAAGTATAAATATGGAGCTAACTCATTAACTATTGGGCGAATTGTCATGAAATTTCACATGTAGTATTTTTAAAAGCCAAATAGGAAAAAAAGGTGTGTGGCGTCCCAAAGTTTTGAACGGGAGGGGGGGTTGTGGGGGGGCCTAAGTATAAATATAGAGCTAACTCTTTAACAGTTGGTCGGATTGTCACGAAGTTTCACATGTAGTATTTCTGAAGTCCAAATAAAAAAATAGGCGGTGTGACGGCTCAAAATGTTTTACGGGAGGGGGGGTAGTGGGGGGGCCTAAGTATAAATATAGAGCTAACTCATTAACTAATGGGCGAATCGTCATGAAATTTCACATGTAGTATTTTTAAAAGCCAAATAGGAAAAAAAGGTGTGTGGCGTCCCAACGTTTTGAACGGGAGGGGGGGTTGTGGGGGGGCCTAAGTATAAATATAGAGCTAACTCTCTAACAGTTGGTCGGACTGTCACGAAGTTTCACATGTAGTATTCCTGAAGACCAAATAAAAAAATAGGCGGTGTGACGGCTCAAAATGTTTTACGGGAGGGGGGGTAGTGGGGGGGCCTAAGTATAAATATAGAGCTAACTCATTAACTAATGGGCGAATCGTCATGAAATTTCACATGTAGTCTTTTTAAAAGCCAAATAGAAAAAAAAGGTGTGTGGCGTCCCCAAGTTTTGAACGGGAGGGGGGGTTGTGGGGGGGGGGGGGGGGGCTAAATATACACATAGAGTTAGCTCATTAACGGTTGGTCGTATTGTCACGAAATTTCGCATATATTATTCCTGAAGGCCAAATAGAAAAATAAGGTGTGTGGCATCCCGAAGTTTTGAACGGGTGGCGGGGTTGAGGGGGGGACTAAGTATAAATATAGAGCTAGCTCATTAACTGTTGATCGTATTGTCATGAATCGGATTGTCATGAATTTCACATGTAGTAGTAGTAACTATGTATTCGCTGTGGGGTTCACTGTTGCAAGACATTTACTAGCTGTAGTGCTCAGCCTCAGCGTTCCTAACTACGTACTAGCTGTGGGGTCCGTTGTTGCAAGGCATTTACTAGCTGTAGCGCCCAGCGTTCCTAACTATGTACTAGCTGTGAAGTTCGCTGTTGCAAAGCCCTTACTAACTGTAATGCCCAGCGTATTTAACTACACTAGCTGTGGGGTCCGCTGTTGCAAGGCACTTAATAGCTGTGATGCCCAGCGTTCCTAACTTCGTACTAGCTGTGGGGTCCGCTGTTGCGAGGCACTTACTAGCTATGGTGACCAGCGTTCCTAACTACGTACTAGCTGTTGGGTCCGCCGTCGCAAGGCACATACTAGCTATGATGCCCAGCATTCCCAACTACGTACTAGCTGTGGTGCTCAGCGTTGCAAGTCACATACTAGCTGTGGTCACAAACGTTCTTAAGTACGCACTGACTAGGACGTCCAGCGATGCTAAGTATTCACTAGGTGTGGCTTCCGCCGTTGAAAGGCGCATACTAGCTGTGGTGCCCAGGGGTCCTAAAAACTTACTAGCGTTACAACAGCTGAAGGACTATAAGCCTTATTCCATATGAATAATTGAAAATTATAACATCATGAATGTACTGTCGAGGAACTGAATAGCGTTATAGAAGATATTGGGAGAAAAATCAAAGTTCCCCGGGCAACGCCGGGTATTACTGCTAGTAAATAAATAAAAGAAAGTTAATAAATAACAATAAAGGAAATAGTAAACAACTAATAAAACTAATGATAATAATAAAAATATTAAACAAAAACTAATTACAATACAACCTATAGGATACGATTTTTTACCATCTGACCTATAGAATTTTTTCTCAAGAATAATAATGATTTTCCACTTCCGAAATGGATCCTACGAATACGAGTCTTTCCTGTCTGTCGTCCCCTTTTTATGTTTCATGTTCCTTAACACGATATTATCGCGTATTTCAGATAGTATATGAACGGGTAAAAAAACACGAGTATGATTTTAGTCATCTTACATGCACCAAATGTTAGTAGACTTTATGACAAGGTGAGCAAAAATTGTTTGCAAAATATAAGGTATTTAACATTTTGAATCCGAAGATATTGCGAATCAAAATTCTCGCCCCCATCAAACTGAGTTAAAATTGTATTAAAAAAAAAAAATATGATACTTGTTTTGGGATGAGCGTGCTGATTAGAGAGAAGGCAGTCCGCACTCGTCTTGATGTACGGTGGTCGGCGGAGGTCTGGTGAAGCCCGTCCTGAGTTATGGCACACCCGAGGCTCTGTCTAGACACTCCTCCCGATAGAACTTTATTTATCGGCTCTTTCCAACATTTTCTATGTCTTCTACAGGCAATCATTTCTTTAACATACTGCCTCCAGCGTTCTACTGCAAATTGGAACATTTGGCCATAATTTGGTAGGTATGATTTTTTGTGTATTTTGTTGGCTCCGACATAAAGTAAAAAAAAGTCGTCTGGGATTATCGCCATAAATCAATTAATTAAGTTTTCGCTCTCCCTCCATAACCCAACGTCGGTATTTTATGGCTAAAAATGAATAGTTGACTTACATATGGACTACTATACTGAACGAACGAGATGTCATTTTCCTCAGGGTGAAGCTATCTATAAAGTTATTACCGGAGATTTTTTATTTAAACTTTTTCTCTACAATTTTTTGCCATCTGACCACATAAAAAAAATTTCACAACAATATTAATGACTTTCCGCATTCCGTAAATTGATTAGTTATTCATAGCATTTTTCAGAAGAAAACAAAATCTGAGTAGCCAGGAAATGAATTAGACAATTATGGCACTTTTCTGACTGTCGTCCCTTTTCTCCTTAAATAAAGATATACCAAATTAAGACCGCAAGAGATCCATCAGCAGTGGTGTCAGCTTACCTATACACGAGGTGAAGGACATGACGAGCACTCTGTGGACCACTGCAATCTTAATTTAGGAAATCAATCTGTCCTACTGAGAGGATTTTCTCGGAAAATATACTAAGAAGAGAAAATCCTTTAGAATGAAGCTGAGGAACACTTTTCAATTGACCCTGATAAAAGGAGGTTACTTGTCCCTTGCATTGTGAGAGATGGAAGGATGAGGGGGGGGGGGAGGGGGAGGGGGTTGTAGAGCAGAGACCCTGCTTGAATTTGTCACCCATTGATAGGGATGACAGAGGAGGGATTCAGGGAACATCCAGTGGGTGCCCGGTTCCGGCCGCTCTGACAGATCATTTGAATCCAGGGAGGAGCCCTCCTCATCCACACTTGACATGTCCCCTCCCTCCATGTCACTCACTCACAAATTCAGAAACAGTGGATTCTGGATAATATACCGGATAATTCTAGTTCGGATTTTCGTTTAAAGAAATTATTAATTATTTCTGGGTAATATGATTAATAATAATATTTATTTCCGTTAAACAAACAATAGTGATTGGATGCCTAATACGACTTTAAAGTCATACTTTTAAAATATATACAACGGATATTGAATCTTAGAATAAAAATACATAGGTATGAGATAAAAAATAATATTTAAATAAATGAAAATAATGGAGATGTGAAATTCTTGGTACTATAATAGGTACTATTTATATTTTAATTATAAATATTTTATAACTTTATTTCTAGAGATAAATCTTCTTTCAGGACGAAATTACGAGGCGGTCATGGACCCCTTTCTCAGGACAAAGAGGGAAACAATTATAGAGAATATAAAAGAAAAAGAGAGCGAAATATTTTTAAAAATATATAATATATATATTTTTATTTATATATTATATATTATATTGTAGCTCCACAAACAACAAATATATATATATATATATATATTATAATATATATATATATATATATATATATATATATATATATATATTATAATATATAATATTATAATATTTTTTATGTAATCTTATATATTTTTTATGTAAATATTATATATTTTATATATTATTATATTGTAATATTTTTAATATACCTATATTATATATATTTTTATTTATATATTATATTGTAGCCCTACATTAATTCAAACATTATATCAAAATGTTTTTATTTTGGATGGTACTGGATTCTATCATATATTTTACGATAATAGATAAACAGATGCTGCTTTACATTAGATAAAGTAATGCCAGGCAAAGCTTGTGTCTATAATATAAATAAAAGCCGGCTTTCGTAGTTGCCCTCATCATCAGGGAAAAGTAAGGTTTCTAAATGTTGTTATTGGTCTGAGGAGGGATCAAGCTATCACTTGTAAACCATCTAGCCAGTTAAAATTCAGTTCAAATGTGTCGAATCACAATTCACAAAGTTTTCTATATTTTAGTAAATCGTATATATACCGGATTAGAGACTAGAGTCAGTCAGCTGTTCTATGGAGTTAGTATACATTGACCAATTAGTACTTTAAGATGTAAATAGTTGCTTTCAGTGTTTATTTTAGCCAGTTTCTATTATTTGGTCAATATTATATTAGTTTTCGAAAATGTAACTGCTATTTTGGCTGTTGGACTAAAGTGATTTTTGTTAGTCATATAAAAACAGTTGAACAGCTTTCCACAAGTTTTCTTTTGGATTGGCCGGGGAATTGAGCAACTACTATCCGAAAATAGTGAATAGTGTTATTCATTACGAAGGAAAATTCAATTGTGGGTGGGGATAGGCGTTTAGTACGAGGGTGAAAATTATTTTTATAACAACAGGAGGTGACGAGAATAATTTTCATAACCTATCATATTGAAGAAGATTGTTCGGGGTCGCGACCAAACAAAAAGCAATGTGTTTGATTTACACCATTATAAGTGACACACTGATTAAAATTTGATGAATTTCATATGTATAATTTATTATAATTGCTCAAATGCCAAATTAGGTCGAACAATTTTATATGGGGGGTCCAAATTATTATTTTAACAACAGTGCTGCGTGGAAGAAATGTTACCATGCTGAAAAGGGACTAGGTGGTTAAGTGCTACTGCATTCAGACATTTGTTAGTGTTATAATCCAGAGATGAGGCATTATTGGTTGAGTCGTTAGTGTTATTGTGCAGAGAGGAGACATTAGTGGTTGAGTTGTTAGAGTTATTATGCAGAGAGGAGACGTTAGTGTTAGAGTTATTATGCAGAGAGGAGACATTATTAGTTGAGTCGTTAGAGTTATTATGCAGAGAGGAGACATTAGTGATTGAGTTGTTAGTGTTATTATCCAGTAGGTACTCTAACTGGTTACTATCCAGAGAGGGTGCTTTGGTATGAAATTTATGCTGAAAGCGGACTCGGTGCCTCTATGGTTATAGGAACTGCCTACCAAATTAATTTTTAATCCCGATTTTAAGTAATTACAACCATAATTATCGACCCTTAATTTACTCGGCCAACGTCGGTTGGAGTTGCTTGTTTTTAATATATCTAATAACACATAAGACGTAATAATATATTTATTGGGGTCTTGATGTTTTCGTGAGTTATGGTATTGTTTTCCCCGAAAAGTGGACTAAAGCCTTTAATGATACTACAGCCCTAACGAGCTGAAGTTGGTGCTTTGATCTGTTCGACCCCCAAAGAGGAACATAGGATATACCTGACTAGGATGGGGCTTCTCATTTCATTCTGAGAGACTCTAACCCTGGCCACTTTCACTTTGATCCTGGACATCATTTGACCCGGCGAAAATAGGCAAAGAAAATTCCCCATTTAAAACCTGTTGTATGTTATAATTTACTTGCAGCAGCTCAGGGTGCAATTGTATTACTTTAGGCTGCCATTCATGATTGGTTGATTGCTCAGAAACTGGGGGACTGGGGGTTGAATGCAGGACTCGCTGCCTGTTTCCCACCCAAATTAATTAACTAAATTATAGCGGGGTGATGTGAATTTGAATTTTTCAAATCCAATAGAAGCGAATGTAACAAACCTAACGGAAGTGACTTGTTACTTCATTCTGGAACAAAAAGCAATGTGATTGACTAAAACCATTATAAATATCACTGATTAAAAGTTGATGAGTTTCATATATATATATATATATATATATATATATATATATATATATATATATATATATATATAATATATTATAATTGCTCAAATGCCAAATTAGTTCAAACATATTTAAATGGGGGGTCCAAATTATTATTTTAACAACAGTGCTGCGTGGGACTAATGTTACAAGACATTCTCATCGAGTCCTGTTAAAAAGATAGTTCCAGAAGAAACATTAATTACTTTATTTTATGCACATTTCTATTCTATAATTAATTACGGTTTAATACATTGGCGAGCTTCTAAATCTAGTGCTAATATTTTCAGACTTCAAAAGAAAGTAATCGGTATAGTAAATAAATCTAAGAACAAGCAGTAGAGAGATATTTAAAAAAGTTAATTCCAATTCCTGCGCTGTTTATATTTGAAGCAATATGGTATTTTGAAAAAAATATAAATATTTTCCCTCTTAACTATACTCGTTAGACATGATTATGATAGGAAGAAAGACAGTTATATAGAAATAGTTGGCTGGTGAACTTGATGTCTAAAAATTTAATTTTTTCTAACCTTACTATAAAAAAAAAGTTAATTTTCCCTTCGTTGTTCGTGATGGCAACCTGCCGAATAGTCATTGCAGGGTTCAGGGTCACCAAGTTATATTGCCTTCGAAATATCAGTAGACTAAACCAATCCTTTAAGTTACCAGACATGAAATCAGTGCGCGAGTAATTTAGGAACTTAAACAACTAGAACTAACCAAAAATTGTTCGCACAGTTGTGTAAGTACAGTGATAGTGACAGTGAATGCCGAACGCTTCTGGTGAAAAATGAACAGGCTGCAACGCAACAAAGTAAATAATGTAATAAGGCTTATTACAGTGGCTATTTTGGAAGAGGTGGAAGAATAAATTATTAGTGAGATGAAAGAAAAGAAAATATGGGTAAGAAAATGGATTAATAGAAGAAGAGATGAACTAGGAGCTACGAATTCTCTTCTCAGTGAAATTACATTAGAAGAACCTAAAGAATGCTTCGGAACTTTGAGAATGACGAAAAGTTGTTTTGATTTTCTGCTAATGAAAATGCAGTCAAACATGCAACGCAAGAGTACCCCAATTCCAGCAAAAACATAGTTACATGCCGCCGTTCTCTACATTTCTCTCTACTGGATGCAGTTTAAGACTCGACTAAATCTCTTACTAAACAACTCGACTAAATTTTCGTGGTTCAGTCACGTTTAGTTACTAAATTACTCGCCACTCGACTAAATTACTAGCATAGTCCGAACTAGGCATTACGGTGGGCTGGGTATGAGATGACCAAGGACGGCTATAGGACGCTCAGGTCAGAGGATCCAGATCACGGGGCTAAGATAGACTCGTCTGGGTGAAACGGGATGCCGTGGAACACCATGTCGTGCAGCATGCTTGCCCAGATTCAAAACCCAATTAAAGCCCTTAAATTTTTAAACTGGGAACTAAAAAAGTTGAGAAAGTCATCCAGAGCTTGTGCGATGTCAGGTATACTTGTTGAAGATCCCTTCCCCCTGAGGTAGGCATAATTTAGGACTCCCACAGTGTCCACCAGAGCGACAGAATAATGCTCTGGTAGTAGGCAATAGGACCTCGTAGTTAAGGCCCAGATCGTAGTGGATGTTTAGAGGTAGTATTCTAGAGCATGCCCGAAAATTCGCAGATACTAAATTTCACTCATTTGACAAGAAAAGTGAATAAATATGTTGCGACATTAAAGGAGCCTAATTTCCATCAAAGTTACAATTCTAATCTCGATGAAAAGATGAGCTTAAGGCAGCTTAAGCTTAAGGCTCACTCAAAATGTTATCATAAATCTTAGTGGAGAAACAGCGCTATTGAAAACCAACCTGATCCTTGAGAGGGAGGGATGCAAGCTAGGAAAGTGTTTTCATGGATGTCCCCCGACAGGCCCTAGTTGACGTTTTTAGATGAAGGTGATATTTTAATCCCTCTCAGGCACTTCCTAATTGATTATAAAAAAAATATCGACGAAAGGAATGAAATAGCTGTCACCTGCAACTGGTAACTGTCACCTGTCACCTGGTAACTTTATAGTAGAGGAATATTAACTTTTTTTTCCGTCGACTTGATTAATGTTTAAAAAATAAATTTTATTGAACTTTACATTTTTTCTTCTTTCTTCTCAAAGACATCAAGATTGTTTTCCATGGTATTTCTGACTGGAACCGTCCAAAGGTGGATTTGCTATACACGAATGCCATGTTGGAGGGCAGTTTGCATTCGGCGAGAGGAGTGCAAGTTTTTTTACTTTCACTCTAAAACCTTTCTTGATATTGACGAAATCAGCTGAAAACAAATCAACTATTGTCGTGGCAATGTACTTCGGAAAATAAAATAGCATAGCCCACGACGAAAACGGCGGCGTGTGATTCTGGTGCAAGTCTAACGAACACGCCCCGTACTGTATATGGCTGCGGTCCCTGAAGGAAGAAATGCACGGACAGTACAAACCAGAGCGATGCAAGAACATTGTTCAGGAATGGATTGTGGAGAAATGAGAAGAGCGGTAGTTGGACCTATGCATATTTCCCGGAAATCCTGGAACGCCTGGACTCCGTGGGTATTTCCTAGCCAATGGATGTCCCAGATAATATCAGGTCACGGAGATTTTGACTCCAAGCTGAGAAAGATGTCTGTTGAACATCAGTCCTCTGTTAGTTGCCGAAACTCTCTTTTGAGGTTCATTGAGGATCCCAGGTCTCCAGATTACTTCTTCATCTCAAATTTCAAGTTTTTTGATACAATCGTTTCTGAGTTCGAACATTCCGTTGAAAATTCAATCTCGAATACAATACTTCTTTATACTAAGGATTTAACAAAGTATGAATTATTTTATATTTTACCAACAAAGAGGACCAGATTAAATATAAGTGAATATTTCATCATTCTAACATGATGCGTTTTCCCCTTCCAATGTTATTATTATCAGGTATTCTTGGTTAGAATAATTTTCTTCTAGGGAGGAGAAGAGATCTTGAAGGGGTTGTAAAATAAATAAATAAACCCCCGAGGACTCACTGAAACCGACCTCAATATTGTGAAATTGGAACATCTTAAGTGAATTTTCTCTTGAAGTAGTTAATTCATACTTAAATTATAGGGTTGCCTCGTTTATACACAGGGTGAATGTATAATTTAGGGATGTATAGAAATGGAAATCTCCGGGGCAACTTCCCTCTCAAGGTTTGTATTAAATTTTACGAGGGTATGTAGGACTTATCTGTTAGAAAACATTCTCTGGTTTTAATTATCATGACTGATAACAAATGTGGTTATAATTGATAATGACCACAACCTTCTTGATATAATATTTACTAAGTGAATCCAATAACCTTCCACAGCCACCGCACACACGATATCAGCAAACATAATATCGTGGGGAGTTTACCTTTGGGGGAAGTTCGTGTGTAGTGGGGGGCATCAGAAATCGGGATCCTGTAGGTACTATAAATACCATTACACCTGAGCGAGTCTTATTGGGTTCCCTTAGAAAATTAACACTGGAATTGTATTTTGTGTGAATTTTTAACGATGTACTTGGGGACCATGGTGGCCGTGCGGGCTAGAGTGTAGGGCTTTGGTCGCATTGTCTCACCATTGTTTGCGGGTTCGAATCCCGTCCGGGAGTGAGTTTTATTTAGTATAGAACTCTCTCCCGGGGCCATGGATGTCTTAAATAACTAGATAACACATTGGACATGGTTAATAAACACAGTACATAAGCCCCCCCCCCCCAAAAAAAAAAAAAGTGTACTTCTTTAAATTACTATTACAGCTAAACAATCCGCAATAAAATTTAGTGATTTCTGGTGTTTTTTCGTCTAACAGCCCTTTCAGGTCTAAGAGTGCATGCGGGAAATTAATACCAGTATTGATCGAAAACTAAGGGAAATTTGGCACTACTCTAATTACTCATCGTCAGAAAGTCTGATAAAACATTCAAAAGAACATAATTTAGAAAGCAAGTTAATATATAAAAGAAAACTCCAATAAATACAAAATACAAAAACTACAAAGAAATTAAAAATTTCATGGATGAGGGCAGATACATTATTCCTGTTCCCCGTCTGAGTCACAATGGTTGTGTAAAATCAGTAAGATTTTATTTTATTTTTCATTTTTTCAATGGCAGAATTTACTTGGTTATTGTACACCTTTTATTTTCTGAGCTCTGTGATAATATATATATATAAATTTATTCGGCTCATTTTTTGATGTATTTTATGATTCATTATAATTCATTCGAATATATATCAATTTTATATTATTGTATAGAGAGGGCGCCGGTAGCTCAGTGGTAGCGTGATAGTCTACTGAGCTCAAGATCGCGGGTTCGAAACCCTGGTCCTTCTCAGATAGGCCGTTAAGCGATGGTCGAAAGCCTGGTAGACAACATTTAGGACTCACACAGTATTATAGTTAATATATTGTATATATTTTATGTGTATATTAGTTTCGAACGAATGGTTAAGTATTTATTTGCATGTATATAGCGTGAGTGAATAAACTCCCTATCCCTTTGAGCTATTAGCCAGTGTTCCTTCAGGCATCTCACTATACGGGTGGTAAGCTAATTTTATTTTATTTTGTTACTCTGTCGCTGTAAGGTTTTTGCAAATTATTTCTCCATTTATATTTTATATGTAGTCATAGATGTGTCAATGATGAGGACGCAGTTGTGTTGAAAACCGGTTCTGATCAGAAATAAAACAGTAGGAATTCAACGTCTTTTATTTTTTGCTTGAGTCAGTAACCTGTATTCTAACGGAAGTTATCATGAAATTCTTGTGCAAACATGGAATTGTTGACTGATTCCATTACTTCCCCTGTACCCGGTAGAGCTGGGGAAGTAATATATCCCCTGCAGGTAGTTTCATTTGATGTTGACTGATTGTGAGTGTTACAGCTGATGAAGACGAAGCGAGGCCACTCCATCCTCCAACATTTTATTAATTTAAATCCTCCTCAGCTTTCTCCTTGTTCTTCTTCAGTTCTCTCAGCCTCTCTCTCCACACTTAAATATTTTATACAAAGATGATGAGACCAACCCCAATCTCAGTGGAAAATGGAAAATGTTTTCCCGCCTTATCATTTTTTTAAATATATTTTTCTTGAGTAGCCTCCACTGAAAGAGAAGAGGGGAAGTTCTTGTAGCATAATTGATTAATGGGCTGGATCATTAATGACTTTTAGGGCTTGGTGAGAGAAGTTTTATGAATGTTGATAGAAAGTGTAGGTGTTGAGGGGGGGGGGGGGGGGGTTGAGGGGCCGAACTCGGATTTTCAGACCTTCCCCCCGCTCCATTAGGTTTCGGAACTCACTTAGCCTTGGGTAAACTCAATTTACTTTCTGTGCACGTGTCATTCTTCACACCCTACGCCAAATCCAATTTTTCAATGTCAGATTACCCCTCTCCGCCCCTCCCTTCGTTCCAATAAAGAGAAAAAAAAAAAAAACTTTTGATTTTACCATTAATTTATCTTAACAATTAATTTAAAAAAATTATATCTCCGTCGTGCGTGACTTAATAAGGAATAAGTGCATTTAAACCTCCGCCTCTCTGAAGGAGGTCCCTATTGGCGGATTAGGACTGAAAAAATGGTAAGGCATATTTCAGAATCCCAGCTGAATTTATTTTCCGCGTTTATTTAGTTAGTTTTTTTTTAGTATATGTACCACCGAAGCAAGTAGAAATATTAGAATATTACTTGGAGGGCCTAGTTATGAGTTTTGTCCTGAAAGTGTCTGCAGGCTCTGTACCTTGGATGAAAAGGACGATCTCATACACTTTTTATTCAATTGTCCCTTCTTGTGTATCCCCAGGCAAGCATTTTTCCACAATTATCTCACCAATAGACCAGAATATTATTCAGAAACATTTGTGCATATTTTAAATAATTTAGAAGTTAGAAAAATTAACAATTAATTTTTATTTTTTACTATTGCTTTGAAAATAAAGAATAATTTAATTTAATTTGTTGCATGTAAGATGGATATATATTTTTTTTAATATTATTTTTTTTATTTTTATTTATTTATTCATGTTCATTTCATATCTTGTTTTATATAATTTTTGAATTGTATCTTTTATCCTTTTATTATTTATTTTGTAAAAAAAAAAAAAAAAAAAAAAAAAAATACACTATTGCCATAGAGGTTGTAATATTTTGTGCGAATAAAGTTTATCTATCTTATTTAGTTAGTTATTGTGACACATGCCCGGGCTTTAACAACAAGGTCATTTGAGTTATTTTTCGTCACTCCGGTGGACATGAGCCCCGAGTCTACTGTGGGAGTCCCAACATTGCCCAGGTAACGTCCCGTCCGAAATAAATATATATGTATAATTCGTGCTAGCTTAATGAGCTTAAGATCTCGGCTACAAAACCAGGCCAAGGCCCTTAGTTTATTTTATCTCGGAGGTAAAATGAACTTAAGCACGGCATCTTTCGGATGGGATGTTAAGCGATGGTCCCGAGCCTGTACTATGTCAGGTACTAGTTAAAGACCACTAGGTTGAATAAAAATTTAAGATAGGCAAAAAGGACTCATGAATTATGAAAAAATAATAGTGTGTAGAAAAATTATTGATTTGTAATGGTGGGAAACACGAGTTTGCTTTAGATGGAATAAAAAGTAAGACTGAATAAAAGCACTTGTTTCTTGGAATTATGTTTTTGTGTTTATTAGTTATTTGGTAATTTATAGGAACCGCTAACACCCAACAATAACAATAAAAATCTACTTACTAGACTTCTGAATATTCGTAGTAAATTTAGTGACGATACATTCGTTCCATTGACAGTTTGAGTAGTAATTGGAAAATTGAAGTTTGAAGTAATATCCATGCCGGATCTGAATGGAATTTCTCCCCGGTTCTTCTTCTGGTACGGTCGTAAAAGATTTTACTGTCGGTAACAAAGTGAATATAGGAGGCCTTCCAAGGGCACTTGTCCCAGCCACAGAAAGATCTCCGAAGTAGGCTAATGATATCACCTTGTCTGTGTTTTGGTTTCTGTATCCATCCCATATACGGCAGGAGGAGCCCACCGGTGCCAAGCCCTTACTAATTTAAAGTTCATAATAGATAAAATTCTATTTTACTTCTCAGCTACACAAAATATATGTGCAGAACTCCCGATAAAATGAATGTATCGAGAGGAATTGTGTATGTGTATCCAGTTTCTCGTAAGGACAACACATATTCAAATTAAACAATATTAATCAAAGAACAAGAGAGATATATAAAACATTTTAATTCTGCCATACCTGCGCTGTATATTGTAATGACCCATATTGTTCATTACATTAATATTTAATAAATGAAAAATAATGTACTAGAGTTTCAATCATTGTATGAGACCTAAGGAAGAATATGAAGACACCACCCTCATCAAATATCAAGCATCAAGACCGGTTATAATTGGGGTAATTTATGTTTGTAAAAAAAATGTGACTAACCCTTTTAAAAAAAAAATAATTTTATTAATAAAAAATAAATCAATCTAAGTAATCAAATAAAAAATGTACGTCTTATCTTTTATACTAATTTAGTACCACTTTTAATTATAGATAGTATTATATAAAATATAAGGTAAGGACCGTTACATAAATGGCTCCCGAAATAGGGACTTCAAAATAATATTAAAGTAAATGTAAGCGAGTAAAAGTATCGTTACAATATATATAAATATTAATGATTATTCGCAAAAGTAAAAATATTTTCCCTCTTAACAATTCTTGTCATGATTACGAAGAAAGAAGATTTTCGAATAACTACGTATAAAGTAAGTATAACTCATGAAATAGTTAATTTCTTTAATGCACTTCCCCACTTCTTGAAAGCAATAGAAACATAGAAACAATAACAAAATATAAACTTCAACTAAAATTGTTTTTTTTTTTTTTTCGTCTTATGTATACAATGCATATTAGCCATGTCACTGTGTTATTTAGTTATTTTTGACATCCATGGTCCCTGGAGAGAGTTCTATCTACGAAAAAAAAATATGTTAGAGGAAAACCCTCTTTGAAACGGAATTTTTCTCCCATTGTTCAGAAATAATAACATAACCATAATAAATAAAATCAATCAGATAATATAAAACATGCATACAAAACTGTGCATAGATAATTACATTCATGCTTGATTAGTTGTTTAAATCCATGTTTAACACAATGGCAAATTGAAACGAAACAACGAAATCGACCCCGAGTAAGATTCCTGCATGAGGAATACACAATTGAATCAAGAAAAAAATAATATGTTTGATCATGAATTCATTGGCCTTACGGTCTCCAAAATGTTTTTATTTGTTATATATCGGTTAACGCTTCGGGCTTTTTCAAAACTATAAACAAGAAACTATTGAGCTATAGATAACAAGCCATAGTAAATTTAAACATATTCATAATTATATTTTCTTAGGAAAAATAATTTCGTGTCTGAATACTTTTATAATATATTTATTTTATAATATTAGTGATAATATCCTATATTATATTTAAAAAAATATATTTTCGTTTTCATAAAAAAAAGTGTGGTTAAACTGTATCCACTATGCAAGATTCGAAGAATTTATGGAGAGAGTCCAACAACAGAGGTCTCATTAAATACACTTAAATAAGTTCATTTATGTTTACTGTTTTTTTTGTCATAATAGTCAGTAAATAAAACCTCTATTTAAAAATAAATCTTAATAATTATTATGGTACTACAAATTAGGGAGTTGCGAAAATAGTTTAAGGTTGAGAACCACTGTCCTATATGGCTCGACTTTATTTTGTAACCTTAGTTTGTTTCATTGTGTTTTCCTACTTCTGTTGTGGCTGTTACTTCTGATAAAATGTTGTAAAAAAAAAAAAATAAACTTTATTTGTGTGTCCAGTGCACGAAGCTGTCTACACAGGAAAATAAAATAAAAAATGTTAAATTCATTATAAAATGTGCTGGTAAAGGCCAGGTTTAAGCCTCCTGTTTAGTGTTGGTTGGCCAAATTGGTAAAAGTCGGCACCAGACACCAGAGATATCCTTTCATCGTGAGACGTGTTAACACTGCAGGAACTCTGCGATATCTGGAAGGCCGGTTTCTCTATGAATTTGGTAGTTACCGACGAACCAGGGTACGGTTACTGCCAAACGTAGAATCTTGTTTTCAAATTTCCGAAGTTTTGTATGATTGTATTGTTTATGCTCAGCCAGATGTTGTTTAGTGGTGAGGAATGTAGTTTATATAAGCGTTGTTCACGTGTAGTTTTCCTTTAGTTCTTCGAAAACAGAAAATTTTGGCAGTATTAAGAGCTTAAGTTCCCAATTTTGAACTAATATGTTGTTAATAAATACATGACATTGAATTTTCGTCTTTGGTTATTAAAAAAGCGAAAAGGGTTACTGTAGTTCCTTAGCTAGGTATAACCAAATCTAGTTTATACTGTAGTATTAAATTTTATTTTGAAATAAATTAACTTTCACTTTTGGGCCCCTGAATTTTTATACAGATGGAAAGTAGGATATTCAGGTCTTTCCTTACTTTTCATCCTTCAATTAAAAGTCTGTTTCGTTCAAGTGTATTGGTCTTATTCATTAAAATTAATTGGGAATAAGGGTATTTTATTCATTAAATTAATTGGTGAAAATTCAAGAAATAAAGTCATTTCCAAATTCTCCTCATATAAATTATTACTATCCTAAGTGACTGATCAGAATATAGAGCTATGGCAGTCTCAAGGAAGCTTGCAGCACAGCTTCCGCCACCATGTAATAAACAAAAATAATATAGTAGTAGGCTGGTGCATGAGACTCAATGTTATTACAGAATTATTTATTTTTAGTTAACAATTATTTGCTGCGTTCCACCTACAGTCAATTCGGGTTCAAAGTAATACTCTTTTACTACCCTTAGTTATATAATCGACAGCTCAGCCTTAAACCCATGCTGTAACCGATGGAAACATTGTCGATCTTGACCGAACAAAAGAAACATTCCCGAATACAGTTCATTGAAAAAAAATTTTAAATTTTAATCGGTAAAAAAGTGGATGCTGAGTTTTCATCAGTTTCATGTTTACCAACCCCTAGATATGAAAAAATAACTGGTCGGTGGATCATAGGTACCTTCCCAGTGCGAGTTAATGAATTAACTGTTTTCTCTACCTCTGAACCCAATTTACCGATTTTATTAAATCATTAGGGACTTCTTAATCATTTTATTAAGTTTTGTGTTTACATTCATTACATTAACAACAGTTACTAGCTGGTACCCCGTGTACCTATGGACGGTATCTGAAATTGGACTTTCGATACAAAGGGATATTTTCTTTGAGTCACATAAGGACAACACCTACTGATTGTCAGCCAAATCTGCCAAACAGAAGGTAGGATTAGGGCTTAACATAAAAAAAAAACAATTACTGATGATATAATGGATGTATGTGGACACGAAGTTTTATACGTACTTAAATCAAAAGCCCCATAAAGACGACCAAAGGAAAGGGGGACCAGAGGAGGGGGTAGTGTACTCAAAATCCCAATAATCGCACATGACGTATTAAAACAACATTTTATTGAGCTCAGTTTACGAAGCTCTTAGGCGACTCATGTATTTATTTGTACTCGTACTCCTCCTAAACCCCTTTACCGATCACACTGAAATTTGCCACGATGGCAGTAAACACGGTGACGATGGTTTACTACTAAAAAAATTTGAAATTGAACATACCACGGAGGAATAATCACCGAAAAACGAAATCCCCATTGAAATCAATTGAGAGACAAAATTCTCGAGCAAAATAGAATTTTTCAATTTCAAATGTAAAAATCCGGGCGAAGCCCTTTTCGGTTTACCACCGGACACCACTTTTTTTGAGCCCTTTTTTTCAGTGTTCTAACGTACAAACTTCGACTTTTTTTCGATAAAAATATTCACAGCTGTTGTCTGCAAAAAGGCTAGAAAAAATCCATTGAATTCAATTGAAATCTATTTAAAGTATTAATATATTCATAAAGAACATACAAGGTGAGATGTTACTGATAATTATTAAAACATTAACTGAGTTTTTTATACTCAGTTTTTGCAAACAGCAGAATGTATTGCCCACCTAGTATATAGATTTAGGGCCCAATAAGAACAGCTGTCAATTTTCAGCGAAATCAGCGAAAGAACGGGAAATCAGGGGAGGGGGACTCCATACAAAAAAACTGTGGATGTAACGAATGTAATAAAATAAAATAAAATAAAATAGCTTTATTGACATTCTTTTAGAACAAAAGCCTCTCCTTTTGGAGGTTTTGAGTCTAGTGCTCTTTCAACAGAAGAGATCAGAAAAGAAATTAACGATTGTTCCTAAATTAAATTAAATTATTTCTTAAGTAAAATTGTTACTTCTTGAACAGAGAAAGATGGAACAAATGTGTTACAGCACTATTTAAGAAATAACCCTCATTTTACTTTTTGCTTTTGTTTTGTTTTATTTTTGTTTTATTTTTATTTTATTTTAATCAAGAAGTAAAAGTTATACTTAAGAAATAATTTAATTTAATTTTGGAACATTCGTTAATTTCGTAACGAATGTAACAATACGAAATTTAGAAGTCCCGGAGTAAAATACCTATTGATTTTAAAATAAATTCTTAAATCAGTTTCAGAGAGAGTGCGAATACGAGTACATAGTTGAGTAATTCTCGCCAGGAAAGTAGGTGCTCGTGGAGGGGAATCACGACTTTTTTTTGGTTTTGGTGGAACTGGAGATGTCAGAGAAGATAGAAATAAGAGGGTCCCTGAGGACCAACCTCTCCGTCCTCTAATTTAACTTTAACTCGGCTCTTTGACACTAAGAGGACGGAGTTGATATAATATGGTGGCAGAAGTGAGGCAGCTTACCTAGGGTTGTAATCATGGGAGAGGACAAACTGAGTTTCATTAACAACTCGGTCCCATTAACAAAATACTTGGAGCTATATCATACGTTAATTTCATTTAAGAGACAATCTGAGGAGGAGCTCAACACTCCTCACAATTAATCCTTGGTTTGAACAATCTTCTGCTTAACTAAGCTGGGTGTTGCTTGATCTTACCGTAGCTGTTCTCTTCTTACCACTCTCTCTCTGTTTAAACTTTGTGCACACAAGAAACTGACAATGAGACACAATTATATTAACAAAATGAAATCAAGTCGTAATCCGTAATTATTATTTCTTTCGTGAAGATTAAAGTTAGGTAGTTATTTTCAAGCCTCTCAGCCCTTTCGACGCCCCGCCTCCTGGTCTTCCTCCACTTCTGGTCAGTGGGTAGTTGGGCAGAGTAGTGGGAAGAACTGTGCTAGTCTCCCGCGGCCTCCTCCCCTCTCCACAAGTTGGAGACTGATGGATGACAGTGTGCTGGACTCCTACTGGTGCTGTCCTCGTCGAGTTTCTTGAATTTTTGTTTTATCTTATTTTATTTAACTAATTTTCCACTATTACTATTTACTTTTTATATATGCTTTTATTTATTATTAATTTTATTATTACTATTTTTTTTTACTTTTAATTTTTATTTACTCACATCATTTATCCTCACTTCAACCTTCTGCTTATTGTTTTTCAACAGATTGAAGAATAAATAAATTAAAAAAGTTAGTAATTGCAACTCATGGCTGGGCTTTAACTATGAGGTCATATCGCCTACTACATGAGCCCGACTACTACAGTGGGTGCCCTAAACATTGCCTACCAAGGTTTAGTTACTTACTTAAGTTAGAGCTACTAACAATCGAACAGGCTCAAAACCATCGCTTAAAATCATCGGCTATGAACGAGGCACGTCCAGAAAGTAAGTGTACTCAATTTATGTAGGGTTCAAAAAAAATGTATTTAAACAAAAACATATTTGGTTACACTTGTATATATGTAAGTTATTTTTCGACGTAGTCACCATCCCTCTCAATGCAAGTGGTGAGCCGCGGGATCAATTTTTTCATGCCTGCCTCGAAGAAGTCTCCCGCCAGCTCTTTCGCCCACTTCTCCACCTCCCCCTTCACCTCCTCGTCCGTTGAAAACTTCTCCTATTCCCACCCATGTGCACCTTAAGGGAAGTGAAGAGTTGGAAATCTGACGGGGCCAGGTCAGGGGAATACGGGGGTTGGTTCAAAACGTCCCATCCAAAAGGGTCCAGGAGTTGCTTCGTGGCGTTGGCCGTGTGAGGTCTGGCATTGTCGTGCAGCAGGCAGACTCCCTTCGTCAGCATGCCCCTCCAAAACAGTTTTCACCTCATTATAAATTTCAACCGGAGCTTTTCCCTTCGCAACGAGGTAGCGAATGACGGGGCGAATTTCGCACTTGGCGGGAGATACGATCGACATTTTTCGCGAGAGTTGCTACTGCGTCAAGAGTTTTCAACATACTAACCTCGGATTGGTCTCGTTTTGAAGGGAAGGGGTCAGGCTACGCGGCAGTGTTGCCAACAGTTCGAAAAAGTATTCCCTACAGCTGTGAGAGTACCAGTACACTTACTTTCAGGACGTGCCTCGTACTTCCCCAACATGAATTAATCAACCAACTTTTTGGTCTCCGTCCAAAGCCAATCGACCGTTTGGGATAAAACTTAATATTTGGCTTACATAGTGGCTTCTGAATCCTCATACTAAGTTTTCTGTCGATACATTCATTGCATTGGCAGTTATTAGGGTAATTGAATCTCTGGTCCTCCCCATCCCTTTGACCGATGTCGCGAAAAATTAATACGCGCCTTCCTTATGGGGTAATAAATGTAAATATAAAATTTCATGTCGATACATCGGCGTTTATTGGTATTTTTGAGTTGAGCCTCCCCTTTCCTTCGGCTGATTCCTCCAAAAATTGACAGGTGTCGTCCTTATAGTCCGTTGAATATACATACGTGTGAAATTTCTATTGGGAATTACCGTGTTGACCTAAAGATTTTTTTTTTTTTTTCATTTTTGGAGTCAAGATGTCGAAAAACATGAAATTCCATTGAAAACTCCGCATCGAATTTCTGACCGATTACATTACATCTAATCCGTGTAGTTGAGGAACATTCTGTGGCTCATTCATACCCGGGCTTTACTTTTCGAAGAGTGGCGATAATTATTGTCGTTCTTCGCACTCATGACACCATATTTAATTCACAAATCACTTAAATTCACAATTCATCACGATTTCAAACTGTAAGATTTGTTCGAAGACAACACATGAATTAGTATGAACATAAAAAGGGGTGGGGCGGACCTACAGATGTAAACAAAGCCGCTAGAGAAAAGGGATTAGTGTTGCGTTCAAATCAAAACAACCCTTCCCCCACCATTCATTTCGAACCCCCCGGACAGAACACATTTTATATAAATACGATTTTTCGGAGGTCGTCCGGTTTTCGACATATGTATGTACTTGCCGACAACCGTCCTGTAGTTTTGAGACAAATATTTTTATACATGTCCTTGATTTACGCGACAACGGTTAGTCCTATTGGTTCCACCGAAAATGTTTCTTATTAAATTTCCAATAGCCAGTGTGTCCTCAGATTTACGACGGGAGCAGTACGAACCATGTTATAGCGCCTCAAACAATGGAAAATAAATTTACGTAGGAAATATTTAGTTAGTTATTATGACTCATGCCCAGGCTTTAACTACGAGGTCATATCGCCTACTACCAGAGCGCTCTTTCGTCACTCTGGTGGACATGAGCCCGACTCTACTGAGGGAGTCATAAATTTTGCCTACCCTAAATTTTTATTCACTTAGGGCAGGGGTCTTTGACGAGTACCTGACATGGTACAAGCTCGGGACCATCGCTTAACGTCCCATCCGAAGGACGGCTTGCTTAAGTTTATTTTACCTCCCACATAAAATAAATTAAGGGCCTACATGTGAAATTTCTATTGTGAATTACCATGTTGACCGACATATTTTTTTTTTTTTCATTTTTGGAGTCAAGATGTCGAAAAACATGAAATTCTATTGAATTCTCCGCATCGAATTTCTGACCGATTACATTACATCTAATCCGTGTAGCTGAGGAATGTGGCTCATTCATTCCCACTGTGCTACCGGCGCCCTCATAGGAAATATTTAGGTTAGGTTAGGTTTTATGACTCATGCCCGGGCTTTAACTACGAGGTCATATCGCCTACTACCAGACGAGTACCTGACATCGTACAGGCTCGGGACCATCGCTTAACGTCCCATCCGAAGGACGGCGTGCTTAAGTTTATTTTACCTCCCACATAAAATAAACTAAGGGCCTCGGCCGGGTTCCGAACCCACGACCTTGAGCTCAGAAGGCAAGTACGCATACCACTGTGCTACCGGCGCCCTCATAGGAAATATTTAAATGTAATGTTGAAATCGTATTGCGTAGCAACGAAATAAAAAGAAAATTATTGGTAGTTTTTTTAGAGGGCGCCGGTAGCTCAGTGGTATGCGTGATTGACTTCTGAGCTAAAGAACGTGGGTTCGTAACCCGACCGAGGCCCTTAGTTTATTTTATTTGGGAGTTAAAATAAACTTAAGCACGCCGTCCTTCGGATGGGACGTTAAGCGATGTTCCCGACCCTGTACGATGTCAGGTACTCGTTAAAGACCCCTGCCCTAGGTGAATAAAAATTTAGGGTAGGCAAAATTTAGGAATCCCACAGTAGAGTCTGGCTCATGTCCACCAGAGAATGAGCGCTCTGGTAGTAGGCGATATGACCTCGTAGTTAAAGCCCGGACATGAGTCATAAAACCTAACCTTGGTAGTTTTTTTTATTAAAAATGATAAAAATAAAGAAAAAAATAAAATATTTGTCAGGTGGCCATAACAATGCTTTCTTATACCTACCCCGCTTTTACAGATCAGTCTCTTTCTCCCTCTCCCAAATTCTCTTCATACTGGCATTACTGGTGGCCATGGTATGAGAGCGCTTTTGCAGATCTCTCTTGGAATTACGCTGAAACAAAAAAAAAGTTGACGCTAAAGCATTACTTTCATATATCCACCAGTAATGCCGGTATGAAATAAATTTGACAGAAGAGAGGGGAAGAAAGAGTAATCGTAAAAGCGTGGTTAGTATAAAAAAAGTCCTGTGATGGCCAAATCACATTTATTTTATTTTTGCTGTGGGAGATAACGGCAATATAATTATTATTTATACTCTCAGTGATGGATCATGAAGAATGCACATCGTATAGAGCACATTAGAGAGATATGTACCATGTTGAAGAAATCATATCTATCCTACATTATGTTAGGTAATGCGGAACGGCGAATCATATGAAATGAATTTTTTTTTTTTCCCATCCAAATATTGGACCAATGGAACAAAAAGGCTTAATGCACATTTAAGGTTTTTTAGTAATGAGCACGTCTTTAGAAAGCTACGGAGATGGATGAGGTATATTTTAGTGTCATGTCGTATGACTTGCGACGTTGACACTCCTGTTCAGCTCATCACTTCGAACTAATAGAACAATGGCCACTCCCTCCCTATGTCATTACACCTTTAAAAAGGAATTGTGGCGAAAATCCGAGATCAAGTTTTCAACGAAATTTCACATTTCAAAGTCCTCTCAACACGTTCATTTTCGCGATGATGTCTACCACAAACACTGTGCATGTGATTTGTTAGCGCTCTTAACACAAAAATGATTGTAGCCATGAACTAGAAATTTGAAATGAAGGTGTCACAAGTGCTAACTAAAATCTGATTACACATGATACCGGTCAAATTTATGACTAAAGCAAAAATCTCTTCGGATAAATTTGTTATTATTTTTTTTTTTTCGGCTCATTTTGCAAAGGCGGCTCATTTTACAAGTTACCCAAAACCGTCTTAAAATGACATATTGAAATAATTTTTTTAGATGTCTACTCGATTTATGCGAAAAGACCTGAAAAATTGGTTCTTATCAAAAATATTCCTAATTACATTTCTAGCTATTTATACACTCTCCGATTTTAGTGGGGGGAGGAGGAGTGATCTTCAAAAGTGGGTGGTATAAGAATGTCCTATTTTGGCCACATTATATATATTTTTTTCCTGTTACTTGTTCTTACTTGTTCGGGGCAGAAACCACAGGCTTCCTTCCCTCCACGGCCAGTCCACACAATCCTCAATCTGCCCAGTCAAATTGTTAAGACCCTCCCGGGGTTGCCCTCCTTTCAGCCCACACAATCCTCAATCTGCTCTGTCCAACTTTTAAGACCTTTGCGGTCTTCCAGCCCACACAATCCTCAATCTGCCGAGTCCAACTTTTAAGACCCTCCCGGGGTCGCCCTCCAGGTCTTCCAGCCCACACAATCCTCAATCTGCCGAGTCCAACTTTTAAGACCCTCCCGGGGTCGCCCTCCAGGTCTTCCAGCCCACACAATCCTCAATCTGCCGAGTCCAACTTTTAAGACCCTCCCGGGGTCGCCCTCCAGGTCTTCCAGCCCACACAACCCTCAATCTGCCGAGTCCAACTTTTAAGACCTTCTGATTGCCCTCCAAGTCTTCCAGTCCTCACAAGCTCTTGTTCTTTTTCCTATCTGGTACCCTTATCCATTGGACTCTGCCTGGTATTTATTATCAAACATCAGGAACTAAAATAGTTATCAGGAAAAGAGCTTTTTGTGGAAACGTTTTATATATGACCTCCAAGTTGAGTAATTTATTTATTTATTTATATTATTGAAGGGCAAAGATATACCTAAGGGAACTTAGCGATACAAGAAAATGGCCTGGTTCTGTTAATTCTTGGAGAGGGTGGTCCCTATCTGGCCCTTATGTTTCACCGGGACCATCCCTTAATTGAAATCAGATTAGGATCGGACAAACACAATGTGAGTAATGTTTAGGGCAAAGATCTTGGCTCGCAGTGTTTTATCGTAGCCACCCAACTTGTTTGCCAATCCCCATTATCTAATATGAATTAGACGATTTATGTAGTTCAAGACTTCTCCACCTTTATCACATTTCCCATGCAAAATTAACTTAAAAATACAAACTTATATTTCAGCTACTATCGTCTCTGAATAACCGGCTGGGATTAACAGACTGTTTTCTCTGTCAATTAACAGACTCTTAAGCTTCGTTAACAAACTTGATCTTCCATTTTATAAGAACGATTCTCTTGAAAAGTTTGAAAAAATCCGAATGAGATGCTTATTCAAGAAAGCCGTATGCACAGCGCTCCCAAGTGTCTCTAACAGATACTCCCGAACGCTCATTCAGATTTTTTCATCCCAGTCGAAGAATGCCCCATTTTGGACGGTGGCTTTTTGAAAACTAAAATAAAAGTAATTAAAGTTAAAGATATGAAAGGTATGATATGGATTATTGAATGAATCACAGCTTGAAACATAAGTATTATAGAATGGTTAGTACAACAAATAGTTTGAACGAAAAAAAATTTACTCAGGAGGTCGAAAAAGGCAAAAACGATGACTATTATCTTCCATCATTCCATTGGAGACTGTGTGCCTCATGCCCCACATTTATAGCGAGATTGGAGGCAAAATATGTGTGTAAATGTATCAATATAGATCATGCCTAACCTGCCTAACCCTGTAACCCACCAGTTCCGTCTCCCCTACAAGAAGAAACAAAGCGTACATGTAGATGTCAAATTATAAAAAGGTTTGATGAAAAAGATGTGGAAGTGTCATCGGAAAAATCTTAAAATAGCTCCAAGCAGTAAATTTGGACAAATTAAAGAGTGATATCGTTTTTATCACCGAGGAAGTAACCGAATCTGGAGCAAGTGGAAATGGATTAAAAATTAATAACAAAGAATATGTTACGAGTCTACTGAATTTTACATAGTGGTTTTATTAGATTCATTTGCTTTGTATTCCTAGGTCGGTAAGCAGGCAAGTTCCACCATGCGTCTCTCCTAGCATCTCAGCCCAGTACACTGCAGATTTTTTCGTCGTAGAGCAATCCTCTCCATACGCAGTTCTGAAGTCCTGAAGAGCCAGGGCACACGTATTTGATTCAAAACGACATGAACAAGATATAAACAGAGATAAGATATAAACAGATGCAATTTGACCATAAGGAACTTTGGAAATTTAACCAAGTAGAGTACATTGTAGAGTCATTACATTGTAGTCAACGACGCTTTAGGCCGTGGAGATGATAGAAGGCGGTCAACGAGGAATTGTTGTTGCCGGCCATTTCGCTACGTTAAGGAGAGTCATATGCCATTAATGGCAGCGATACCAGGACACCTTGACCCACCCCTCTGCAGGATATTGCCCTATTGATGATCGTGCGAGGGGTTATATGTGCACAAGAAAGCCTCGGATGGCACGACAACAATGAGGCAATATAGATATCCTACTCAGGGAATTAGCGATCCTTATATATATTCATTACATCGACAGTTATTAGGGTTTCTGAATTAATTAATTTTTGATAGTCCGAAGTCATTTGTTAGAATATTTTAAGAATATGTAAATTTTCTAAACAACCAAAAACATTAAGTAGGTAGGTTAATTTTGAGTTCCGAACATTTTTTTCTTCTGGGTTGCCGACCTCCGGTGGAGGCCACGACACCCGTTCGCCAAATCGTCGAGGAAAAGAGGGCCTACCAAGTTTATTATCATGAAAGCAAAAAATTTAATAATTCTGTTGTTGTGGTCGGCTAGGAGCGCCGAGAGAGCTCGGGATAAAAGTGGGGCGCTCGCTAGCTGTAGTGGGGTGGTGCGCAGGGAGAGATCACAACAGTTACCACATAAAGTTGTAGCTCCGTTAAGCATATCCGGTAAATGTATAATCAGAATTACCATAAAAAATTACGTGTATAGCTTTAATCGAAAAGAAAACTGCTCACTCTCCAATACAAATGAACCTAAAGATTTAGCACATAAGTTTCTAGTTTATCCTATGTAGAATTTTTTGTGATCTGGTATATTGCAGGTTTTCCCAAATTTGTATAGCATATTGAATGTTTTTTTTGTCAGGGAGGTCACATTTATTTATAATTACATAGACCCGTTTGGAAATATTTCTGTTTAGATTTTTTTTAATTTAATGTACTCATGTCTAAGTATTGTAGTTATACAGAAACGTAAACCCAACTCTGAGATTTTATACCAACTATTTCCCGATTTCAATAACAACGATTCTCTCGTTTCTAATTTTGTTAATACAGTTTAATTAATTTAAGTAACAGATGTCATTAATTCCCTGTTTATTCACATATATATATATAATGTGATCATAATATGATATTATCAAGTGATATTATCACGTTGTGTAATTCTGTTAAATATGAAAATGACCCCAATTTTATTAATTTATTATAATATTTATTTTTATTTAATAAGACATACTCATGTAGGCTGGTAGCACTAAATAATATATAAATATTTAATTTTATTATCATATTGCCTTCTTATTGTTATTTGAGGTTGAATATTTCTTTCCTTAAGATTGTTTTATTAGTACTTCCGTTGTTCATGTAGGGCATCTTATGTTACCTCTTAACTTTTACACTAGTGTTGTTACTCTTGCATTGATAAATAATAGAGAAAAAAACCTTTATTTGGTTCAGCGCAAGGGGTGCTATACACAACGACATGACGTCATCCTATGTACAAATATTGATAAAGGATGACATCCTCTGGAAACCGGGGCTTCAGACGACGGTGAGACAGAGGTTCCTTAATGCCAGCGGCTCCAGTAACACACCGCAGCCCATGTCGCTAACTCCAACATGAAGTCTCGAACTTCGAGAACACCCAGCTCCCTGCATATCGGAGAATTTCGTACCATCCAAGGTGGAGGCAAGACGAAGAACTTTGCTTTCAAACCTGGCTAGTTTCTTAATGTTGGTCTGGCTTGTGGTGACCAAACAGAACAGGCCGTATGAGTGTGGTGTAGACTAGTGTGGCACATTCATGTCGGAGTGTAGAGTTGGGTAGAGTGAGGAGAGTCTGGTGTAGGCATGTGTCAGTTTGGAGTTAATGTGTTGGCACCACGTCAGTTCGGTGTCTAGGAGCACTCCTAGATACCTCACCGCCTGGTGAGTTTAAGTAATAGAAAAAAATATATTTATATAAAAAAAAGAGTAATTAAAAAAAAAACCGAAGCCCATAGTCACCTTCCAAGAAAATGTACTCTTAATAGATTAAAGAATTTATTTATAGGTAAATTGTAGATATATCATGAAGAACAAACAGTGGAAAAAACATCTTCAGGCAAATTATCTGATTACGCAAATTTTTTTAAATGTTACTTGTTCCCGAATAATCAAAAACTGGTTCAAACTTTCCAAACCTCATTGCTTTAATTCGAAAAGGACCGAATTGGGGTGGTAACTGTTAGTTGAAAACGAGCCGGGGAAACTCAGACAATATAGACTGGGCGTGGGATCTTAAAGCCATAACCTCAAGTGGCGAGGGGCCAATATCTCCAACCGGGGCTTAATAACTTCAATAATTACTTAGATGGTGCTTAGGCATTTCTCAAGTACCATCAAAAAACTTCACACAACCTAGGCCTGATCCTGAAAATTTGAATTACCTCTAGCCGGGCCAAAAATTTATCCATATTTCTGGCATTTCACGTCAAACGACATCAATCTTCTAAAGTCAAATTCAAATAAGAAAATTCTTCTTTTTACTTGTTATAACCAAATATTTGAGTTTAAGTATTAAATTATAACATGTATGTTTAAAAAGAAAAATCTAAATATTAAGAAATTTTGCTAGTAAAGTTATGTTATCGGACTGACCGACGGTAAATGATTAAAATCAGTCAATTTTGTGTCTAGAAAAAAAAGTATTAGGTGAATCATCGGCTAAATACTTCCCAGCACGAATAAATTAGTTTCATTTTCGCTCTCAAACCCAATCGACCATTCACTAAATTATGTGCCGATACATTCAAAACATCGGACCGAAAATTTCGTGGAAAATTGTTAAATGCCATCCTTACGGGGTTTTGAGTTTAAATATGAAATTATCATCCTGATCTCACCAGAGTAATCCACATAGTTTTCATTTACTTAGTTCAGTCTCAAGTTAAGTGTAACCATGGCAACAAATATGCAAATTTAGTCCCTTTACTAGTAGTTAGTTATTATGACTCATGCCCGAGCTTTAACAACAAGGTCCATATCGCCTACTACCAGAGCGCTCTTTCGTCACTCTGGTGGACATGAGCCCGACTCTACTATATTACTATGTGACTCCCAAATTTTCAACTGGAATAGGTGTCTTTAACAAGTATCTGACATCCTTAAGTTTTTTTTTTTTTTTTTACTTCAGATAAAATAAACTAAGGGCCTCCGCCGAGTGTTGAATCCGCGACCTTGGGCATGTTAAGCAAGCACACATAAGGGCGCCGGTAGCTCAGTGGTATGCATCCTTGCTTTCTGAGCTCAAGATAGCGGGTTCGAAACCCGACCGAGGCCCTTAGTCTTTTATAGCATACAAATACTATACTGCTACCTCTGAGATACCGGCGCTTCCGCTTTTCAAATATGCTGACCTACATAATCAATGAAATGGAAGATTGAGACTCCGGGGGAGTGAGTGATGTTTGGTTGATTTAACCAAAATCTAGTTACACTTTTCCGGCTCAAAGTTGAACCTTCTACGTAATAACTTGGTTATTGTGTTAGAGAATGTGTGCTGGAGAGAATACGCGAATGGTTGATACAAATGTGTGAGAGGTTGGTAAGTGTCATGTAAGATTATATTTGTTTGACGTGAGAACCGCGGTTAGCACGTAGCAGGCGAGACATGTGGCAGTCACCCCCTCTTTAATATCTGTCACCCCTCCCCTGTGTGTGTGTGGGCGTGGTCCTCCCCACCACCTCAGTAATTGGTTTCGTCCTTTCGAAACTTTCTTACTGAGGATTTTGGTAAATTACGGGATTTGACCTATATAGTCCTTTTTCATCAACTCCCCAGAATAAGTGTTTATTTTTGACAAATATCTCTTAGTGATGTTTCAACGTCGCTAATGCACCATGAAAATACACATCAATGCATTTCCCCTCTCTTAGTGATGTTTCAACGTCGCTAATGCACCATGAAAATACACATCAATGCATTTCCCCTCTCTTAGTGATGTTTCAACGTCGCTAATGCACCATGAAAATACACATCAATGCATTTCCCCTCTCTTAGTGATGTTTCAACGTCGCTAATGCACCATGAAAATACACATCAATGCATTTCCCCTCTCTTAAAAGTATCTATTATTTTTACTTACTTATTCCTTTAAAAATCCGAGATCAATGGAATTTCACTTTTTAAGATACTCTGAACATGTTTTGATGATTTTCACGATGATGACAGTGTTATGTGTTTAGAACTTTATGAATGCTACAATTAAAAAACGATTGTAGCAATGAATTTGAAAAACTTGGCGATGAAGTCATATATCCTAACTTAGATCTGAATAGATTTTACCCGCGATCAGAAAAAAATTTAGATATATAGTGAAGAGTAAAGTAAATCTGGAAACCATAAATTATAATTAATTATGTTTTTGCTTTCCTTCCGAAATCAGTCTACAGTTGAGCAAAAGAGGACTTCTTAATTCTCTTACTAAATGTTGTGTAGATATATGATAACATCGGCAGTTATTAGGGAGGGGGACTCTTATAACTGCCGATGTAATGAATTCATTGACTCATAATTTCGTGTACAATCATAATTATAAATTGTCAGGGAAATCGGATGAAAGTAAGAGGGAGGGGGGGGGGGGGATTAGAGGGGGCTAAACGCAAAAAACCCTAGTAACTATGTAATGTATTGGTACAAAATTTTATATGTGAATCCAATAATCCCATAAGGACAAACCCTATCAGTTTTCAGGCAAACCGGTCGAAGGGATTAATAGGGTAGGAGGCCTAACACAAAAACCCCGAAAATGGTCGATTAATGAATGGATCAACACAAAATTGACAATTCCATCAGTAAGATATCTATTGATTTTCAACCAATGTTCAGAGGAAGAGAGAAAACAAAAAAAAAAAAGGAAACATTGTTTCTTTTCTCTTGTGCGGGAAAAATGGTTTCGAGGTTGTTTTTAGATGAAACTTGTAGATGATTAAATTCTAAAAAAAAAAAAAACAAGAAATATTGCTAGGTTCTTTTGTGGTAGAGAGAGAAGTGTCTTGAATTTTTTATTAGAGAAAATTAGATCGTCTGGAACCTCATTAAAATGGTTTCACAAAAGCTAGAAAATTTCATTTTTATTTATTTTTTTTTCAATACCACTCATCTTTTGAAATTGGAATGCCATTGAAATAAAAAATGACATCGTTTAAAAGTCCACGCCATGTAAAACAAAATAAAAAATAAAAATGAGGTCGGTTTTTTTTTAAGTGAACAAAAGTTGGTGAGGTAAATATTTATACATTTAATGGTATACAACCGCCTTTATTCCTCGACACTTTAAAGTGAATACATAATAAAATATTTATATTAAAAAAAACACAAGAAACACTTTCTCACTTGGTGAATAAAGCTGAATAATTCATGTTTTAATAACACTGACTAAGGGGTGTTTATGTGAAGTTTGGAGTTAGTCGGGGGGTGAATATTCACAAGAACATTTCATTCGTGTTGGTCTCTTGTGAGGTTTGCTTTCCACACCCCTCCAAGTACAGGAAATGTCTTTTGGACTTAACCTTACGTGCTATTATTTTGTTTTTTTAACTATATAGAAATGGTTACAATAGAGCTGCCAATCGTTTGCCGCATTGGAAATATAGGAAATGGTTAGAAAGCATTAAACAAGTTTTTTGTTTTCTAAATTTTTTTTTAGCTTTATCCTATTTGCCACTTCAACATATGATCTCTAGAACTCCTTTATTGTTGGCCACAGACCCAAGTGGACTTCAGATAAGACTAGCCGCTTCAATCGAACTCGGCCGCCTCATTCCAGTTGACAATATGGAATTTGGTGATTCCTGTGAGTCCCTCAATTCTCCTCAAAACATTGCTTTTGAATGGTTCTTCTGGCTCTCCGTCAGGGATCATGCTTCGTGGCGAGACAGCGGCACCATTTTTTAAGAACTTTATAAAATACCACCTTAAAATGGATGGATAAAGATCTGAATTTCAGAAGGGTGAGGAACCAGAAGTATGATCTGTAGAAAGACACAATTAAAAATATATACCGGCTTCTTGATAAATATGTATAAAACATGAGAGAGGAGATTGGGTCCTTTGAGTAGGTTTTTGTAATTATACATATCTTTTATGGTCTTACTAACGTTCTCTATAAGTTTTTAAAACGACGACCCGTCTGTCCAATGTATAATTGACTGCACGTCGCGCACTCTTGAATATAAACTCCGCTTTTATTCTCAATATCGGTTTTGTCCCTATCTCTCTCTAAGCACTAGCTGATGGGATTGATAGTTTTAAACCAATATTGAGAATAAAAGCGGAGTTTATAGCATAGAGTGCGAGACGTGCAGTCAATTATACATTGGACAGACAGGACGTCGTTCTAAAGACAGAATCAAGGAACACACAGCCGAAATAAAGAACCGAGGCAACCGTTCTACATTCACGACTCACATTAGTGACAATAGCCACACTTTTGACCCATCTACAGGCATAAAATATCTCCATTGTTGCTCTAAAAGCAGGCTACTTGATAGCTTAGAACAATTAGAAATAAATAAAGCTACCAAAAGGAACATATGTATGAATGGCCAAATTTATTTTAACTATTTCCCTTTGTTAACACACTGAACCGGTTCTATTTCCACATATATCTATGTTTGTTATTATCTGTTATTATTATAGATTTCCACTTATATGTTATTATCTGTTATGTTTTTTAGTTTTATTCCTTACTTATTAGTCAAAGGATGTTATTTTATGTAAATTAAGAAAAATTAGTGTTTTGTCAAATAATTCATGATGTAGCTAACGGTTAAGCCGTGGGATTCCCTAGTTGAAGTGGCACCTTTCACCAGAGATGTATTGGAGGGGTCGCACTCTGCAAACTGACTTAGTTCATAACTAGACCTGACGATGGTGTGAGGCCAAAACCGGTAGTTTTATTTTTATAAATATTTTTAGTGGAATAGACAATATTTCAAAAAATAAGTTTGTTTTATTTATATATAATAGTATGTTTGGATCTTCGTTCATTGCACAATCCTAGAGAGGAGTCTCACTTTTATTGATCTTATATAAATACTTAAGACAGACTGCTTGTTTTTGTCTAATTCTGCAGAGAATCCGAACAAATCTTCGAGATCTGGACGACCAGGTTACTATTCCAACATGTGTATTATAAAATAGTACATCACATGCATCCATACTCTGCCAAGCAGCTCCAAGATCCTGGTTGAACTGCGTATACAGATCAGTATCAGAAGTTTTTTTACTTTTTGGTTCTCAGTAGCTGACTTTGCCAAACAGTCTACTATCTCGATGTTAGCGATCCTCGAGTCACCTCTCCAGGTGAGATGTATCCTTCTTCCTTGTTGGAACAGACTTAGAAGGTTCCCCATTCGAAGGCTCCATTTGCCCATTAGTTTGATAACAAAGCTCTGACTGTCTATTAGAATGACACTTCTACAATTTGTAGTCACTATATAGTCCAGTCATTCTATGATTGCAATTAACTCAGCAATGTAAATAAAGGCCACGTTCCAGAAGCGAGCCTCAACATAAGTTTGTGTAAAGGGGTCGTAAACAGCTGATTCAACACCATGACCAATTTTAGATTCGTTTGTATAGATAAAGTAAGTATTGTGAACATTCTCTAAAAGATGTGTTTCGAATTTTGTATTTACTTTACTGACAAGCTATGAACCAAAGTCAGGAATACAAGCTGTGGAAATATCAAGTAGAATAACTCTCAGATCGTAAGTGGCGCCCAGACGAAGATAAGAAACCATCGACTGTGAGAGGGCTCTTCTCATCGTGGGCGTTAGCTAGGCTTTCACTCAAATCTTCACTTCGCAAGAATATTCCAAGTACAAATCTTTCGGTTAAATTAATCTTCGCAGTTGAACTGGTGGTTCACAAGCTTCTACCAGAGTATTGGAAGTAGGGGTACTATTAAGAATCTAATGCTCGGCTTAATAGGTTCATTTTGTAAAACGTTGAAGGAGAGCACGTAAGGTACACAACTTCTTGTAAAGCCGGCCCTATAAACATTAATACTATCTTCTGGGTGGGTTATAACTCGGTTAAAATGCAGAGTGCGCCGCCAGCTCAGAGGAAGCGTGCAAGACCTTCCGAGCTCAATATCAGGGGTTCGAAATCGGGTGGGCCCTAAGGTTTTTTATCTAGTATACGAAACAATCTTGAGCACGCCGTCCTTTGAATGGGACAATAAGCTATGGTTTGACGTAACTATAGTTGTTTCAAATTGCCTGAGACCACATGATAGCCAATCCTGGGGCACCCCCGTATCATTTTCGTGCTGTATTTGCTCTTAACCTTCGATCGATAAAAAAGAGAAAGTGTATGAAATTTTCTACTAATTCTTGATCGATTTTGCCCTCGGCTCCCAGACTATAACAATTTCCGTTAAAATCACGGAGATTAATAATGTCCGGTGACTTCAATAAAGATATAAAGAGGGTGGCGACCTATACAAAGCCTTTCGGTTGCCATATATCCCGACATGGAGTTCCCTGATATGACGGCCCCCGTTCATCATTCATGAGGTAGGTATTATATGAGCCGTTCAAACATCAAATACCTTATCTTCAGTCTGCCAGTTTCCTTCTTGACCTGTTATGTTATCTTTTTTTATCTTTATTTTATGGATAATCTATCGGTGTCATTTGAAATGATGAAAAATAATATTTGGGCGGTGAGGGAATAAATAGGGGAGGTGAGCCTAAATCGGATTCCTTAATTTGACAAGGAACACAGGGCTCCACGCCCGAACCTATCGCAAGGTTGGAAAATGAAGACAGACGGACAATATAACCGTTGGAATGGTGCCATAGATCAGAGAAAGACCTCAAACCGTATGACATGAAGTTTGCGAAGGAGCACACGGATGGGAAAGTTAGGTACAATTCGATTTTCGGCTCAACGGAAACCAGTTACAAAGGTTTCGCTTCTATTTCACTTATAATATCCTTTGATATCTTACCTCACATAATCATGTCCAGTGGTAATATCCGAGTATACATTAACATTACAGAATTTTCGATAAAAGAATGCAAATAAGAATTTATGAACTACATTACCAATGAAAAGCTCTGTGGAAAGTTGAGCCTTATTAAAGGAAAGCCTGGATTCCGGTTGGTAGAGAATTTCAGAATTTCTCCGGAATTCCTTCCCAGGCGCCCCCCTAAGCTAATGTACTTCCCTCTACCGCCCCATCAAGAGCTAGAAAGAATGTCTCAAATATTTTTCCTCAGTGTTTCAAGTGAAGCTTTCATATAACCCCAACTTCGAAGGGATGAAAATAAATATTATTTTGGGATCGAGGCCCCCTAAGAATAATTGCTTTAAAAAATCGATTCTTAATATGCCCTAAGAAGTAAGAAGGAATTTGAACAAGAAATACGAACAAAACAATAAATAAAATTTAAAAAATGATAATAATGTAAATCATAATATACATGGGCCATAGCAGTACATTCTTATACCAACCATACTTTTACAGATCACTCTCTTTCCCCCTTCTGAGAATTCTGAGAGTGACTTTCTTATGGAATTATATTACTAGAGGGAGGGGTGGATAGTAAACTCTGTAAAAGCATGGTTAGTATAAGGAAGTCCAGTTATGGCCACATCATCTATATATTATTATTGATTCTATTTTTATCCTTTTTAATAAAACACTACCAATAATAAATATATATTTTATATATGTTTTGTTGCAATGCGAAACAATAATTGTTAAACATTACATTACAATAAATTATTTAATTATTACTATATACTATCATATTACATTAAATTATTTAATTATTACTTTGAAATATTTCCTGTGTTATAAATTATTTTCCATTCTTTGGGGCAATATAACTTTGGTCGATTAGTGAATAATAAAGAAAATTTTTAGTATGCACCAATATTTCAATAAGGACGTACCGTTGTCAGGTAAATCAAGGAAACGTCTTTTTTTTATCTTTTATTTATAAAGATACAACTGTTGCTAGGGTGCAACAACCAGCGTCTATGATGATACGTATAAATATGGTGGCATGAATGGCGTGTGAGGAACGCCACCCCGTGGTAAGTCCTCGGGACGAAAATTAAAGATAATTTTGATGGATGGGTAGTAAGAGAGATAAAAAAAGTAAAGGAAAATAATGCTGAAAAATATTAATAACGAATATGATTCAAGGAGGCAATAAGTCGCGGTTCCTCCTTCTCTTCAACCTTTGTGGGGGTTATGTGGTAAGTGTTTTGTAGATAGGGTACGTATGTATTTCTGGGTTCGTATTTGTGTAAAGTTTTCTAAAAAACCGAATGTAAGTAGTTTGTATAGTTTCGGGTACTGTGTGTATCATGAGATCGTTATGAAGTGTCTAAAAATATGTTTTCAAAACAAAATTTCAGGACGTTTTTGACATGTATCTCGCAAAGCGATCATCAAAAAAGTTTTTTGACTAGTTCATAAATATAAGTGTTATCTTGTAAAATGTACTCAAGTTCCGAAGTAAAGTGGTCTCAACATTTTTCCGATTTCGATCAAAACCTAATCAAATCCAAGTTAGCACAAGTGACTTTTTCATTTGGAATTTCGAGTTCATACTTAAAATCGTTTCTGCGATAGAGCCCTCACAAAGCTCCAACCACAAACACGAGCAGAAAGGCATCGTGAAAATGGCCAAAACGAATTCTGAGGACCTTGAAACGTGAAAATTCATTGAAAACTCAATCTAGGATTTTTTCACGATTACAATACTTCCATATACTATAGGTAACCTACAAGAAAAAAAAGAATTAATTAGAAGATGTATTATATATCGCACAAAAAAAGTAATTATATATATACAGGTTGTCCTATTCTCAATATAAGGAAAAGTACGATAAGGGATATGATCCAATATATATTTTGAATATTTATTTACTTCTTACCCTACCCCAGTTTACCTCATCCAAAATTATTTCTTCAACAAATCTATGGAGGTAGTCCCTCTTCAAAGGAAAAGCCTCCGGACCGAACAAAACCCACCCTTCACCCACGAGGGTGAACTTAGTCTTCATATCTACTTCACTCAGCAACCTAAAATTTTTTAAGCCTCATTTGGAATCCATCCTCAGAAATGTAGTTTTGACATCTATGGTTCATCGTATCGGATTAGTGAAGTAAACAGGAAGTAGTGAGGAAACTGAATTTGAACTTGAGTAAGTTAGTGAGGAGCTCCGAGTATAACAAATTGTGCTATAAGGAATCTTAGTTCAAACTTTGTGTAGAGTTAAAGACAACTTGAATAGTGACAATGGCACCATCAGCATAACACTCCATGAAGTGATGGCCACATACAACCATCGAGCATACATAGGGAAAAATTCAACCTGCTAACTATTATGCTTTTTTATTTATTCATTTATATAGTTTTTTATTTAATCATTTATATTTGTTTATTTATAATTTATATTTGATTAATATATATTGTTTATTTAGAAATAGTTAACCTAAAAAACGTTTAATAAGTTGGTAGGCATTTTTGTCATTTATAAATATTAAACTGAAATATAATTTGAAAATATTGGGGGCCATGATGGCCGTGCGGGCTAGAGCGTAGGGCTTTGGTCGCATGGTCTCACCATGGTTTGCGGGTTCGGATCCCGTCCGGGAGTGAGTTTTATTTCGTAGATAGAACTCCCTCCCGGGGCCAAGGATGTCGTAAATATCTAGATAACACATTGACATGGCTAATGTACACCGTACGTAAGGCCAAAAAGTGTTAATTAAGTTTAGTTTAAGTAAAATTAATTAAGTTTTTACTCATTTCATTTTTCAATAGTTTTGTTATTACTAAACATATGTTTGTTAGACTCAAATAGATATAAATTTAATTTATAAGCTATCACAGAGTGACGAAAGAGCGCTCTGGTAGTAGGCGATATGACCTCGTAGTAAAAAAAAATTATTATTAACAGAGGAAAAGAGTTGTCAGTGAATCACCAGCAATGTACTTCCCCAGTAAGAATTAATCAATTAACTTTTTGTTCTGCCTCCAAATCTAATCGACCATTTGGGCTAAAATCCAATAGGTGATTTACATAGAGGCTTCTGAGTTTTCATTTCAAATTTTGTGTCGATATATTCATTACAATGGGGGTTATTGGGGTTTTTGAATTGTGCTCCGCCCGACCCCTTCTTCTCTTTTCAATTTCCCACAAATTCTTTGGCCAATTTCTCAGAAAGTCAATAGGTGTCATCGTTAGAAAGTTCTGGATTCACATATAAAATTTCATGTTGATACACTCATTCTATCGGCAGTTATTGTGTCCACAAACACTAATACAGACAGTTTTTTTTTTTTTTTTTTTTTTTTTTTTTTATTTTTTTTTTTATTTTATTTTGCACTCTGGGGGTTGGAAAAAATGAATTTCCTGTGAAACTCAACATCAGATTTCTTCAGCTTATACTCATACAGCTGGGGAAGTTGAAAAAATGGACCTGCGGAAAGAAGATCAGTGGTAAATAACGCATACGATGGTTGGATGAGCACACGATGGGAGAGCTGTGCAACAGACGCAAAAGGACCGTCCGGACTTGACATTTTGACTCTATGTGTAATGTTATAACCCCAACATTTTGAGATTGTCGCCATAGAGCTAAAGTGAATTTTTTTTTTGTTGGGAAAGTTATGTAATCGCTCAATAGTTGATAATATATATAATTGATGCGGAGTTTTCAACGGAATTTCACGTTTCTCGCGCCGGGGCGAAAGGCTTAACACAAATACTCTAATAACTGCCCATGTAATGAACACACAATTTCATAAGCGAATTCAGGACGCCATTAGGACGAGACTTACGAAATATCAGCCAACGTAAAGTGTGTGATCAGAGGGGCCTAGCACAAAAACCCCAATAACTTTCGATGAAATAAATGGATTAACACGAAATTTATTATGCGGATCCAGAATCAACTGTTGATTTTTAGACCAAACGGTATATTGGTTTTGAGAAGACGGAGAAAACATAATTGATTAATTCTTGCTGTGGAAGTACATTGCCGGTGATCCGCCGACGACTTTCTTCTACTGAAATACGGAGAATTTCGATATATGGAAGTGCAACTGTATTTCCGTCCACCTCCGCGATCAGCTCTGAGGCTGCTTCGACTTAATATCCTCGAGTACGAACAACCATTGCTCAGGGTACAGTTATTGCTATTTGAGAGGATTAATATTGGAGGTTATGTCTTGTGATTAGTCACTGTAATCTAACGTTAAGTCGAAATGAGTTTAGACTAGTGGCTTAACGTGGAAGTGCAAACAGAGCTAAGTTTTGCCATTACAAGTCTGGCGCCCTCACGGCTTAGTTTAATCTAAGTCCCATCAAGCCGCTCCAATAGACCTGTGATAGGTGTATGATGGATGAGGTCGGGAACTGCTGTTATTGCTCCACGGAGGCCTCCTGGTTAGCTCTCCCCCGGGCTTATATATTCATCCCCCCAATTAACTGACCGCTCAGTCCGTGTTGTCCCATCTAATTTCCCTTTCTCATTACCAGATGTTCATGCAACCCCTAAACAAGTCAATTGTTCTAATTGATTATTCTGGGTCCTGCTTTCCCATTGCTCAGTTCCAAAAATTGTCTATTACCTCTTCATATAGGAAATTTCAAAACCCATTAACCATTTTTTAGTTGCATTCTATCTTCTCGTGAATACATGTGTTTAATCCTATTTCTCCAGATATACAAAATATTGGAAATTTGATATGAAATGAACTCATGATAAATGATCTTACATGCACGGAAAGTTAGTTACTGTGCCTCATTCTCGGGCTTTAACTAAGAGGTCATATCGCCTACTACCAGTGCGCACTTGGCGGACATGATCCCGACCGTACTATGGGAGTCCTAACTTTTGCCTACCTATGTTTATTCACTTGGGGTACGTGTACCTAACATCCCACCTGCTCGAGATCATCCCTTAACGTCTCACCCGAAGCACGGCGTGCTCAAGTTCCTTTCACCTTCCAGAAAAAAAAACTTAATGGTCTCGGCCTGGTTTTGAAGCCGCAACTTAACATAAAAACCCCACTAACTGCATGAATGTATCGACCCGAAATGTTATATGTGATGCTATATTCAATATAGAAATTAAAGAAACATAGTTATAATTATAAATATTATATTCATTAATTATAAATGAACTAGAATATTTAACCTATCAATAAGTTGTGAATCACCGGCATTGTACTTCCCCGAACGAATTAATCAATTAAATTTTGCTTCCCCTCTAAAAGTCGACCGTTTGCACTGATATTCAATAGTAGAGTTACTTCGGGGTTCCAAGATTATGTGGACAGATCACGTCCTCATTGGGTTTTGATTTTAAATAAGAAATTTCTTGTCGATACATCGGCAGTTATTAAGGTTTTTGAGTTGAGCCCCCTCCCCTTATGCCGAAACCGCTGAAAATTGTGTGAAAGTGTCGTCCTTTTGAATTCAAATATGAAATTTTCTGGTGATACATTCATTACAACGACAGTTATAATCCTCCCTTCCCTTTGGTCGAGTTGGCTGAAAATCAGTAGCTGTCGTTGTTAGAAGGTTCTGGATTCACATAAATAATTTCGTGTTCATACATTTGTTCTATCAGGCGTTGTTTTTCATATTTGGAATCTGGAAGTCAGAAAACATGAAATTCCGTTGAAAACTCCGCATCGAATTTTTCACCGATTATATTCACTTCCCCTATACTTAGATATAGCTCGGAAAGTAAAAACCGGGCCGGATCGTGGAAAGCGTGGAGGCGGTAGCAAGAATAGCGGCCTGTCAAACCGAGCAGGATATCCTGGAAATCACGAAGGCGTTTAAAGATTAGCGGCTGACGTCAAACTGACAGAACGGATTAAGGGATAATATTTATTTATATCCTAATGGAGCTTCGCGCTTCACAAATATCATCTAAACTCAAATAAGAAATGTCAGAAAAACATATTTTAATATTAGGATGGCTTTTAATTTTTATTATTTCGGAAACTGGAAATTAATTGAATTTTTTTTCTAGTTTCATAAGCTTTTGAAAAGAAGTGAAAAAAAATAATAATAAGATAAGAAGATCTAGAAAGAAATAAGACTTAGTGACTGGAGGGGAGACTGCGGATTATGATGAAACTTTCTTAAAAAAAGAAGCTTAATTATGGAATAAACTTTATAGATATACATTCTTTTGAGAGAAGCTTCCATCCTGAAAAAAGTTAAAAAAAAGTCGTTAATATTTCGTCTCTTTTCCCTAAAACTCTTTCATAGTGATAATCTGATATTGTAGGATTTATTTTCAATCCTGGAATCTAATACTTGCGTTCAATATTAATTCAGTGGATATTTCTGGAAAGGCGGGTTCTATTAACGAAAATCACACGGGATCAGCTAAACGAGTATTCAGGAAACAGCACACATTTCTGTAAGTATTTTAGAAACAGACTGAATAAATAGTACGGGACCTCAGTTGGATGATAACGGGACAGCTCTAGCTTGTACGATCTATACAGGCATTAGAGCAGTATGTAATAAGAGGAACGAGCGTCACTCAAGGGAGGGTGTTATGGAGCTCTGTTCCAGCATATCCCACGTATGGCCTGAAACTCCTCCTATGGAGTTCTTTGAATATCTTCCAGGACAATTCTGATGTTAATTTTTAGATAAATATCATCTGTTAGGATGTTGAAACCTAGAAAATGGCTAGCACTCCAGAAACTACCAACGTAACCCGAATTTCGGTCTACAGCACGCCAGGTACTAACAACGTAACTCACTTTTATGGTGACTCAAGCACCCCTGGTACTATCAACGTAACCAACTTTTGTTGACTCCAACACCACTGGTACTATCAATGTAACCCTATTTTTGTTGACTCAAGCACCACTGGTACTATCATCAACGTAACCAACTTTTGTTGACTCCAGCACCACTGGGTTTGGACTCCAACGAATGCTGCAATTCGGTAAAGTATGAGAGTTTACCGAACGCATCGTCGTGCGTGTAACAACAAAACGCCCGACAATTTTAAAATCTCTCTCAAAAACTGCGCATGGCTGTGCATTGTTTACCTAAAGACTATCAAGACTAACTGCATTTTGGAATATATTCAATGAAAGCCGTAAAAAAGGGGAAATAATTGTTTTTTTAGAGTAAATTGATGAACATTTTAATGGTTGATTTAAAGTGTTGATTATTTTGTTATAACATATTAATATTTTGTGTTTTTTATATTCCATTTTTCATGGAATCTGTATTAATTGGAATGCCTTCTGGCTGAACTCAGGATGTTGTTCATCAAATAAAATTGCTAAAAAATATTGAATTTTACAAAATAAATTAAAATAGCAATAAAGAGTGTTTTAGAATATATCTACATATGAATGCGATTCTTGACGACAATGAAAAACAAAAAGGTAATATATTTATATTAACAAAACTGATTTGATTCAATGAAAACAGTGGATACCAATTGTCCATTGTGATATAGTATGTGAAAGGTGGGATTAAGTGTGAAGGCGATATATCATCCAGCAGAGGAACACGAATCGGTAGCCTGTCACGGTGATTTTAAAGGTAAAATACAACGAGGAAATATAAAATTGTTTCAGAGATCGCTCTATCACAGGTATTCACTTATCACTGATCGCATTATCTGGAAAGTCGGAGGTCGGAGAGGGTAGCTGAAGTTTTGTACTTGAGCGCAGGGCTGTGGCGATGAGTGGCAAGAATTGCCTCTATTGGAGTGTCACATTTTCGACTGATTACCCTCCCCCCCCCCCCCCCCCCCCTCATGAAACCCACGACTACCCTCAAACCCCCGATAGCCCTGGGCCACGTGCAGGTTGGAGGACCCAAGAGTCGAGAGTCTCCTGCTACGTCGAACAGCGAGTCATAAAAGGTGACTGGAGGCTGGGGAGGCTGTCCCAGAGTAACTGACTCTATGGCAAGGGTAGGTAGACGGGTGACGGGTTACTGGGCCCCTCACCAGAGGGAATAGTCCCTGATTTACTTCTTCAGGGTTTTTTCGAGGTCGCGCCCCCCACCAAACCTCAGGATGGGTAAAACGTAAGGATTGAGGATAAGGAAATTAACACCCCATTGGGACTGGTGTACCTTTTTCGTCCTAAACTAATTCTAGTCTAGCTATACTGGTGCTACGGGGGTGGTTGCTTCCAAGTAGCACCCACCATTTGGAGGAGGAATCATAGTGGCTGTGGGGTGGGACCACCCCTTCTTAGGTAAATATAAATGTAGGCAATATTTAGGACTCCCATAGTAAAGTTCGGCTCAAGTCCACCAGAGTTACGAAAGTAGTAGTCGGTACGACCTCGTAATTATAGCCCGGGCATAAGATGCAAAAATCTTCTTTCGTCATGGTATCATAATCACGATTAGTATTGTTAAAAGGGAAAATATTAATGTTATGACCATTAATATTTCAAATATAAGCAGCGTAGGCGAAGGCAGGATTTGATTTTTTTATGATTTATGTGTTTGATATGTTCTATACTTCTGGATTCAGAGTCGTGGAAAGCCAAAAGATCAAAATCTTCAATAGAGGGCGCCGGTAGTTCAGAGGTAGGGACTTGCTAACTGAGCTCTAAATCGGGGGTTCGAAACCCGGCCGAGACCCTTTGATTGGGACTTTAAGCGATGGTCCCGAGCCTGTGCGATGTCAGGTAGTCGTTAAAGACACTAGGTGATTAAAAATTTAGGTTAGGAAAAATTTAGGAAATTTCCAATAATTCGCGCACTGTTAGTAGGCGATATGATCCTAGTTAAAGTTTGGGGATGAGTCACAATAAATAATGAATTCAAATACTAAAATATACAAACTCTCAATTTATATTCATTAGATATGTATGTATATTTCTTTGTAAATTTTTCTACCTCTGCCTTTCTAAGACATTGCATCTTGAATTTATCTCCAGTATCGAATAGAAACAACTATAGTTTTTTTGTTTCTCCTTCTTTAATTGGTATCGGTTGGACGACAGAACTGTCTAATGCCGGTGTCCCATCTAATCTCTTCAGTTTCCAGTCTTAGCACGTCCCATCCTCCCGATTAAAAACAGATCCTGAAGAATACTGCAGAACTGTGGTCTACCTTCCGTAGCATATGAGCCATTTCTATTCGAGAACCGCCCCAACTCCGGAATTATGGCCCTGTTAAACCTTGCCTTTTTTGGGGGATCCCTAGGCAAGAGATATCCTTTCATTTGTATATTTTTTTTTATTCATCCTTTCTTTTTTTACCTTTTTTTTTCTTCAGTATAAGAAAGTATTGTAATCGTGAAAAAAACCGAGATCAAATTTCTAAGAAAAGCCAATTCTGCATATTGTCTTCATTAAAGCCCTTTACATCCACATTAATGTACACTCACCGAAGTAGCTAAATCCTGGTACTTAACATTTTTGCAGAGATATTGTGAAACACTTGATAAAAATAAAGAAAACGTATGTTTTAAAAAAAAAAAATTGTCTATTTCACAAATAATATATAACATGGGAATACTTTCGGTATTGCTATCATCTTCAGCCACGACTTAACAAATACTAAATTGAAGTTCAACTAGGTAGTTTACAATCCAAGCGGTAGGTAGGTATCCTTTTTCAGCCCCTAGGGAGTTTTCCTATCCTTTCTGTACAGTTAATATTTGAAATATGGAAAAACATAAAAAATGACATTACAATTTGGGACGAAATGTCATTTTTCATGTTTTTCAATATTTCAAATATTAACTGTACAGAAAGGATAGGAAAACCCCGTAGGGGCTGAAAAAGGATACCTACCAACCGCTTGGATTGTAAACTACCTAGTTGAACTTCAATTTAGTATTTGTTAAGTCGTGGCTGAAGATGGTAGCAATACCGAAAGTACTCCCATATTATATATTATTTGTGAAATAGACAATATTTTTTTAAAACATACGTTTTCTTTATTTAAATCCTGGTATATAAAAGACTCCGGTGAATCAACAATCGGCAATGTTCTTCCCCAATACTAATTAATTAATTAAGTTTTCGCTCTCCCTCACATACCAAACTACCGTTTGGGTTAAAGATCAATAGTTGATTTACTAGATATGGGCTTCTGAATCCTCACACTACATTTTGTGTCATTCATTACACCGGCCGTTATCAGGGTTTTGGAATTGCGGCTCCCCTTCTGATCTCCATTTTTCCTTGGGCTAATTTGGTTGAAAATCCTTAGGTGTCGTCCTTATGGGGTTTTGGATACACATACAAAATTTCTTGTTGATACAATCATTCTATCGGGAGTTATCGTGTCCACACAAAATGCCAAATGAAACACACAGTTTTTTTTTTTCCACTTTTGGAATCAGGAAAACATGAAATTCCAGTGAAAACTCAACATCGCATTTTTGACTGATTACATAACTTTCCCTATACTTTGTATGGATAGAGGAGTAAAAATTATTTTCCTGCATTTGTTCCCACAATAATCCATTCTGCATTACTTCCCCAACGACGCCTTAAGTGCCAATGGCCTAGAGACTTTCTTAGCGAAGTAACAGTGATTAGATACAAATAGTTTGGGGAGTGTCACCACTGGGTGATTTCTCCCCTCATGACAATTTGACATTGACATTTTTTATGTTTTAGAACATTCGCTTGTTGTACGTTTTTAAATGTTAGATCAAGTATGGTAACAAAGTGCAGCCCCGTTTTTAGGGTAGCGGCGAAGTGGCTACTAGCCTCGTTCAAAACCTGGACTACTGGAATAAAAGTGGTCAGATTTAACTGGTATATAGAAAGTTGCCGATGTTTTTGAACAGGGGAAAACGCATACAAAACCTTCCTCCGTCTTTGAGACACTGATCTGAATGTAAGCCAAGGAAGCCGTTAAACATATTATGATTACTGTGAATCTTCGTACTAAGGTTCGTGTCCGATACGTTCATTACATTGGCAGTTATTAAGAGTTTATTAAGAGATGAGCCCTTCCGTCTTTCCTCTGACCCCCCCCCCCCCCCCCCCCCCCCCCACCCTATCAGCCTCCCTTCTCTCTGTTCTGGACTGTTTGAAGAATTACTGTACAAAAGATCTTGATTCTTTTCTTTTTTCAAAGTAAATTAAAGGCAAACAATTCAACCGACAGGGACATAACAATTAATTATTTCATTACTTAATTAAGTTGCTCATGAATGAATAATAAACATTTTTCCCAGAAAATTTTTGTTATTTTTTTGTTCAATTTTTTTATTTATTTTTTTTGAATCCGCCAAGAAGTTTCGACCTTCAGTCTGCTCACCGATTTTGAAACCATATTTAAATTAGCTGATGAACCGTGTTACACAATTCGTCTGTTGATCCAAACGATAAATATTTTATATTTTTGAGCTGCATTCAAAAAGTGCTCATTACTCCACGTCTTGAAGGGTTTTGTAAGTTAATTTCAGATTTATGTATTTTTTTAAAATTCCCCAGCCACACGAAATATACGGGAAGTTATCGGAATTTTCAACGGAAATTCAAGTTTTCCGACTTGATCACCTGATCCCAGGATAACTCCCGATAGAGTGAATGTAAAGACACGAAATTTTATATTAGTATCCAAAACCTTTTAAGGACGACACCAATAGATTTTCAGCCAAAGGGGATGGGGGATTAGGAGAAGGCTTAAGACAAAACCTCTAATAACTACCGTTGTAAAGAATGTACCGACATAAAATTTAGTATGAAGATTCGGAGGCCATTATGTAATTAAAATAGTGAGTTTTAGCCAAAACGGTCGATTGGCTTTGAAGGGAGAGCGAAAACGTAATTGATTAATTCTTGCTGGGGAAGTACATAGCCGGTTTGTGAGGAGCCAAACCCATAAAATGAGTGCTAGCTTTTATAGGGTAGATTGGAGATCCATGAAATGTAATGCTTCATCTTTACAAGCCCCTTCAAACATATAACAGGGGCGTTTACAAGATTTGTGGCTTTTCAAAATTTTGAACACGAGAGGGCTTGAGTGGGGGGGGGGGGGGGCTCAAAACAGAAAATTAATGGTAACTCTTTATTAGTATTTAGTATCCTTATAAGCAAAGTTAAAATATAGGCCATGTAAAAACACACGCAAAAAAAATGCCGCACCTTCCAGGGTTCATTAGGGAAGAAGGTAAATTTCAATTTCCCGTTGCAATAACGTGGTTTATTCCTTCGGATAACTGTATTTCCCATTGAAACTCTTTCACATGAGATGTATCGTTGGTTGTAAAATCCAGTTATCCGAAGAAGATAAGTCGTCACGTTATCACAACGGGTAGTTGAGCTGAATTATTAATTTTCTTTTTGCCTCTATGTTCAAAAGAAGTCACGCCTGGTAGTTGATTTACTTCCCGCTTTACGAAGTATTTTCTTCTGTATGTAAAACATTCGTCATATCTCCGGCAATGTACCACTCAGCACGAATCAATCAACTGGTGTCTCACTCACGAACTTCTGAATTATCATGTAAACTTTCTTGTCGATAATACAGTTCTTCGGCAGTTATTGTAGTTTCTGTGTAAAGCTCCTATTCTGCCTCTGTAATAAAATCAATAGGTCTTACTCACATACTTTCATATCGATACATACATTTCCAACTTCTAAGTTACACAATGTACAATATTTAGAAAAATTAAGTTTCTTTTTTTTAGACAGTTTTTGAGTTGAGCCCCCCCTGTCCCCCCTTCATTCTGGCCGAAATTGGGTGACATTGATGGCAGTTTTGGGTACACATATTTTTATATATCATGCCGACATAATATATTCACACATAGAATGTTGAAGTTTCCGAACCCCTGGTTACAGAAGTTATTTAGAAACCCCCCAATGGCGGGGAGCTCGTCCCTATTTACTGCAATATAATGACGATATGAGGATTCAGAGGCCCATTTAAGTCAACTATTAATTTTTAGCTCAAACTGTCCATTAGTTTTGGAGGGAGAGCAACAACTATTAATCAAATAGTTCTGAAGAAGTACATAGCTGGCGAATCACCGATTACTTGATTCTCTTGAGAACAAATCAAGGAGCACCACACAGTTAGAGAACTCTGGTCTATGGCTTTCTTTATGAAATTATTTGTAAAATAGTACAACTTTAATGGAGTCAGTATCTTTTTCATGAAACTTTCCTTAATGACAGAAAATAGAAGGATTTCCATGATACGTTTTCCTACAAAGCCTCTTAACTGGAAGCCAGTTACGTCACTTCTTGAAATAATTAACTTCTGTTTCAATACAATTTTCGCGACCCTCAAGTAAAGTTCTGTTCACCTTCTCGAGGCGTCGTTATTCACCCCCAACCTAATAATTAGGTATGATAGTTACAATTTTCCAGTGAACAGTTTCTCACCAAGTTTTACTAACTAAGACTTTCTACATACTATTTTAATTAAACCTTGGCTCTCTGTTGGTTAATATTAATTTAAGTTGTATGTTTAATTAGCTGCGGTACCCGGCGTTGCAGGGTTCAACTGTTCGTGGGGCTGGACACACACCCCAATGACACTCAGACCATGGGTTCGCTAAACGCTCACATCGAATACAGATCGAGTAGATGATTCTTGAAATAAAGTGAATGTACTTCCCCACTACGAATTGATCAATGACATATCACAATAGTTAACTTATGAATCCTCATAATAAATTTTGTGTCGATTCATTAATAATATCGGCAGTTATTAGGTTTTTGAATCGATCCCTCCTCCACTGATCCTGCCTATCTTTCTGCCGATTCCGTGGAAAACTAATAGATGCCATTCTTATGGAGTTCTGAATTTAAATATAAAATTCATTCATTCCGTCAGCAGCTATTACTTTCAGTTAAACCCCTCTTTAATCCTCCCTTTCCTAGTGCCAATTCCGCTTAAAATCAATTAGTGGCATCCTTAGTGGGTTCTGAATTCACATCGTGTCGACAAATTCATTCTATCGGCAGTTATCGTGTTCACAGACGCACATTTAGCGATAGACAGACATTTTTTTTTCCCCATTTTTGGGGTCGTTGGGCGGAACACATTAAATGCTGGTAACAAGTCAACATATAATTCCTGATTACATACCTTTCCCTATACTTCGTATATCTGACGAAGTAAAAATGTAGTCTCTTTTATTCTTTTTATATTCATTGGTGTTTTATTTAATTTATTCATTTGTTTTTTGAGTAATTTTGAGGTCGTTGAAATTTGTCACCCGCCCCCTCAGTATATAGTACTGTATACTATAGTATATAGTAAATAGCTGGGGTACACGGTATTGTCCGAGGGTGTCACAAAGCTATATGCTAGTCAAAGGCGTAATGGTGTGCGCTATGCAGTTGAGATACTTGCAGACCCCACCCGTCTACCGCAGGCAACACCGGCTCAAACCAACTATAATTGTTTCTCATTCTCAACTCGTCTTTATGGTTGAACCAAGGCTAAAATACATGAGGTTCCATTAAATGTAACAACAGACGAGTTTTTAAATTTGAGTACGATAGGTTTTGTTCTTTTATTTTATGGTAGCAGGCTTTCGAGGTTGCCCTCATCATCAGGCAGTCTACAGAAAAACCAATGTTTTAGTAAAAATCTACGAAATTCTAATTGCCAAGACAAGCTCACAGAAACATAGACTACATGCGCTAAGTAATTACGTTTTTAAAAATATTTTTCAGATGTTATTGTTGAACCTTTTTATATCTTTATTTTATTTTGTTATTTATTGACTGAATTATTTGTTTTCTATATTTATATTTATGTATTTTTGCACTTGTAGCCTATGTTTCTATGAGCTAGTCTTGGCAATTAGAATTTCGTAGATTTTTACTAAATCATAGGTTTTTATGTAGACTGCCAGATGATGGGGCAACCTCGGAAGCCGGCTAGCATCGAATAAAATAATAAAACCTAATTGACTTAATAATAAACGTATCGGCACAAAATTTAGTATGAGGATTCGTAAGTCCCGGGGGAATGAACTATTGATTTAGCCAATATAATTGTTTGGTTTTAGAAGAAGAACAAAAAAGTAATTGATTCATTCGTAGTGGGGAAGTATATTGCTGGTTTACTGATGACAGTATTAGTAATAATTAGTGTCAGACGGTTAACGTATATATTACACCCAATAACGAATTCATTTTAACAATCTTTATTACAGCAAAAATATTTTCATAATTTTCCTTTATGGTTCGTATACTCCTTCGAGAAACTTGTCTTTCGTGTATCGCACACTTCCAGAGTCACCACATTGCACGTGAATGAATGGCTACCGTAATTGAGGTACTGCCGAGTCAGGCTTTTTTAAACTGAGAAGAAAAGAGGAAATTTAGAGTTTAAATCACTTCAAAAAATTTAAGGGAGAAATACAGAAAAGGATAGAGGTGCACCAGCGATATTAACAGAAATATGGAGCAATTAGGATCAAATTTGGCCAATTAAAAGTTGTATCCATAGTGAAGGGTGAATCTGATATTGGAGTAGATTGGTTGAGAGGAAGTTGGACTTTCGACCAACCTTCCTGTGTAGGTAACCTTTCAACCGAGATTTAGTTCGATTCAAAATAACTTGTTTCTCTTCAAATAACCAAAGTGACCCAGAGCTATGTGGATATCACATGTGTAGAAGTTAGCCATCAGGACGAAATGTCTGTCTGCGTGACTATGAACATAATTTCAAACTAATAAATTCAACTGATTTACCGTACTGATTTGGGGGGCCATGGTGGCCGTGCGGGCTAGAGCGTAGGGCTTTGGTCGCATGGTCTCACCATGGTTTGCGGGTTCGAATCCCGTCCGGGAGTGAGTTTTATTTCGTAGATAGAACTCCCTCCCGGGGCCATGGATGTCTTAAATAATTATATATAACACATTGACATGGCTAATATGCACTGTACATAAAGCCAAAAGAAAAAAAAAAAAAAAAAAAAAAAAAAAAAAAAAAAAAAAAAAAAAAAAAAAAAAAAAAAAACTGATTTACATATTTTGTATAACTACAAATATCACATTTTTTGGTCCTCAAAATTATACAATGGTTTTTCATTTCAATCATCTAATGGTTTTTCTAGTTTGCTGTTACAATCTGGATGAACTATGAAACATATTATTCATGGATCTCTTCATTCATTAGAAATAGAAAACAAACTTCTTTTTTCAAATATTGTCTATTGAACATTTATTTAGAAGTTTTAATTAAAATATAATATTCAAACAAAACAAAATATGACCTCACACATAAAATAAAGTAAATCTTTCTTCTATTGTTTAGGAAATTTACTTATTTTATGTGTGACGTATCTTGTTTTGTTTAAATATTATATTTTATTTAAAACTTCTGCTCGCTCAGGACGTTGCCTTTGTTTAGATATAATATTTGCTTTTATAATATAATGTTCATGATATACCTTTTATTTAGTTATATTTGTTTGTATTTAGATATAATATTTTAGTTTGCTTTGGTGTAAATATTTTAAGAATTATTATGTTGGTTTCGTCACATTCAGTTTTAGTGTCATATCTTTACTGAAATTTAGTAAACATAAACACATTAATTATGTATATGTCAATACAGGCCTTGAAGAAGATACATTCAGTACCGAAAGCTTCGCAAAAATCAAAAATTTTACAAGTTGGTTTTATCTACCATAGGTCTGATCTTTCCTCTTTTCTATTACATCGTTGGTCAATCCTTCCATAATTATTTATTTAATACAATTTTCCGCGTTTCTCTACTTGAAGTTAAGAACTTACTTCTACTAAGTATGACATTCTGAATAGACGTTTTTTGAAAATAAATGTAATTGATTTCAGTGTAATGAGACAAATATCAGTCTTCTATTACTATTTATATTAATATCACTAGCACTAACAGGTGGTATAATATCACTCTATATCTCTATCCTTATCACTACCGGACTTGAAAATAAAATAAAACTGGTTTATTTAATATGTTGTCTAATTTCACTAACTATATATACATGGGAGTACTTTCGGTATTTCTACCATCCTCAGCCAAAAGCATAAGAGATAAGACTTATCTCTTATGCTTTTGGCTGAGGATGGTAGAAATACCGAAAGTACTCCCATGTATATATAGTTAGTGAAATTAGACAACATATTAAATAAACCAGTTTTATTTTATTTTCAAGTCCATTTGAATTATTTCACAATATCTCTGCAATTATGTCAGTTTTCACTTATCACTACCATTATCGCTATTCAATATATATCACTATTGCTATCACTTTCTCAATATGTCAGTGCTCAGATCAGTAAAAACAGAACTTTGGAAATAGAATCGGCCTATTTTTCGGAACACTATCTATCTTATCATTTAATCCGTTTAACGGCCGACCATGTATGGAAAATGGAAAATTGGTAATTCACTAGAATATGGAATTCTGGAAGTTCTGAGACGTCTGGCAGCAGTGAGAAGACTAGGATCTCACATTCCCGGATTCTAACTTGTGGGGAAGAATTTATTGAAAGGAAAAAATTCTTGAGCCATACTTGCGGGGTAGGCTGGAACAAGAGGAATGAGGGCGCCGGTATCAAGTTCGCAGGTTCGAAACCCGGCCGAGGCCATTAGTTTATTTTATCTGGGACGTAAAATAAACAACCTCACCGTTAGGTCCCTTGTTGAATTGAATGTGTGACGTGTTGAATGGATACCCAGCATGTACGATATCAGGTACTTGTTAAAGACCCCCTACCCTAAGTGAATAAAAATTTAGGGTAGGCAAAATTAGTAGGGCTCCCAGAGTAGAGTCGGGCTCATGTCCACCAGTGACGAAAGCGCTCTGGTAGATATGAGTCCCGGGCATGAGACTTAATAACTAACTAACAAGTGGAATGCAAACCCTTTAGGGAAAAATATCACACGCACATATGACAATAACACAACGACAGACAATAGGCGTTTTCGGAAGCACTCCTTAAGTGAAACGAACCACTATGACGAATTTTACCGACGCACAATTTAATTCCGATGTCTTATGATCACTTTGTTCATTTTTGTCTATTTGTGACGTTTCATTTGACGTGACGCATAAATTTACTTGTCAGCTGACGCCATACAAGCGGCGCTGCTCGTTGCCATTCTTCTCCTCCGCGCATGGGCCGTTTCCTTTTTCTTGTTGTGCCTCACTTTCGTTGAACGTTCGTCACAAACCAAATTGCAGCTCGATTTTTGTGACGCACAACGATTTAAAATAAGTTACACTTCAGAAAGAAGTTTGTTTCATTAATTTATTACAGGTTTTCACAATGTCACCCAAGTTACAAGTTGTATCTCTGATCCTTATGTTTACAGTCTGTACTTCCTTAGAAACATAATGTCCCTCTGGTTCTGTCATAAACACGTATCCAATTACTCAGCCGACCTGCCTCAGGCACCATATAAAGCTTGTTCTCACCCCCATTTTACACTGTCTCGCTCAAATTTTTCAAAAGGTTCAACTGTTATGATTACTTAGATAGCTGCTTCGTGATGTGAAGATTCCCATATCGATTTCCAAAGAAGACGTTTATTTTTTGTTTAATTTCTTCAATTGAACAAAAGTTGAATCGATTTTAGAACTAGAAAAGGGTAGCAAGATTAGTCTTTTCTGCCCCAATTGAGAGTAGGTAGGGAGTATGTTATGGACATTGAACTTAACAAAAGAAGTCATAGGCATTGTACTTCTTCAGAACAAATTAATCAATTAACTTTTCGCTCCCCTTCCGAAACTAGTCGACCGTTTGCTCTAATATTCAATAGTTGACTTACATAGGGGCTCATAAATCCTCATACTAAGTTTTGAGTCGACAAATTCATTATGTTGTCAGTTATTATGGTTTTTGAATTGAGACCTCTTCCCTGAACCCCCTTCTCTTCAGACAATATCGCTGAAATTTGACAGGTTATGTCCTCATTCGATTTTGACTTTAAATATGAAATTTCATTGATTACATCGGCAGTTATTGGGGTTTTTGAGTTGAGAACCTTCTCTGATCCTTCCTTTCCACAGACAATTGAAATTGTCCTTCTTATGGGTTTTGAATTCACATATGAAATTTTATCTCGATATATTCGTTTCAACAGCAGTTATTAGAGTTTTTATGTTAAGCCTCCCCCTAATCATCCTCTTTCCTTCGGTGGCTTTGGCTGAAAAACAATAGGTGTCGTCCTTAGGTAGTAGTAGTATTTGGGTTTTTGTTTGGCACGCAACAGCCAGGGTCATAGCGCCAATCTAGCGTATTTTACAGTATCGCTCACTATATATAGAGGTATATATGTATATTTATTTTTTATTTTATTTATTTTTTTTTTTAAAGAAAATAATTATAAAAAATAAGAAAAATAGGTGGTCATAATATGCAGTTATATAATTGGAGGCAGATCAGAGCGGACCAGAGAGACAACATGATGACGGACCGACTATCCCGGGGCCCAGCTAAGTGACTCTAGTAGAACGGCACATTCCCGCTTGCGATCTGGGAACAGTCACAGTGAGGTCTACGTAAGGAGGCCAAACACACAGCTATTACAGTGTAGTTGAATTTTTTGAATTTTTACGACAGAGCTGCAAAGCATATCTTATAAGACTATAGTCCTATGTACTAGCTGACAAAGCATGATAGATGATAAAGAATAAAATTACACATACCTATTTTTTTTTTCTTTTTTCATTACCATTTTTTTTACTCATTTTTTATATATATTCTTCCTTGCTGTTTTGTAACGTTTTTATTTTATTCTTTATTTTTTTATATTTTTTTTTTTTCAATTTTTTTTTTCTTATATATTTTGATTTTTTTTTTTCTATTTTCATAATTTAAATGATATTTGTACATTCACATACACACATACTATTTAGAAGGCAAAAACAGATATCTGCAGAGTCAACTGACAGTCGGTCAGTCCCCAGCCATGTTTGTCATTTAAAGACTGTACATTTACAGCTGGTTGATGAGCCCAGTCTTCGTGAGGAAGTCAACGATACGATCAGCCATCCGGCTGTCATCTTTGAGGGCCTCAGCTAGATAGCGTGGTATGGCCAGTCTGGCCAGTAGCTCTCCGTAGCGAGGGCATTCTTCCAAGATATGTTGGATACTGTAGGATACTGTACAATAGGTGTCGTCCTTAGGTTCTGGATTCACATGTAAAATTTCATGTCGATACATTCATTCTATCGGGAGTTATGATAGTACATAGACTTTTTTTTTTCATATTTGGAATCTAGAGATCGGAAAACATAAAATTCCGTTGAAAACTCCACATCGAATTTTGAACCGATTACATAACTCCGCCGGGTTTCGTACCCGCGATCTTGAGCTCAGAAGGTCAGCACGCTACCTCAGAGCTATCGCGCCCTCTATCAACGTAATATAAAGATATTTTGCTTCGAAGAGTTACGAGAAGAAAAAGTGTTTAGTTTTAGAACATTCCTATGTTAACCTTAAAGTCAACACCTCAATATCGCCTCCATGATGGGAGCGAGGAAGGGGTCAGCCAGGAACCAAAATTGGTAATAAAATCGTATTTGATGACTACTAACCAATTTTACTGTCAAACTGGAATCATTGCAATGTTTAATTCTTTGAGGAAAATATATTGCAGAATGAGATTCAATATATGAGTACAAGTCCATTAGATCCTGTCAAGTGTAGAAGGGCCGAAAAGACTGTCCATCATGCAGAACCTTTAATAACAAGCGTATATTGACGGGGCCGATAACAGATTAAGTTCGGGGCTTTACAACTCAATTCAACTCAGCTAAACTGATTTTGGGTATTATATGGCGGCATTATGTCGGAGTGGATGTTTTGGATCAGTATGCTCCAGTGCTGAAGTGTTGCCCAAAGCCTGGATGATAGTCAGGTAATAGCAGTTCGCTCGAATATGCTTCAACAGCCACACAGCTTTATCTATATATTTATTTAAGTTATTTGTTTTTCTTTCCCTGCTCTACGAAGTATTGGGGATATGTGATAGTAAAGGTGAATACAGACTACTCTGACGTGACGTGGGAACACGTCACGTCAGGCACTGTGGAACCACGTCAGACATGAAGCGGTGTTCACATTGGCCTGACTATAACACATAAAACAACAAATTCGTGTGCATTGCATTTCCGACTAACTACAAGTAGATAGCTTTAATCGTAAGCGAGATAGAAAGTTTTGAGTATTATTTTGAGTGAAAAAAATATCGCTCAAGTAATAAGTGTTATTTCTGATCTAAAAAATTTCGCTCAGAAATAATTATGGCGGGGTGATTTTTGATTTATTGACAGAAAAATAAGAATTAATTTTTGAGGGAAATCACAAAATGAATTTTAAAAGCTATAAATAAAAATCAAGTTATGATTTAATTTATCAGTCATAAAAAATAATTTTCAATTTCAAACTCTGAAAATAACTGTTTTCACTAACCTGGAATGCCGAGTTTTTCTCCTATTTTGTCCCAAGCCTCTTTCCTTGTATGCTGGTTTCGATATTTCCGGTTTGTAGGGTCGTACAGCACCGGATTTGACCTAACCAACTCAACTAACATGTCTTCCATCACCGGAAATGGTATGTTTCTCTTCTGATGCCTTCCCACATCTGACGAAAATCTAGAACTTTTGATATTCTTCCCACGCGTCATAACACGTGTTGCGTCAGGCTGCATCATCCAACGTGTTCCCACGTCACGTCCGAACAATATGAACATAAGCATACAAAACCCTATGTTACATTTTCATATCACACGCATTATGACGTGGGACCACGTGTTCCCACGTCACGTCAGAGTAGTCTGTATTCACCTTAAGGATGTTGTGTGAATAAATGACGTTGTCTTCCAACCGGTTTTCAACGCAACTGCGTCACCAGTGGCACATATCACCCGTATAGTGAGGATTCTAGTTGTGTACCACTGTACGGGTGGAATGTGACACTCATAAATAAAATAAATAACACAGTGGGAAGACGACGTCTTATATTTCTATGAGAAGCATAGGGGAAGTTATGTAATCAGAAATTTTATGTTCAGTTTCACCGGATTTTCATGTTTCCCTAACCCCTAATTCGCAGTTATCTACGCGGCCAGTAAAAAAGCTTCTATTACAATTGACTTTTTTCATTGTCCGGGAGTATTTGAGCATGTGATTGTCAAAGAATGCTACCCTTAGGAACCTCTGCCTAACTGATGATAGCTAGTTTTCCTCCTACTAATCTTTTTCTGTCAAATATTGTCAGTTTTGTTTCAAATTGTGAGAATGGTTAGGTTTCAAATGTAGACAATATAATAAATCAATTTCTTACTAATATGTATTCCTAACAAATCTCATTTGTTAGAATTTGAAATTTGTAGACAAATCAATAGCATTTATTACAAAAACTTCTAATAAAAAAAAAGAACTTTTCTAAGCACGAGTTCTAGCAACAGATAGGACTAATAGTGAGAAATACAATTTGATTATAATCCTATTAAATTCTCCCCCCTCCCTCGCTAAAAGTTCTGTCGCTCTGGATCCGCCCCTCCTTTAGAAAATGTTAGATGAATGTAATATGATGATATATTTATTTTTTATTTTATTTTATTTTTTTATTGTTTAAAGGGATCATCCCTTTACAGTTGAGTCAGTGACCATTACTTTTACAATATTAACATAATAATGACACAAATAAAGGAATACACATATAAAACAATAATGACACATCTAAAGGAACCTTTAACAAACTAAATAAAAAACATAAATAAATAAAATAGTAATTGCAAATTAATAATAATGATAATAATAATAATGTAACAAAGACAGTAAATATGGAGTGGGGATGTAGATATTGAATATCAATATAATATGTAAGTGATTTATTTATTAAATGTATGCTGATGTCAAATATCATGAGGAATTTTCATGATCCTCCAAAATCCACGTAACCTTTAGAGGTGCTTTGATTGGAAACCAAAAGTTTCTCCGATATTACATGAAAATGTCTGATCTTACCAATATTTTTGAACGGAATAATTGATATTTATAAAAATAGGATATCGACATGTTTAATGGACAACCTACATTTATTCTTTCGGGTCAAACTAAAAGCCTGGTTAGTACATTAGTTTGAGAAGGGTTCGAATCTTTGTGCACTATATCACTGGAGAAGTAGCATGCCATTGTCACAACATGAAACATCGAACTCCTAAATGGCACCCTTGTGAGCATTGGCCACCATCCAAAAATCTATCGTAAACATCTTGATTCAAAAGACATCTCGGATATGCATTCGCCTCCATTCTCCTCATCACAGTCCCTTCTAACATAAAGGTCATTTGAAAATAATTAATAGGTACTTATTAGGAGAAATTATGAAAAAAACAATAAATAAGGCGTTTCGCCTTCTACCGATATACAGGCTAAGGAGCATCGATTAACAACCTATCCTATAAGGACGAAGTGCCTCGGTCGGGTTTCAAACCCGCCATCTACAATTGCAATTAAGAGTTAAAAAGTCATCCAGGAATCACCGGCAATACCCCTTTTCCTTTGTGATACTAAACATTTTTTGCAGAGATATTGTGAAACACTTAATAAAAGAATGAAGAAACATTTTTTTTTTTTAATTTTGTCTATTTCACAAAGTTTATATAAAATATGAGAGTATTTTCGGTATTGCTGCCACTTTCAGCCACGACTTAACAAATTCCTTTGCCCTAATTGGCTTTAAATCAATAGCTGTTGGCCCTATGGGGTTCTGGATACACAAAGGTGGCTTTGACGAGGGTTCTTCCGCGATCTTAAGCTCAGTAGGCAAGCACGCTACCTCTGAGCTACCGGCGTCCTAAAAAATAAAATTTATACCATAATAAATATCTAGGGAATCAACCGAAGGACGACGTGCTCAACGTTTTTCCCTTCCCAGATAAGAACCCTAAGGGCTTCGGCCGGGTTGCGAACCCGCAATCTTGAGCTCAGTAGGCACGCTACCGCTGAGCTACCGGCGTCCTAAAAAATAAAATCTATACCATAATAAATATCTAGGGAAACAACCGAAGGACGACGTGCTCAACGTTTTTCCCTTCCCAGATAAGAACCCTAAGGGCTTCGGCCGGGTTGCGAACCCGCAATCTTGAGCTCAGTAGGCAAGCTACCTCTGAGCTTCCAGCGCCCTCACTGGGAAAGTATACACTTAGGGGATGAATAAATTTGAAAAAATAATGCGGTTAAAAATATTTTTCAATTCCCGTTATCCGAATTGAATTAGAAATGAAGGGGTCTTGGATGATTAGTTGCTGTGAGTAGAATCATTGTGCCATGAGGTGGTACCTTACCCCATTACATTTATTTCCGATCTAGTCTCCTCCTCCTGGGAGCTGCACACAAGACTACAGCCTGCCCCAAATTTACAACCTCTCCACCCTCGCATCCTTCTTCACTCCTGCCAAATGAAATAAACCTAGTCCCATTCCCAAGATGGAACATCACTGTTTTATTTTTCTGTTGGGAGTGTCCTTGCTTTTAGCTAACGCAGGATGCGGTATGGAGGATATTTTCACCTCTTCACGGATAGCCTATTCTTCTTCCGAAGCACCGTCTCGACATATGCCGGGCTGGATACATTGTTTATAAGACCAGAATGGATGCTCTGCAGTTAACACAGTTACAGAAAGTTTATGTCACTCGCTTTGTCTTCAGTATGTTTCCTTCAGCAGATTCTGTGCCATGTTCTTTATCAAAGGAACAAGAGATCGTTTATCTTCAGACAAATCAAATATTCAGAAGTGCTCGAATCCTCCCCCCTTCAAGAATGATTTCAATGTTTGTAGATAAGTCGGTCGAAGAAAAATGGCACAACTACACTTCGTGATAGTGCTCAAATCTCGGGGCTTGTGTGTGCATGAAGAGCTTCGAACTCTCTTTCTTGTATAGTTTTTACTTAAATAGGTTTAGGTATTGTGAGGCAAGTTACGTAATCGCTCTAAAATTTGATGTTTTCACCGGAATTTCATGTCTTCCCTGAATTAAAAAATGTATAACAATTTGATGTCTGTCTGTGAACGCTAAACTCTAGGTAGAATACTGTACATCGTCACGAGATTATGTCGTAGATCCAGAATCCCGTAATTATGGCACCTATTAATTTTTCAAAGAGAAGGGGTGAGAGAGAGATATCTGCTGAGAATGAATGACATGAAATGTATTAAATAGAAAAGACACATATTTCAGCTAATTAGACCATAGAAGAGGAGAAGATAATTACGTATTATATTATGTGTCTCAATCTGGTTGGCCTTACCCGCATTTCAATTTTGCGGCACAAGCGTCTATAATTTTCTGAGCTTTTGATAAAAGAATATAAAAATACTAATATGGCGGAGTTTTCACGAAATGTCCGATCGATGCTCAAACTTTTACAACATTTACTTTTTTAACTATTTTGTTTTATTTGATAAATTTCTTGATCAAACTGACATAACAGTTTAACATTCTGTTTTATTGCGGATTGTTCGTTCGATTTCGATGGAACAAAGAATTTAAGTAGACCCCGGATGAGAAAGGATATTCATGTTTTGAATTGTGCTCTTGTGGAATGGGAAGGTTTTGTTTTGGTAAAGTTTGACTCTCAATTTGCTAATACCCCAACCAGGATGGTCTGGACCAAGTTCTGCTGGGATCTCCAGATTGGAACTGTTCCAATCACATCACAACATCCCCTTCAACACATTCCTTCCAGGCCAATTTACCAGAGTACACAGTCGACTGCCTGCTATCATATAGCGTACTCCACCTGGGAGAGTACTCTTCAAGATAAGGGTAATTTTTATAACGTCTCCAGCTACTTGTGGTATCGGGGAAGTTACCTGTATTCAAACTGTCGAAAAGTCCATATTTAGTTTTGACAGGTAGGTACTCCAACATAAAAATGTTTATTCTTATTCGTGGAGGGATAATTTCTGATAAAATGTTGTGGGTTGAACGTATATAATATTTATATAACCAATATTGGTCTAGGATTGCAAACCGTGGCAGATACACCCCCATTACTGATCACGATCACGAAATGGTTGGTAAAAACATTCTAGACTCATCGCAAGGGGTGACTTTCTCTTCATATAAATGCCATTTGCATGTCTTTAGAGCGCATCACTTGCAACAAGGAGTGGAGACACAACATTCTATCTGGCGTCCCTCAAGTAAACATATTAAGTCCCTTGTTGCAATGCATTCTCCACATTTATTGCACTTTCATTGCAGTCATTTATTGGTTAGAAATTCATAGTTCAGTTTTCAACCGGATTTTATGTTTTCCGACCCCTGATTCCAAAAATTAAAAACAAAAATGTCTGCTTGTGGTGTGAGGACGACACCTATTGATTTTCAGCCTAATTGTACAAAGAGAAGGGGGATTAGAGGGAAGGCTTAACGAAAAACTCCAATAACTGCGTTGTAATAAATGTACCGACATGAAATACTATTTTTGAATTAAAAAACCCAGATGGCAGCTATTAATTTGTAGGAAAATCGGTCAAAAGGGGGGCTCAACTCAAAAATCCTAATAACTGTCGATGTAATTAATGAATCTACACTAAATTTAGTATGTGGCCCCTATTTATATCAACTATTGATTTTTAGCCCAAACAGGTTTGTAGGGAGAGTGAAGTCCTAATTGATTAATTTGTTTTGAGCAATTACATTGCCGGTGATTCACAATATTTCAGATAGTTCAGAATTTAAATGTATAATAAAATTTGTGGCAGATATACTCGTATTATTCTTCCATTTACTTTCTGAAAACAGACGTTTCGAGTATATATTCCCATCATACGTTTTCTTTATTTTGACCTAGCAATTACTGACATTTCGGGAGGCACTCTCAACATCAGTATCTATAATTTATTTGTTATTTATATTAACACTTTTTCATATGTCTATCAATAACTTCTTATTACAGAACTTGTTTATTGCGTCAACCAATATATTTAAACTCCAAGACAGCGAATAGAGGTGTTGTCCTTAAAGTGTTCTGAATACACATTTCAAATTTCTTGTCGATAAATTCATTCTATCTGGAGTTATCCCCAGACACACACAGACATTTGCTTTATCATTTTTGATATCAGCGAAACATGAAATTTTGTTGAACATCTGACAGATTACATAACTTCCCCCATACTTAGTATAACTGGGAAGTATTTTTTTTTTTTTTTTTTTTTTTTGTTATTAATATGACAAAGTAAAATAATGAATAACTATAACTAAATATAAGAAAAAAATAAAATAAAAATATACATAGAGTAAAATATGTACAATGGTAATAATACAAAAAAACAATTTTGAAGTGGGCATTACAGGACATTCTTATACCAATCTCGCTTACCGATCACTCTTTTTCCCCTTCTCAAAATTATTTCTTACTAGCATAACTGGGCTGTATGTCTGTCTACTCTCAAGACAACGCTGTACAAAGAGACAAAATGGAATGATTTTGAGAAGGGGATGGGGAGACAACAGAGGGGGGAACTCCATAGTTCAAGTCCTTAGGTCCATATAGGTCTTGTATATAGTCAGTTTGTTCTCTACAGAACGTCTGAATTATCTCTTTAGCAAATGCTTAAGAAAGCAAAATTTATACTATATACTATAGGTATACGGTATAGTATAATATACTACAGGTATAAGAAAGTAAAAATATATTTTATTTAAGTAGTAATGTAAGAAATTAAAATTATAAATAAATTGAATTATCTTAGTTATTAATTCTCATGCCCGGGTTTTAACTACAAAATTACAAAGTCATATCGCCTACTACCGGAGCGCTCTTTCGCCACTCTGGTGGACATGAGCTCCTCTTAATTCACGTAGGTTAGGGGTCTTTAACGAGTACCTGACATAGCACTTAACTTTAGATCCGAAGGACGGCGTGCTCAAGGTTTTTTCACCTCCCACATAAAGAACCTAAGGGCCTATTATTGATGGGGAAAACTGGTAAGGAATGACTCTCTTTTCGCACAGGACTGCCCAAACTGTCGGTTCAGTTCTTGTCGTTTCAATCTTGTGTGGGGATTCCACGTCAGTCATAGGTCTAGATAGAACCTAAGATAGCGAACTTGATCGGAGACATGAATCGGGATATAGTTGAAGGAAACTGGAGAATAGGAAGGAAAGTAATAACAGAATAACTCCAACGCGCTCTACTTACATTGCGAAACAATATCCAAAGCAAGTGGGAAAACATAGCACAGAATAGAGATCTACAAATGGCGCAGCGAGAAATCGGTTTGGTTTTTTAGTGACCATACAAGATCACAGCGCTTTCCAATTATGTCAAAAAATACTTACGCACCGCCTCTTCAGAAAAGCGGCAAATTTGAAAACAACTGATCTAAGAGTAATAATAACTTAATTTCTTTTGATTTATTCAAATTGATTTATATTTTCCTGATTGTTACATCTTTATGGCGGACCAGCCGCCTATTGAGAAGCCATGATCCCTCCTCCCCTCACCACACAACTTACATATTAGTTGCTGGAGATGTGGCACGAATGAGGTTGCCACATCGTATTCTCGTGTTCACATTAATAATAGAACCCATTTGGGATAAAAGCACTCTATTTAATTATGAATTGGTGGTGGCCACCATGCTAGCGTGTTTTACCACTGTACACGCCCCCATGACTCCTCTGAAAGATTTTTTTTCTTCAATGATTCACGAAATAACCAACATTGGAGTGGCATGTTCATTGTTTCGTGTAACGAAAAGTATCCGATATCCGACAAGAAATTACACAAAAGCGAGGCAGTCTCTCATTTATCCCATCAATATATTTTTCCTGACTTTTTGAAATGAGTAGGGGAAAAGGATTAATTAGCCGGATAATAGTAATTATAATAGGCCCCTTGTAACAACCCCTCTGCCCAACCGAAATGTGTAGGTACCGTTCATTTCATAAAGCCAATATTTTACAACCCCAATTTTAAGAATATAAAAGAAAATATGTAATCAACCATAAATTCTAGAAAAAGAAAAAAGTCGCTGAATCACCGGCAATCTACTTCCCCAGAAGGAATTAATCAAATAATATTTTGCTCCTCTCCAAAACCAGTCGACCGTTTGCACTAATATTCAACGCTTGACTTACATAGGGCCTCCTAAAATTTGTGTCGATAAATTCATTATGGCAGTTAATGGGGTTAATAAGGTTAGCCCCCTCTGATCCCTCTCCTTTTCTTCTGATTGCGCTGAAAATTGATGTATCATTCTTATGGGGTTTCGGATTCACATATGAGATTTTGTATCGATACATTCATTACAACGGCAGTTATTGAGTCAAGCCTCTCCATTAATCCCCCCTCCCCTATTCCCGATTTGGGTGAAAATCGATGGGTGACGTCCTTAGGGGGGGGGGTTTTGGTAACCGACATAAAATATTAATAATAATAAATTTATTTCCGTTAGACCAATACTTGGTAATAGGATACATCAAAAGCTTATAGATTAGATTTATAATTACTTGAGTCTAACACATCTATGATTAGTAGTATATAACAAAACTATTAAAAAAAGTAAAATGAGATTAATAAACCTGAACAAATAAATACTTAATATATAACAAATAAATATATGAGTACACAAACGAAATTAATACAAGATACGTCTATAATAAGTAGACACATTTTTCAATTTAATAAAACTTTTTTTGGGGGGCCATGGTGGCCGTGCGGGCTAGAGCGTAGGGCTTTGGTCGCATGGTCTCACCATGGTTTGCGGGTTCGAATCCCGTCCGGGAGTGAGTTTTATTTCGTAGATAGAACTCCCTCCCGGGGCCATGGATGTCTTAAATAATTATATATAACACATTGACATGGCTAATATGCACCGTACATGAAGCCAAACAAAAAAAAAAAAAAAAATACAAAAAAAAAAAAAAAAAAAACTTTTTTTCGAATATTTTTCGAAAGAAAATCTTCGGAAATGTTTTTATCCCAACGATGTTTCGGGACATCATCAGGTCCCAATGTGCGAGATATAGAAAAGAAAGAAAACAATGCAACTATAACAATATATGAAAAATAATATATATATATATATATATATATATATATATATATATATATATATATATATATATGTATATATATATATATGTATATATAGATTAATCAATTATAAATGAATGTATAAAAAAGTCTAAATAAATAAAAAATTATAAATGAATAAATAAAACAAAAACGTACATTGGACTGACCTTTAAGGTGTGGAGGAACTCTATTGTGTCTTATACATTCATTTTATTGGCAGTTATTAGAGCATTTATGTTAAGCCTCTCCCTAATTGCCCCCTCCCCTTTGGTCGATATGTCTGAAAAACAGTAGGTGTCGATACATTCTATCAAGAGTTATTGTGTTCACAGGCACACAGACAGACATAATTATTTTTTTCATCTTTGGGTTCTAGAGTTCTGAAAACATGAAATTCCGCTGAAAACTCCGCATCGAATTTTGTCCGATTACATAATTTCGTATAGCTTGGGAACTAAAACTTCTTGTCTGTCTGTGTGTCTGTGACGATAACTATCTATAGTAGAATATACCGAGACACGAAATTCTACATGTGTATCCAGAATCCCCTATGGACGACAATTATTGATATTCAGCCTGATCTGCTAATGAGAGGGGAGTAGAGGTGGGGATCAGGAGGGCTTATCATAGAAACCCCAATAACTGCCGGTGTAATGAATTTATCGGTACGAAATTTTAAAGTTAAATGCAAAATGATATAAGACTGACACCCATTAATTGTCAGTGGAATCAGTCGATGTAAAGGGAGGACCAGAAGTGGTCTCAATTCAAAAATCCCAATAACTACTGATGTAATGAATATATCGACAACTGTTAATTTTCAGCTGAATTGGCTAAAGGGAGGTGGGAGGAGGATTAGGGTGGTCACTTGTGACTGCCGATGTAATGAATGTATAGACATGAAATTTTGTATTAAGTTTAAAACGTCTTAAAGACGGCACCTATTAATTTTCCGCAGGGGGTATCAGAGGGCCAGTAGCCCCACGTAAATAATAATTTAATACAAATTTTGGAGGGAGAGCGTATAGATAATTGATGAGCTGGGGAAGTATTGATTCACCGATGACTTTTTTTAATACTTTTTTTTTTTTGTTTTATAATTTCAAAGTTGAATATTTCAACACAAAATCTGTTATTTCTACTAGACGTTTTTATGGAATTTCAAATATTTGAGGGTCAGACAGCCTAAAATTCCTGCGGCAATTTCTTTTCTTTTTTGTGGTTATTAGGTGAACTGGTGGAAGGTATTTGATGGGAAATTTAATAAAATAGAACTCTGGAACGAAAGTTATTTAGAAGGAAGGAATTTTCAAGCATGAACGGAGAGGATATGGAAATAGGAATATTAAATATTTGATTTATTTGTGGCCTTGAGACTTCCTCAGCGACCCCTGAGCTGTGTACCTTCGCGTTGACATCACAAGGGGGGACCGACCCGCCTCATGCCTCCAACGCACTGTCCTTCGCTTTACTTGAAACGTTTTTTGATTAGTAGTAGTAAAGTGGTCCTAATTTTCATCTGATTTTGGCCAAAATCTAATCAGACATCTTCATCCAAAATTCAAGTTTATTGTTACAATCGTTTCTTAGTTGACACATACAGACAGATACATAAGCACATAGACGGCCAAACAGGCATCATCACGAAATTGCTCAAATTCAGAGGAACTTGAAACGTGAAAATTCCATTGAAAACTCAATCTCGGATTTTCCCACGAACACAATATTTCTTTTTACTAAAGGTATAAAAAAAAAAAAATTGAAGAGCACCTGATGAATATTATTTTGTGCGCTGTCGGATATCTAGTGTTTATAAGTAATTTTGTATGAATAAATAAATAAATGAATAATTTAATTGTAACCGATTTTCAGGTACGAAATCTGAATTGACGAACCGCACCTATTCATTCACAACAGGTAATATACATCTTCATTAAGATTTTAGTTACTTATTCCTATATTCCTATTATTTCGCGTTTTATTTGTAAATTTTAGTAGCTGTGTATGCTCTAGAAATTCTCCGTTACTTGAATTCTTGTACATTAATGATACCTACTACAGTACACTGTTTGTCTTAAATGGTAATTCGACGTTTAATTGGCAGAACACTCGAAACGACATGAAAGAAGAGTCACTTGCCTAGTAACGCTGGGTACAACGGCCTGAAGCTCGACTACACTCAGAATTTCATAAATTCGCTCTCAAACGAATTGTTTTAATTGGACCCCCTTTCGTCCCCCTGCCGGAGTTACCATTAGGGGCGGGATAGGTAGTTCGTGGGGGGGAGGGGGGGGGGGGGGGGGGGGAGTAGTAGCAGGAGGGGAGGAGGTATTCCTAATTTGAGAAAATAGTTAAAATATTTCCTTTTTAAAATATTTATATGAAATAAAAAATACATTTAAAATTCCCGCTCAATATCTTGAACAAAGTAAGTTACTTTGGACAAAAGAATCCCATAAATGAATTAATAAAAAAAAATATAAATAAATAAAGAAAAAACAATATAAATGAATAAATATACACTTTTTTAATAAATCCATAAAGTAATAATATAATATTAAAATCATACAATGTAAAGGCAAGAATAGGAAACATATAGGACTACCTCAATGGAGTCTAGCTCATGTCCACCAAAGGGACGAAAGAGCGAAAGTAGGCGATATGATTTCCTAATTAAAGCCCGGGCATGAGTCAGACTAAGTAATTAACATCCCTTAAAAATATACTGTGAATATACGACAAACAATTTACTTGAAATGAGCCTCCCTCCTTAGAAATGTTGATAAATTTGGTAAAGCATAAAATACAGAACTTAACTCAAACGACCTCGGAAATATTGATAACTGTATTCTCATCAGAGGTTATACAATTTGGAAATGTACGAAATAATTAACATACTTTGTAGGCGCCTTTGACGTGGGTGAACTAATTGTTAGACTCAACAATGTTCTATACATTGTATGAAGCACAACCAGAACCGAATTTAATTACCAGGAACAGGGAACCTATAGAGTAAACTTAATCGATAAAATTCATTAGAATACTCTCATCTAGTCGGTCAAGGAACGCAAAAGAAGCTAATGACGGCTGTATAATCACTATAGGGTCTGAAAGTAGCTAATGACAACTTGGAACAATATTATTTTCATAATCAGTTAATGGCTATGGCGATGGTCTATGTGCTTTGGCTTTCGAGGTTTGCCTCGAAGCAGCTCTCCGAATTCCTCAATTTTTGGATCCTTTGGTCATAATATAATAAAATAACACTAAATTTCGATAGTTTTCTCGTTTCAAATATAAAAAAATTGAGCTATCTCTTTTATAAAAATAACTTGATTTTGGAACCAAATAATGTCCAAACAATTTTTTTTACAGGCTAGTTTTTGATTTTTAGATTCCAAATATACCATTTAAATTCAAACAAAAACGAAGAGCTAACAAAATTAGACAATACAAAAGTTAAACAAGTTCTTTGTTCTTATTTATCTTATTAGCTTTCCACATATCGACACAGATCCCACAAATGTATTCTGACATTTATGTTTAATTTAAACGTAATAACAGTCTTGGAGGAGGCATCAAGCTAGGCTTTCTTTTAAAACAAAGTTTCTTTTGCTGATTATAGAATTATGCTGTAACATTTTTTTTTTTTTGTTTAGTTTAATGTCCTTGGGTACTCCCAATTGGGACAGAAAAGACTAATCTTGTTGCCCTTTTCTTACTCTAAAATAGATATTACATCAGCAGTTTATGCTTGATTGAAATTTTTTTTTTTTTGAAAGCGTTAATTTTGTTTAGGAATAAAATATATATTTTTTTTAATTTACACAATTGTATAAATTATATATACAAGCAAATTTATTAAAAGTAAAAAATATGACATTGTGAAAATGTTAAAAGGGGACCTACCTTGGCACTGAGTTGCACTCATTTAAAACTCACTGTCACTGCAGCTACTAAGGAGGTCTCTGAACCATTGGTGCTTAAGACGTGGTTGGGGAAGGGTGGTAGACTGAAATCATGGACTAGTGGATTACTGTGGGAACTAAAGGAGGAAAATTTAAAACTTTTTATGCATAGATATAGCTACTTCCGTGACGAGAGGAATGCTGAGGTCAATATGAAGGGTCTTGTTAGAAACATAGCCAGGAGCAATGGCTATTGTACAAAGGGTTTTGAATTGAACGGTTTGGATGCGCTGAACCTTGGCAGAACCCCTAAGTTCAAGTCCGTAAGTTCACATCGGTTTCAAGACTACGTTTTATTTTAAGTTAATTTAGGTCTTTTTTCCAATAGTTTTATTAACAGTTTGTAGAGTCTGTTCATTCCTTGTATTTTCATTCTTGTGTAAGGGTTACATGTTAGTCGCTTGTCGAGTAAGAGGTTAGATAGCGGACATCGTTTTTAGAAGGGCTGGGATTATTGTTAAAGATACTAAAGGGCAGGTTAAAACTTGATAATTATTTTACATTTTATAATAAAGGGTAGATACTCAGAAATAATAAAAAATAAGCTAATCCTCACTGCGGAGGGTTGTAACAGAGTATTATGAGAGGTATTATAAAGCAGTGAGCCAGGGAATTAAAATGAGGGTTCCCAGCCCTAGTGGAAACTTCATCCATGAAATATTATACTGCATCACAATATGAGCAAGAATTTATTATTTATAGCAAATAGTATTGAGAATCGTAAAAGGTGGATATGGATCTAAGAAAGAAGTGAATGAATTATGGAGAAAGTCTTCTGTATTTTCCAAACATTGAAAAAAAACCTGTTGGATCACCGGCAATTCTTCAAATCATCTTACTAAATTTCGTGTTAGTTAGTTATTTGTGATGCATGCCCGGACTTTAAGGCGAATAGGGACGACAGTCAGAAAAGGGTCACAATCGTCAACTCACCCCAGCAAGCTAAGCTCATGCCTGCTAGGTCTACGAGGTCACATCGCCTATTACCAGAGCGATCTTTCGTTGCCCTGGTGGACATGAGCCCGACTTTCCTATCCTAAATATAAGACCTCGACCGGGTTTCTAACTCGCGATATTTGGGATAAGAAGGCAAGCCCTTCAAAAAAAAAAATAGTTTTTAATCATTCGTTACATGGCAACTGCCCATGTAATGAATGATTAAAAACAATTTTTTTTTTTTTGATATTTGAGTTAGGTCACCTTCTCTGCAGCCCAACTTCCCTTTGACCGATTTCGCTGAAAATTCATAGATCTCGCCCTCATGGGGTTTTGGATTCATATATAAAATGTCATTCGATTATTCAGCAGTTATTAGAATTTTCGAGTTGAGCCTCTCTCGGATTTCGCAGAAAATTAATATGTTTCATCTTCATGATTTTAATGTATTTATAAACTAAATAAAGCTGAGTGTGTCAAATATTGAGTTTTATCCCTAACTATCGATTGACTTTGGAGAGAGAACGAAAACTTAATTGATTAATTTCTGTGTGGAGTTATTAGCCGGTGATTCACCGAGACTTTTTTCCTTGTTCTTGAGATGAGTGGTTACATTAAAATTAAATTTAAATAACTTTAAACTAAAACTAAGTTAAAATTAAACCTTCAACTAGTTCACCATTAAAAACTCAAACCGGAGGATGATTTTAAAAGCATTGATTCCACCATCAGTTAAAAGACTTTTTTTCAGTTACTGTTGTTCCCATTTGAAAGAGTTGTACCATCTATTGTTCCTACAATAGTAACTGAAAAAAATTAATTGATAAATAAATAGAATAGATAGTAACTGAGAAATCATTAAATAATTTTCTTTTCTAGTTACTATATTTGTTGAAGAAAGAAGTTTCCTTGAAATGTACAGCCATACTCCGGTGATGGTGGTACGAAGAGACACGAAAGCGTAATAAAAAGAACTTGTGTGGTCTTTGTTTGACCTGAAACAGATAAAAGCCATTTGCTGATTGACTGAGAGCCCATCGTTGACACTGGATACACACTTCTGTAGTTGACCCTGAACCTCACAGTCACCCTCATTCTTACGTGATCGACAACTTCCTAGTATCTTATTTTTCTATTTCGGACGAAACTATTCTTTTAAGATATTATTACTAATTTTTTGGGGTGCACGATGTCGCATGGCACACGTTGCCACTGATGTAGACTTTCGATAAAAAAAAAAATCATATATAAAAAAGTCGTCGGTGAATCACCGGATATGTGCTTCCCCAGCACGAATTAATCAACTATGTTATCGCTCTTCCTCCAGAACCAATTCGACAATTTTTACCTTAAATAGGAACTTCTGAATTTTGTGCCGAAACATTCATTACCTCGGCAGATATTGTTTTTTGAGTTGAGCCCTCTCTTCTAATCCCTATCTCTGAATACGCTGATAATTGAAAGTTTTCGTCCTTATGGCTTTTAAATTTAATAAAAAAATGCCATATCGATAGATGCAGTAAATCCACTGATTTATTTTCGACCAGAACTGGTTTTCAACGGAACTGCTTCCTCTGTGTATTGCGTTGTCTAAAGAGACATTGGAATAGCTAAAAGTGGAAGGGATATGAGGTTCATTCAGAATAACTATCTATAATATTAATTAAATTAACATAAATTCAACAAACAGTCAAAAATAAATTTCATAAACATTTTTAAAAAATGAGTAAAAAAGAATTATTTTACAATATATGTATGTATTTCATTTTTTGGACTTTCTCTATCTTCTGTCTCTTACACACTTGGCTTCTCATTAAGCCCAAAGGCAGAGCACAAAATAAGCAAGTCCGGAATCGGGCCGTTTCGAGAGGTGAGATTTCGGATTTTTTTTTCTCGAAATTCAGAAATGTAAAACGTGGTCTAAACGTTTCTTATATATATATATTAGTCCTTTCAAAAGTTCTGTTGTTTTTTTTCATAAAGGAATGTTTATTTTGACTCTAGCGTCTTTGTTATGATTCTAATCCCAATGCGACGCTTGCTAATGTAAACAGCACTCTATACTATCTGTAAAAACAGTACAGAATATTTTAATAATTATAATGTGTGTATCTGAATTGCGAAATACGGATGGATCGCAATTATATTTAGGTTGTTAAAGCTTTACCAAAAAAATTTCCGAAATCCCAAAGGGAGAAATCTTGATTAGCTGGGATGAACATTGACTTGCCTGGCGCATCGGTGGAAATCCTACAATTTTGTGACATTGCAATAGAGGATGGGGAAACCCTCGGTGGAATCTATATAATTAGGAGTCATACTTGAAATTCTAATTTTGCCCACACTGGATTGGCTAGAAACAGCAAAGGTATAATACATTTCTCATCTTATATGGGTTGTGTGTTCCTGAATGAGCAATAATATGTCCCTTGAAGGATATTAGCATGAATAACCAACCCCTCATTGATTCAAGTTGTGGTTTTAATTAACGCTCACTTGAGTTGGCAACCGTGTCGGTTCTCAGGCGGTTGAAGTCGTCCGCCTTTGACACCGGTTTAATTGTAATTTGTCGGTTTTCTAGTATTAATGGAATGCTTCCAAAAACGGTTGAAATTAGTTCTGTTGAAAGCTTATAACCTATTCTGGTTAACCAACCTTGGGATAGATCTGATTCCTGGACTTAGTAGAGGAGGATCTTTGCCATTTGTGAATAACCAACCAGTTCCCCCAAAACTTCATCGCGTTTAGTTGATAAATGAGGTGGGTTGACTAACAACTAGGGACCTAAACACCCAGTATTATATGTATCATATTCCCCAGTTATACGAAGTTTTTAACCGGACAGAAATTTGAAATTACGTTTTTACAGCAATTTTAGTTTATGCGATCTTCTTATTCCAAAAATGAACAAAATTCCTATCTGTGTATCCATAAACACGATAACTCCCAATAGAATGAATATATCGATACGAAATGTTATTTGTGTATTCAGAAACAAGTGTGTGTTGTCTGGGTTACAATTGTTCAAGCTTCTGTCTTCTAAATAAGATGGGGGCAGTTCCAGACTCCGCACATAGGCTTACGACAGGGCTGGTGCGGAAGGCACATGTTGCCAATCGTATCCCGTGTGGTGATCGGCATCCAGAAGAGCAAGATTGGGCAGTTTACCCGAGTCATACACGAAACAGCCATAGTCTAGCTTTGAGTCTATCAGTGCCTTGTACACTCTGAGGAGGGCTCCCCTATCAGCTCCCCATCCAGTATGGGCAAGGACCATCAGCATCTTCAGCCGCTGAGAGCACTTCTCCTTTAGCTGCTTAATATGGGGGATCCAGCTGAGTCTCCTGTCCAATTCGAGACCCAGGAAGCGCGCATGTTCCTTGTATTGTAGAGGGGAGTCGTATAGGTTAATATTCGGAGAGACAGTATGCTTCCTCAGTCGGTTGATGTCGGAAAGATGATTGGATGAGGTCTTGGACAAAAGGAACTTTGAGTTCGTTGTGGAGTTTGAGGCTGGAACCAAAAAATGTTTGGTAGCTTGGCTGATCCTCACAGTTCCAATTCATGGGGTCCATATCAGTCGTATGAATTAAAGACTAAAGATTTTTCTTATTAACGTTTATATATTTGCCCCTTTTCTCCATGATCTGAAATATTACTAGAACTTCGAGTAGTAACAAGTTTTAACTAAGACCTCCGAGAACTGTTAAATAAGCAGAGGGACGAGAACTCCTTGACGAAACTTGAAACTTTGAAGACCCTACAGGACTTGAACTAAAAATTATAAAATAAAATAAATTAATTTAAAATAAACAAAAAACTAAATGTTATCTGTACAAAAAACAGAGAAAAGTGAAAAATATAAAAAAGAAAGTAATATAACAAATACTATAATTCATACTATGATGTGTGAACATAAAAAAAGCCAATCCCATCAAAGGACCATCGCAACAAGTCGATACATTCGTTATATCGTCTGTTATTGGGATTTTTGAGTTAAGCTCCTCCTAATCACCCCCTCCTCTTTGGCTGGTTTTGCTGAAAATTGTTAGGTGACGTCCTTATGGGATTTTGAAATTTTGTGTTAATAGATTTATTAGAACAGCAGTTATTAAAACGTTTGGGTTGAGCCTCTCCCTAATCATCTCCTTTCCTTCGGACGATTTGGATGAAAACAAAGGTTTCTGGACACACATATAAAATTTCGTATCGATATAGTCATTCTTTTGGGAGTTATTGTGATTCACTGACTTTTTTTTTTCTACACATTTTACTGCTTTTGGGGTTAATATTTGTGTGATGTATAAAATTACACACATTTTAATTATTAATAATATATTATAAAACTTCTGAGTTCAAGAAGGTGGGTTTGAAACCCGACCAAGGCCCTTAGTTTATTTTATCTGGAAGGTAAAATAAACTTAAGCACGCCGTCCTTCGGATCGGATTTACGAGGTTAAGCGATGGTCCTGAGCCTGTACGCTGTCAGGTACTCATTCAAGACCCTTGCCCTAGATGAATAAAAATTTAGGATAGGCAAAATTTAGGACTCCCACAGTAGAGTCGGGCTCATGTCCACCAGAATGACGAAAGAGCGCTCTGGTAGTAGGCGATATGACCTCGCAGTTAAAGCCCGGGTATGAGTCATAAAACCTAACCTAACCTATATTATAAAATTAATTATATTTATTTGTATAAAAACTGTGAAGTAACTAAATTAGTAAATAAATATATGAAGTCGCATTTTATTTTAAAACAACCAATAAATGAAAAACAAAAAACGACCATCAGCTGTTTCAAATAGTGTGGACGAATCGGAATGGTCTCGTGGAGATGAGAGGTCTGAGTTGAGATGTAGGTAGTGAGAAAAGTGTTTAGGCTAAATGTTTGGTGAACTAAAAAGGTGGAAATAACATTGAGATTGATGCGCGAAGGAGGTACTTTTATTTATTTATAGTTCAAAATATATGCCCAAAATTATACAACATTGATACAAATAATGGCCAAAATATAAAACAGAAAAAATATTGAAATAGTTTTATGAATTTAGTTTGTAAAATTTTTCTTTTCTTTTCTCATCTTAGTTTTTAATTTTATAATGTAGATTTAAGTAAAATAAACTCAAATATTTGTTCTCTAAATTCTATGCTATTCTTTTCCCTGTTAACCCAGTAAGATCATTTATACCTTTGGATTAGATTTAACATTTTTGCAAAAATTTAGAAAAATAATATGGGATCTCATTATTATATTTAAAAGAAATCTAAATGAAAAATTTGTAAATTGAAATTTTTTAAAATACGTGCACTTTTTTGATTATTTGTATTAGGGCCCTTCTCGGAAACTACTGTAGAAATCAACATTTAGTAAAAGACCAGAGATACAATTTCTACAGGAAATGTGGTAACTATATTTAAATAATTTTATTTAATTTTATTATTTCCTTATTTAATTATTATTAATTCAATTATTTTAATTTTATATTTATTTATTTTAATTTAACAAAACAACAACAAAATTTATTTGGACCAGCAAAAAAAAAGGTGCTATACACAAATATATAAGAAAATTAAGGGTTTAAAATAGGAAGTCCTGGTACAGTCTTTGTTTGAGTCGCCTCCCAGGAGTAGGCGCTCCTAGACTGTAGTGTACAGCCCCGGAACAATGCACAAGGGCTTCGTGGTGGTTCTTCACTAGTTTCTCGATGTGAGCTGCAAAAAGAGGAACACCCAATTCTTCGTGGATTTTGTGATTCCTGACAAACCAGGGTGCGTTTGTTGCTATTCGGAGTACTTTATTCTGGAATGTTTGTAGTCGTTTCATGTTAGTGTTGCTGGTACCGATCCAGACTGGGCAGGCATATGTTAGAAGTGGAAGTAGGAGTGTCTTGTATAGCAGAATAGTACACGTGTGTTTAAGTGGCGTGTTTCTGTTTATGAGAGGGTAGAGGGTGTTAAGTCGTGAATATGCTAGCTGTAGTTTTCTGTTAACGTGTAGTTTCCATGTGAGACGTGTATCTAAAAGTACTCCAAGATAGCGCACACCCTGGTCCTTAGGATTCCAGAGAATCGGGAGTTCATCAATTTGCAGCTTGATTTGTTCTTCTATGGAGAATCTGCGAAGAGTGAAAATTTTGGCTTCGGTCTTCCCTGCGTTCAGTTTGAGCCTCCATTTTGAAAACCAGTGAGAAACTTCTGTCAGGGCTTCCTGGAGCTGTTCAATGGCGACGGAGAGGACACCATGCTGACAGGCGATCATTGTGTCATCGGCATAGGTGGCTAATGTTGCCGTGGGAATTTCGGGGATGTCTTGCATGAACAAATTGAAAAGTAGAGGGCTCAAAATAGCACCTTGAGGGACCCCGGCTCTTATTCTTTTCTGAGTGCTCATTGCGTTGCCCACTTTAACTTGAAATGTTCTGCCGTGGAGAAAAGACGTAATAAGTTGAACAATGTATCTGGGTGCCAGGCTTTTCTTCAGTTTATATATCAGCCCCTCATGCCAAACGGTGTCGAAGGCTGCGGCTACATCCAAAAATACGGCGGCAGTGTATGTCTTCGCCTCAAAGCCATGGACGATCATTTCGGTCACCCGTTGGAGCTGCTGAACCGCCGAGTGCTTGGCTTTGAACCCAAACTGGTGGGACGGTATGGTGCCTTCTAAACATTGAAGTAGTCTTTTATAAATTATCTTTTCGAAAAGTTTAGACATTGAGTTTAAAAGACTTATTGGCCTATAGCTTTCGGGGCCTTGCTTATGAAATACAACCACGAATGCATTTTTCCACGTGTCAGGAAAGTATCCTCTCCTTAAACAGCCATTGAACAGCCCTGTCAGATATGCGATGCTTTTTGGAGGCAGGTTTTTCAGGACGATGTTGGGGATGAGGTCTTCACCAGGGGCCTTCTTGTTGGGGAGTCTCTGAATGTACAGTGTGATTTCGGATGGGTTCGTGTACTGTATGTGTGGTTCTGCGGTGTGGAGTGGAGTGGAAAGAAATTCGTGGACTGTGTGGAGTATTTCGTGATCTTGTGTGTCATGAGTTCTGAATTTCTGTTCAAGGTGTTGAGCCACTAGCTCACTCTTGTCTTTGTCCGTTGTTACAGTAGTCTGTCCGTCTGTCAGGGGCGGGAGGCCGGGGTCTTGTCGGAGGAGGCGTCGTGTTTCCTTCCAAAGGTTGCTGTCTCCAGGTGTGAAGTCGCTGGTGTATTGTCGGTATCTGTTGATTCTGTCATTGTCCAATTCCCATCGTATTACTCTCGTCAGTCGGTTCAGCTCTCGTTTCTCTTGTGGATCGCGTGTTCGTTGCCAGTGTTTACGGAGTGTATTTTTGTCGTGTATCATGTTAAGTATGCGTGTAGGGGTCTTGTTTTGTTGGATGTTGCGTTGGTCCTTGTAGTGGTTATATGTTGAATTGTGTATCGAGGTGTAAATAGCTTGAGTGAAATATTTCAGTGAGTCGTCTATGTCTTCAGTATTGTCGTAATGCAAAGGGATGTCTATGTTTTTGTCCATCTCCCATCTAAACGCGTCCCAATCTATTTTCCCCTGTATCAGTCTTGGCAGATGTTCTGCCTGTTTCGGGTTCACTTTGAAGGTACACACGACTGGAAGATGGTCTGAGTCGAGTTCTGTCAGTGGTTCGTGATAAAGGGGCAAAGTAAAATTTTGTACTAGTCCAATGTCCAGGATGTCTGGGAGGTATCTCTGTTGTGTAGGATAAAATGTCGGTTCGTCCGGTGCTGATATCTGTACGCCCAGGTTATTAATTATGTTTAATAGTCTTGTCCCGTTGTTGTTTGTCCGTCTACATCCCCAAATTGTGTTTTTACTATTTAGGTCACCTAGTAATATGGTCGGCCCCCCAGTGAAAATGTGTTCAAAATCTGTCTGGTGAATTCTGATGCCTGGTCGGTGATATGCTGAGATTATGTTAAGTGTTCTGTTGTTGTCGAGTGTGAGTGTGGCCCCAACGGCTTCCAGCTGTTGAAGTGTGGGTAAGAGAAGCTGAGAGTGTGCGAGGTTCCTTTTTATACAAACAGCGACGCCTCCAAATCTGGTTTGTCTGTCTTGTCTGTATATGGTGTACCCTTTCAACTTGAATCTGTCGGTATTATAGAGGTGAGTTTCTGTGATACAAATGATGTCGATGTTGTAGCGAGTTAAAAAGTCCGAGAGTATAGTTCGTCTGTTTTTTATACCGTCAGCGTTCCAGTTAAGGATGGATAAATTAAGAAAAATATTTAAATTAGGGTCCACCATTGTTAAATGAAAATACTTGGGTGAGGAGATTAGATAAAAATGATTTTATGATAGGGATGAATGGTTTGAGAAAGGTGATTAGTGTATTGGTGAGGTCAGTAATGTCGTTAGCTGGTTGGTTGTCTTGGTTGCTGGGTAAGTTAGGTTGAGGTCGAGGTTGGAAGGGTCGGGGTCTACTTTGGTCGAACCAGCTGTTCGGTCGGTCCGGGGTCTGTCTTGGGGGTTGTCCTTTGGGTGGTGCATTGGGGGGATCTTGTCGTTTAGGTTGGGTCTGTCTGGTAGTCCTGTCTACGTATGTCTTGTAGGAAGCACACCCTCTGTAGCTGGCTGGATGGTTGCCCTGGCAGTTGGCACACTTGGGAGAGTCTACCTTCTTCTGTCTGGAGGGGCATGCTGTGAAGTGGTGGTCCTCCCCGCACTTCACACATTTGGGGTCCAGTCGGCAAAAGTTTTTGGTATGACCAAAAGATTGGCAGTTTGTGCACTGCACGACACGGTTGGAACGTCGGCGTGGCTCCACTTTGACAACTGTATAGTAGAGCCGCGTCAGTTGGAAGATGGCCTCTCCAGATGGGGTGTTCTCCAGCTCAACTGCACAGAGGGGTGTGGGGCGTCTATCGTGGTTCAGGATCCGGGTCACTTTTATAACAGGGTATGTCGGGGTCAGTTCGTCTGTTATTTCTGTGTCGGTCAGTGAGTAAGGAACTCCCCGTATAATTACGGAGAGTTTCCTGTCCTCGGGGTTGACGAAGGTGTAGTATTTCACCTTATTGTCGTCATAAAATTTCGTCACTTTGCGGTAGTCATCAGTCGTTGTGAGGCTGATCTTTATTTTTTTGTTGCACTGTTTGGTTTCAAACGGCGAACAAATCAAACTTTTCAACTCGGTAATAACCAGTTGATAATTATCAGCCTCACAAAGAAAGATGGGAGGGATCTTGGTCTGTCTGTTAGGGGTAGGCTGTCCGTCCGGCTTTGTCGGTTGGGTTGTCTCCTGTCCGTCTTGGAGAGTGAGAAGTGGCTCATATCTGTTCTGTGTTGGCGTTGGTGTGGGTGTTATATGTAGAGTATATCGGTTCCTCTTCAGCTGAGGCTCCTGGGAGATGGCTCTGTTATCAGGGACTACTTGGCCTCCATCTACTGCCATTGATATCCCAGAGTCCTCACAGCTTGAAGTGAGCTGCCTCTTAGCAGGTAAAAAAGTGGATATCATCTCACCTCTTCCGGCTACATTGTTTATTTGCTTGGCAAGGTTAGAATTTTGATTAGTTAAATTATTAGATTGTTCACGTTTCGAAACGCCGGGTTTCATTCTCACCCAAACAGAGGGGGAACTTCTGAGTGTCTTTGTCACTGTTTGGTAATAAAAAAAAACTTATAACACCGTCACAATATTAATAATAAATGTTAACAAACTTTAAAACGTGTTACGCACTTTATAGCCAAAACAGCTGTCCTAATTTAACATAATTTTCAATATCACAATTTGATTATTCACCATAATCAGTTTTTTTATTTATTTTTTATTCATTTCCCCTACTTACACTAATAATTAATAAAAATTCTGATCACAATTAAGTTTAATTGTAACAGCAGTTCAACATTTCAAATAAATTAAATTTTTTGATAAAGCTTCTGTTGATATTCTACTCTCTATTTATGGACATAAAATCTCTACTGTCCTAACTCTAAACTTCATTATTACTGGTATTTCCCAACTCGAATCAGGGACCCATCTTCCATAAAGGTTTCCAGCTTCTTTCCAAATGTATTTTGAATGGACCATGTATGAAAGCCAACAAAAAGATGAACAAAAACATCTATTTCCAATTTGAAGAACAAATCCAAAACCAATTCCATTTAGTGAACAAGAATATTAAAGCTACTCGTACTTCAATCAAGAGAGAGGTTTGGAATTTCCGGATATACTTTTGGTTACTAAAAGCTAGATATATATGTGAGTTCAGAACACAATAAGAAAGATACATCTTGTTTTTCAGCGAAATCGGCCGAAGGGAAGACTGGGAATCAGAGGAGGGGAGATCAACACTGAGAACTGCTGATATAATGAATGTATCGATACGAAATTTTGTAAGAGAATTCAGAGGTTTTTGAGTAAGATATCTATCGATTTTCAACCAAATTGGGCTGGTTGTTAAGAGAGCTGTTAAACATGAATTATCAATTCGCACTCGGGTAGTTCTGGGGTGGTGAATCACTGACGACTGTCTTTTGTGGATATATTGTGATACTTATTAAAGTAATTATTTATATATTTTAAGTAAGCTCTGGTAGTAGGCGATATGACTTTCTAGTTGAAGCCCGGGCATAAGTCATAATAACTAACTTCTCCTCTTTTCTTTGCCCGATTTGGCTGAAAATCAAGAGGTGTCGTCCTTATGTGGTTCTGATTCCACATATAACATTTTGTGTCGATCGGTCATTCTGTCAGGAGTTATTCTAAAAGACAGGACTTTTTTTTGTTTTCATTTTTGGTATCGTGGTGTCGAAAAAGATTAAATTCTGATGGAAACTCAACATCAAATTTCTGGTTAATTACGTAACTTTCCCTTTACTCTGATAGCGGGTAAACTAAAACTAGACTGGCAAAGCGAGGAGTCTTATACCTATCGCTTTTGAAATTAGAAAAATAGTAGAAGTCGTTTTCTCCCCACTATTTATTTATTTCATTTTGACCTGAACCGGTTTTTAACGCAAAAGCGTCATCATCAGTGGTACATCCCACTCGTATAGTGTAGAGGCTAAAGGCCAGTAATCCTTTAGCCTCGGATGGAATGTGCCACTTATGAAAACGCTGCTCCGTTGAAAACCAGTTCTGGTCAAAAATAAAACAGTGGAAAGAAAACTTATTTTGTTTCTATGTGAAAAAAAAAAAAATTACTTTCTTCATTTCAGTTTCTATAAAATCCTTTAAGGATAAAAAGTTATTTATCGGAGAGAAGTGGTATGGCAACAGAGAGGCTAGCGATTCTTTACCGATTGACTGGCCGCTCACAATGTGAGGGAACAATAGGCGGAGAGCGGCCGATAAGGGAGTCCCTGAGAGACTTGTTAAGGGACAAATACAGGTTAACCCTAAAGGGCTATTTTTACGTAGAAGCCTCAACCCGCATTCATTGCGGCTAACCCGCCTCAGGATGGTAAGCTTATCCCCCGGGATTACCCTTCATCCTCCCATCTTCTCATCTCGTCCCAATCCCAGCCCTCATCCCCCTCCCTATCCCATCCCTTACCTACAATTTCCTCCCCGTTCCCTCCTTTCTTCGCTGGGAAATGACAGTCTTTGGGGGAGAAGTGAGGAAACGGTGGTCCTTCTTTATCGAGAAGAAAAACGGGCTGTGGTTTGTGTGAACGTGTGTGTGCGGGAGTCATTTCTCAGGCGATACTGGCCATCTATCTCAGGCGGGATTTCTTCCATCTCGTTTTCTCCGTCATCCCCCCTCCCAGCATCCATAATAATAAATGTAACACATATCTATAATTTTCTCCCCTCTTCTGCTGTTTTCACAGTAACTTGTTTCCCAGAATTGAAATCTGTTTTGAATATGTACATTCTTATAATCTCAGAGCTGCTTATAGCGATTGCGGGAGAACATCAGATATTCCCAGTCTCTGATTGATCTCAAAATTGTTAATCCACATTTTCTACCCATGAAAAAAGACTGACCTCTGAGCTGAAGTCAACATATTGAAACGAAACCTTATATGAAAATGTCAAAAATAGAATTTTTGAAAAACGCAACCCACATCAAAATGAATGAATAATAAAATTTAAAAAATATATGGTATCATTCCTGCTTATGATATAGTAAAAAATGCAACAAATATCTTTTTCTTGAATTTGGGGTCTCTTTTTTATGTCTTCTTGAAAACATTACTGACGGCGCACACCAAAACACAATTGGGTGCACGCTAAATATTTATAGGAACAAAAGTTAAGAAGTTAACTTTCCGGTCTTCTGTGTGTTAAAACAGTTGTGATTGAATAATACTTCCTCGCTCTATATCGCCTAATACCAGAGCGCTTTTTCGTTGCTAGAAGTCCTACCCGTCCTACCCTAATTTTGTTGTTCATCTAGGGGTCTTTAACGATTTTCTGACATCGTACAGGCTGGGGACCATCGCATAACGTCCCATTCGAAGGACGGCATGCTCAAGGTTTTTTTAACCAACCAGATAAAAATCTGCGGGCGTCGGTCGGGTTAAGAACCCGCGATCTAGAGCTTAGTAAGCAAGCAATATACTATGCCAAAATCATAAACTTTCCTTTCGGCTTCTCCGTAGTTGGGTAAAAAAAGCAATTACATTTAATGTAAATATTAGCTCACGATTCTCGGAGATACAGCCCGAAAGAAGGGAAATTTAGAGAAGATAAGAGCAAACATTTGAACTTAATGGAAAGGATATAGATACATATTTTATATCCAATAAAGTTAGTAGTTCGATTAAAATGAGCAAATTAGCTTTAGTAAAAACATGTTATTAAATCTTACTATAATATGTTCAAACAGTTAATCGTTTCCAGACTAACAATTAGTCAATAGTGCTGACCCACAGATCGCTTAAAAAACGGAACACCTCATTGAATTTCTATCAGCATAAAAGTATCTATACTGAGGTATAACTAATTATCTTCTGTTTGGGTATGTCTTTTCCTACCCAGAAAACACGAGATGATGGAAGCTGAACCATTATTGTATATATCAGTGTGCTGGCTCTTTGGGTCTATAGTTCTTGTACCTGTACTGAAAGTGGTGGACAAACACAGGGCAGTACCTCGTCACATTTAACAAATTTAAACAGATTTTAGGAGAGGAACATTTTTATTAATTCCTTGCAGAGAATTGGATTGCCGGTGACTCACCGATCACTTTTTACTTTCCCAGCTATTCCAAGTGTAGGGGAAGTTATGTAACCGGACAAAAATTCGATGCGGAATTCTCTACGAAATTTAATGTTTTCCGATCTCCTGATTTTCTTTTTTTTTTTTCTTTACATCATTATTGATATTTTTTGGACTACTTGAACTACACTCTACTGACAAATACGAGTAGATGTCAACATACATATATTTCTAATCTCAACAATCACTTAAATTATGCTATAATATATAGAACACAAAAAATGCAATACACCACTTTCACACAGTACTAGCAAACATTAAGGTTGAAAGATTTAAATGATATGACTGAAAAAGACCTATGGCCCAGATCTCTTATCCCGACATAGGTACTAAATTATTAAACCTGACGATGACCGGGGGTGTATGTATACAATGTTTGTGCAATAGACAATATTAAAAAAAAAAATCTGTGATGTGGCCATTACAGGACTTTCTTATACCAACCACGCTTACAGATCACTCTCTCTCTCTCTCTCACCCCTTCTCAAAATAATTTTATTTTGTCTCATTGTCTTGAGTTTAGTCATTCTTTTATCCAGTAATGCCAGTATCAAATAGTTTTGAGAGGGGGAAGGGGAGAGAAACTGATCGTCAAGTGTGGTTTGTATAAGAATGTCCGTTGATGTCCACATCACTTTTATTATATTTTTTCTTTATTTTTTTCAAAAAACTACCAATAATAAAACCATATTTTAAAGTTCGTTGCTATGAGAGACGATTTAAGCATTACTTAGATATATTCCTTATACCCAATAGCGGGTTCGTAACCCGGCTGGGACCCTTAGTTTATTTTATATGGGAGGTAAAATAAACTCCGTCCATCGGATGGGACGTTATGGTTCTCCCATTGTAGGTATAGTCGAGGTCAGGTCCACCAGAATGATGAAAGAGTGCTCTGGTACTAGGCGATATGACCTCGTAGTTAAAGCCCGGGCATGAGTCCATAATAACTTACTATTCCTTATAGACATTTAGTTTAAATTATTCGGGCGGCTATAACTTTATTCGAATTGATTCTATCTCAAATTTGAGGACTGATTTTATAAAAAAGATTTTTAGCAAGAATCATTTTTTCGATAGGACTAACTGTTTTCAGGTAAATCAAGAAAACGTCTAAAAGTATGTGTTTCAAACCTGAATTTTAGGACGGTTTCTTGCATGGATCTATAAAACCGGACGACCTGCGAAGAGTCGTATTTCATATAAAATATATATTTTAATGTTCCATAAAACTATTACTTGATTAGGTCATAAAACATAAGCCGAATCTTGTAAAATGTATTTAGGCCCCGGAGTAAAGTGGTCTCAATTTTCGGCTGAATTTGGCCGAAATCTATTCAGGTCAAAGTTAGCACATGTGGACTCCTTTATTCGAAATTTCAATTTCATAGCTACATTCGTTTTTGGGGCTCAGAACTTTCTTCGCGAGAATGGACAAAACGTATTCAGGAGACCTTGAAACGTAAAAATAAGTTGAAAAATCTATCTCAGATTTTTGCACGATTACAATACTTTTAGTATAGGCATAAGAAAGTAATACATTTATTTTATTTATTTACTATTATATTAATTTCCACAATACGTTTGCTTTTCTCAACTTAGAGGTTACAGATGTCTTACCTTTGAACCTGCTACTATATATTCGAGAACAAATTTATAATTGAGTATAATCCTGAATAAGGCTTCATTCAGTAGGTTGGCATGCGATTACCCATATGTATATACTTGGAACCTAATTGCATTCGCAGAGCCCCTTATGTAAACACTCATTTGCATGAGTGGAAAATAAATAAAAATTTTAAATTAGGTGAATTATTTAAAAGGGCTCAAGTGAGGGTCAGAGAGAAGGATGGAGGGGGAACGAAACTGGACGGAATGCAATTTCCTGACTTCCTCCCCTCTAAGTAAACAAAAGTAGGCCCTCCCTTGTATTTGGGCAACTCAATAAAAACCTTTCACCACCTTTTTGAATCTATTTTATTCGATTCCACATTTGCCCTTTTATCAACAACCAGTTGCAAATAACATCCCATTAACCTTGTCAGTTGCAAGCGTATGAAAGAGATTCTTGTGGGAAAGGGGAATTATTTTTCTCAACAATTATGGTCATCTGCATAACACTAGTAAATCAGAGCGAAAAAATAGAACATTTTGAAGGCTTACATCTCAGAGCCAAATAGATGAAATATAAATAATTTATGCCGGCTTTCGACGTTGTCCTCATTATCAGGCAGTCTACAAAAAACCCCTCATTTAGTAAAAAAGATAGTAAAATAAGTAAGTATAAAATTCTATTTGCTAAAATACGTACATAAAATACTGTATATATGCCTTAAATAAATATAATAAATAAATTCAATTAATAAACAGTAACAAAAAAGTTTAAATTAAATTACCAGGTATATTTATTTCTTAAAGATTTTTATATCAATTTAATATTTATATAATAACAAAAACAAAATATATAATTGTTTATTGATTTTATTCATTGAATTTATTTATTATATTTATTTAATGCATATATAAAATATTTTATGTACGTATTTAAGTATTTATCTAAGTCAATAGAATTGTATGCCTATTTGATCTTTTTTTGTAGACTCTCTGATAATAAGGAAAGCCGGCTAGTATAAAACAATAAATATGTACTGTTTTCATAGTATACTCATGTATACAAAAATAAATTCAATTAATCGATGGTATCAAAAGGAACTTTGATATGTATGTGTGCTTTGGAATTCGCTAAGTTTGTGCTAGCATTTGAAGGGTTGAAAGAATTTTCAATAAATTACAAATGTTGCATACTTATAAAAAATGCAAGATAGGGTGTGGTGCATTTGGAATTTTCATTTATGCTGAGGGTATATGACGCACCACTTCAAAGATCTCTTACATTATTCCAGTGTACAAACTCTATACATTTAATAGGCCAGGCGTTTTTTTGTACGCGTAACTCCTCCTAAACTACTGGATCCATTTTGATGAAAACTCTTTCAAATATACATGCCTTGATATTCAGAAAAAGAATTTTCACTGTCAGATGTACGTGGTCAATATTTTAGACAATATTTTTTTTATTTATTTGTTTGAACAGTAATCATCAGAATGATAAGTTACTATACTTTCTTACTATATTATTATAGGTTAATTTACTATATGCGGAGGGAGCTGACGTTATTCACACGCACAATTATTTCAACTCCGTCGGCCTGGAACCACTGGCTTTCCATTTCGATTGATATGTTCCTGACTGATTTAGATATATAGGAGGATCTCACTTATTCGACTCCGATATATCAGATACTCCCAGTTATGCACAGTAATATTGAAAAAATCTTCAAAGTATTTATTAAAAATGTTTAAAGCTGGCCAGAAACAGACCAGATTTCTTCTTATATTTAGAATCTGATTTAATGCCTGTTTTCTAGGTTACATTGAAATTACATTTACATTTTATAAAATTATCTTTAAATCTCCCATCTTATAGATATGTAAACATTGTTACGAGGAATGTAATCAATAAAAAGGTATTTTGGTATAACGAAGTGCAATCTATTCGTAATAACTGTAATGTTAATATAACTGAGTTTTTGGATGGCTGAATAAAAGGGAATGATATTGTAAATAAAGTAAAAATGAATTTATTAATGAATATAAATTAAAATCAATAAATAGTACCAAGCATACTTTATATAAACAGTTATTTACAGATAATAAAGTTATTTCCGATCCTAATCCAGAGATGGATGCGAACTCGTTAAGCTGGGTGCTGAAGGTACGAGGTGAACTTCTTTATTTAAATAAGTATTCTTACACTAAGGAAATCAAACTTTGTTCCATGTGTAATAACAAGCAAGATGAAGATGTGTTTCACTTTATTGCCGTATGCACCATCTTAAAAGAATTTCGTTTTATTTATTTTAATAAAGCAGAGTTGAGCTATGTTCAGTTTATTGAATACCTATGTAAATGGACGAAATTACAAAAGTTTAATTAACTATTGCAAAGCCGCCTGGAGTTATAGATTTGAGCTAGTTTCACAATTCAATTATTAATAATATATAAACAGCAAGAAGTTTTTCATTTTTATTTTTTGTTCGTTTTTTTAAAGGATCATTTAGGTTAATTTTGTAAATTACTGCATTCGTATTTGAATTATTTTATTTTTCTTTTGTCACTTTTATATATGTGTATTATCGAGTAGAAATAGAAGAGATAACCCCTCAGACGGTCAATTTGACCACGAGTATTGTCTGTCAATATTATCATTATTATTAATGTACTTCTGTAAAAAGGAAAAGAAATAAAGACGTTTATTATTATTATTACTCCCAGTTATCCGATTTGCAATAAGCCTTGAAACATTTCGCCCTTCCACTTAGACGTAACTCTTCCCACATAATTTTCGAAAACACGTAAATTTTGAATTTTTGTAGATATTTCTGAAAGGAGAAATTGAGATATCATTATTTTGATTAATGTTAACTTTTCTTACAGGATTTGATAATAAAAAGAAGAGAAGGTCATGCTGGCATAATGTATTAATTAAAGAAAATCAGAACATGATTTAACAACAAAGTGCATAGTGATGGAGTACTAAAGTTCCTAGGTTCAACACTTATTAATTTTGATTAGTTTGACCTCATACAAGTTGAAGCAGTGTGTGGGTTGCTTTGATCTGAAGACAGTTAATCCCAGCTCAGCTCTCCTGTGAGATAAGCTTCTATTGAATTAGCGAGGCGCAAGCACCAGCACATAACAGTCAACAAATCACCTGCTAATCCGCTAGTCACCGCTTTACGGGTAATTGCTAGCAAAGCCTCCCTCTCTCTGCCTCATTTACATACCTACATCAGATGAATTTAAATTTTACTTCCTCTCAAGGATCTATCATATAATAGATGTTAGTGAATCTTAGCTGAGGGCTTCCATGCCATCATCAGCCTCTAACGGAATGACCGTGGCTCCAGGGCTAGGGCAGGCTTTATGTCTATGGCCGCACCAGTCTGAGGGGTCGACTACTCGCATTGTATCCGTCATTTAAACCGAGGACTCTCTACGAGTATCTCTCCTTGAAGATGCAGGATCGTGCGAAACTTCTCTACGAACTAAGTTACAGACCCCACGACCTGTATGGAAGTAGAATCAGTCAACATTGATCTCCTTAGAGAAACTCCTGACACAAAGCCAACCTCTGTTTTTCCCTTGACCTCCACATTATTTCCTACATACAGATCTATTTCACCTCCTAAAGTCTTTGTAAAGTAGACGATCCCTCCAAATTGTCCGTTCCGAAGTCCTTCTCATATGTCTCAGTACCATTCCTCTATAACTACGAATTTATCCAAACTACGGTTTTGTTCCACCCTCCCGGAATCTTTAACTTCATTCATCCAGAACTCTATTTGAATTAGATTCTACAGATTAGGATCTGTTACCAAAGAGACAAATATATACGAAAAAGTTGATGACTAACCAAGGCGCCATGACGCCAAACAGGATAAGGCTCTCAAGGATTCTGATGATAAGCCATTAGCTGAGGCTATAAAAGATACTCAGGTTACGGTGTGAATTAGCTTGTCTGCAACTTTCTTATATTTTGAAAAGAAGTACAAATATTGAGCGGGTAGAGCCAGGGCTGATTAAGGCTTAGAGTGGAATGAAGGCCCAGCTAGGGCAAGGCTGATATGAGCCTAACCAAACATCACCCTTCCTTCTATTACAAACAAACCCTACTTCACTTTCGGTGGAATATATATATATATATATATATATTTAAAAAAAGAAAACAAACGGGAGTAGCTCTGGGGTAGCGTGCTAGCCTACTGAGCTCAAGATCGCGGGTTCCAAACCCGGCCGAGGCCCTTAGGTTTGTTATCTGTGAGGTGAAAAAATCTTGAGCACGCCGTGCTTCTAATGAAACGTTAAGCGAAACGTTAAAGACCCCTACCCTCTGTGAGTAAGCCTATGTAGGCAACATTTAGGACTTCCACAGTAGATTCGGGATCTACCAGAGTGACGAAAGAACGCTCTAGTAGTAGGCGATATGACCTCGTAGTTAAAACCTAGACATAGAGTCATTATAACTAACTAAAAAAACATTTTGCTTTTTACTTCCCCAGATATACGATGCATAGGGGAAGTTATGTAATTGTTCAGAAATTTGATCCTATGTTTTCAACGGAATTTCAAGGTTTCCGACCTCTAGACTCCAAATATGAAGAAAAAAAATCCGTCTGACTGTGTGTCTAATAAAAACACAAATAACTGCCGATTTAATGAACGTATCGACACGGAATTTTATACGTATGCCCTAAACCACATAAGAACAGCACCTGTCGACTTTTAATCAAATCGGCTCAAGAGGAGGGGGGATTAGGGGAGAGATTTAACTCGTCAACTGTTGAATAACTGAGGTAATAAATGTATGGACAAAAAATTTCAAGTGTGGATTAAAAATTATAGAAGATATACCTACTTACCTATTAATTTTCGGCGGAAACAGCAGAAAGAAAGGGGGGATCAGAGGGGCTCAACTCGAAAACCCCAACTAACTGCCGATGTAATAAATTTATCGACATGAAATTTCATATTTAAAGTTAAAACCAAATGAGAACATAACCTGTCAAATTTCAGCGATTTCGGCTGAGGAGAAGGAGGCGGTCAGGGTTTACATTCTTCAGGGCGCTATAACTTTTACCCTATTGATCCTATCTCAAATCTAAGGTGATTGGAAAGTTTATAAGGAACAATTTTGGTAAGAATATATTCTTTGATAGGACTAACCGTTTCTGGGTAAATCAAGGAAATGTCTAAAAATATGTGCTTCAAACCTACATTTCAAGATGGTTTTTGGCAAATATCTGGAAAACCGGACGACCTGTAAAAATCATATTTCATATAAATTATGTTTTTCAGTATTTTCTACAACTATTACTCGACAGGATTTTTGCTTCGGTCATAAACATAAGCTGTATCTTGTAAAATGTAGTAAGTTCCCTTAGAAAAGTGGTCTTTATTTTCGTTCGATTTCGGTCAAAATCTAATCAGACATTCATTCCTAAATTCAAGTTCATAGCTACAATCATTTTTGCTGTAGAGAGTTCACATATTTTCAATCTCAGATAGATGACCGCTAAAATGGTCAAAACGCTTTCAGGGGACTTTGAAACGTGAAAATCCGTTGAAATTTCGATCTAGGATTTTCGCACGATTACAATACTTCCTTAAACTGTAGGTATAAGAAAGTAAAAATACCAAAAATTAGGCAAGTTACAGGAGTGATCATCGAGTAAAAATCACCAGGTATCATAATGTTACTAAGAAAACAATTTAATGACCAATTCCAGGCATGAGCTGACCCTTGTATACGTAAGTCCTTTAGATATTATCCTGGTGGATTGAGGAGTGTCACCGACTTAAGTAAGTCCGGAGACATCTTAGAAGATGCCAAGTACCAAGTAATAGTGGATGGATTTAGTAATATAGGGTAGGGCCTAACAGGGTTACCGCCTCGAGACTTGGACTTGAAGCGGGCCCTGATTGGACGACATAAATTAATAATGAATAGCCATAGCAAACTTGGTCATTAGAGTTCCTCCAGAGCAATCGCCAATCCCAACACTCCCATTCTCCAATACCAATACCTACCTCGTCCATTGTCACCAACACCAATACCAATATTAAATAAGTAACATCAGTCCAAAAATATTTTATTTTTACCAAGATTAGTTTTGGAAGTCACCAGCCAACATCAGGGTGGTGAATCTGTACATAGTGTATAAACCAAACATGCTCACTTCCATCTATACCGTCGGATCCATATTATAAACATATATTACTATAGTAACTGTACAATCAATTGTACGTGTTACTGTACAAACCATTTTATAGTGACATGTAATATCCAAAAAATGAATATTAATTGTTCTAATATATTTAAATAAATAAAATAATGAAAATGGAAATATCGGAATTAGAGAGCAGCAACTTATCAGGAAGTCAAGAGAAAACCGTCAGCAGTCCAAAGTATGAAAGGGTGTGGCCTGGGCAGCCAATAGCTGTGCAGAAAAGTCCCGGCGGGAAATAAGGAAGCAAACTAGCCACACCCAGCTAGGGCTCACTTCGTCAGTTACCTCCGTGGAGGGAGGATCGTCAACTTTTGGAGTCACCATCGAAGAGGGAGGTTCACACTCTGGAACCAGCCCTTGATCATTTTCAACATCCCAGAGCTAGGACTCAGCCGGTCGCCTTACTAGAGAAGAAGATTATTGATTAATCCCTATGTATTGACAGACAGCAGAAGTTGAACAGTAAAGAAATCCGAAGACCAGCAGAAATCGCGATAGACAACGAAAAGCAACAAGGTACCTTAAGACCATAAGCAATTATACCAATATATTTTAGGATAATAGTATTGCATTTTAGAAAGGATTCTGAGAAATAGTTATAAAGTTTAATAATGTTTTTCACAAATATATTTAGTCAATTAAACTTGGAGTAAGTTTCTTTTTATGTATTTTCACCTCATGTCATCTTAATTTATCAAAACTGTTGAATCTTGGCGAACCCACGCAACGAAATAAAAGTAAGTAAGTAATAGAATCAAATAAAACAAGAATTATTTTACATACGTATCAACATTAATCTATTTACAGACATTTCATCTTTATTTATTTCCTTTAATTTTTACTATATATTTTTATTTCATTCTCCTTTTTTTTAATTAATTTAATTTATTCCTATTCATTTTTGTTTATATATCATTTTTCTTTCTTTATTACGTTTACTTATCCTTGTACATATTGCCATTTCTTATTTATCATTGTCATCAAATTTACTTAGGGTTTTCTTTCTACCTGTTGTAAGTATGCTCAATAAAGTTGAAAATTTTTTGACTGAATATGTAACTTTCCCTATACTTCGTATAGCTTGGAAAGTAGAAGGCTCATGTTGCCAGTAAGGATAAGGTTAAGGCTCATGTTGCCTGTAAGGATAAGGTTAAGGAAAGATGTTGACCTTGGGCCACTGATAGTCGGATGTATCATGTATCTAGAGATCCTGACCTGTGTTTGTATTGTAGGGAGGCTGCTTTTAAGAACTATTCGTCTGAGGAGATATCCCGTTCTCAATTGCTTAGTCAATATAGACGCAGTATAAACCCCCCCCCCCCCCCCCCCCCCCCCACCCCCCACGTTCGTCCTTTACAAAGAGCCACCATATTATTGTAAATATTTTCCCTTTTTTCCTGGCAGCTATCTTCATCCTTTCAACCCAGACCTTCTCTAACCCTTCCTATTGTTCTTGTCAATTCCAGTAAAGCTCACTGTTGTTATTCCTTGGCGTCGGTTGAACACAGAAGGAAGGATTTCAAGGAAATCTGATCGATCCAAGGAAGTAATCAGGACACAGAAGGGGCGATCCTGGGCTCCCAAGGACAAAGGGCTGTCCTCTGTGGAAAGAAACTTTCAGATTCTTGAAAATGAGCAGTTCCAGGCTAAATCCCTTTTGATTGGTTCAGCAACAGATTGATAATATATATAAATGTTTTTACTTTTTTATACTTTTAGTATAAGAAAGTATCATGGTAAAATCAGAGATCGAGTTCTCAACGGGATTTCAAGGTCCCCTGAAACAGGTTTTGTCCATTTGTGCGATGATGTCAGTGTGTATGTAATTGGAACTTTGAGAACGCTGTAACCCAGAAAAGTTTGTAGCTATGAACTTGAAAATTTCAAGTTTAATGTGGATCGAAGAAGTCATATGTTAACTTAGATGTGACTAAAATTAAGACCATACTATTGTGAAGCCTAAATACATTTGACAAGATACATATATATATATATATATATATATTCAGGACAATCAAAACTCGCTTCAAATACAAGTTGTGGAGAAAACTAAAAGGCAAATTTCATTAGTTTCCTAGTCCGCCCGGAAACATTTGAAGAGCGCGGGGAAAGAACCAGGTTTGTCACTTTTTTCTCGAAGGTCAGATATCGCCACTACAGTACAGTATATTAAACATATTTCACGATTCACCATCGTTACAGGCTTCAAAAAGACGGTTTGTCACTACGAAAACGGAAGCTGAAAATATGACGTGCTGGGAATTGATAGATACGTACTTTCAAACATTAAATTTCAGTTTTCTCAATTTCAACTTCTGGTGACAAACCTGGTTCTTTGCCCGTGCTCTTCATTTATTAAAATTTCACATTTAACAAAATACACACATAATAAAATTTCACCTCTTTATTTGCCCAGTTCAAACATAGGCCATATGGCATGTAAACATTGTGAACAGAGAGAGAGATTAGGGGGGGGGGGGGGGGGGGGGGAGGGCGGAAGCAGCCGGAGTTACTGTTAGCTCTTCAATGGTTCATCGCATATTCACGAAACATGGAGAATATTGTTGCATGGCACATATTAGCTGCGTTGCAGCCGTTGCTCAGGAAATGCAGCGTTAATCAGCTGAACATCAGTCAGGTGAAAAACAGTTGAACATCTGGCTGCCGAATTTCTGTTTTCCTGTTTATCTAGAAGTGAATAAAACAAACTTATTTTTGAAATATTGTCTATTCCACTAAAGACCACCACTTTCTTTAGTGGAATAGACAATATTTCAAAAATAAGTTTGTTTTATTCATTTATTACAAGTTTCCACAATATTTCCGCGTTTCTCAACTTAGAAGTTGTTATCTAAAAGTGGCTTAGAATTTTCTGAACTAAAAAAAAATATTTTTTGCGTTGCCCGGCAGTCATCAATCTTCAAAAATATAATATATTTCAACCAGCAGGTTATTCGGCGTTGCCCATCTTCAGTAATACGTTAGTAATGAAGAATTATATAAATATGGGATTATCTAACTTAGGCCATTTGCACCGAGATTTTTTATTTATGCTCAGGCGATCGGCTAAGTGACACACCTATTCTATGCCCTCAAAATCATTGGACATTTTGAAATATTTCTGGAATCATCTAATTTTTATTAACAGGGCGGATCACAAGGTACAGACCGGGCAACGCCGGGTAACCCGCTATTTTTGGCATAAATATATAAACGTTCTCCTGTCAGCGTTCATCTTTTCAGACCCCAAATCCCTTCCATTGTTCTCGTTGGCTCTATTGTTGTTTCTTGGGTCGGTCGAACGGAAAGGCTCTTGAAAAATCTGATCAATTCAGGAAAGTAATCAGGACTTAGAAGGGTTGGGCGACCCACAGATCCAAAAACAAAAGACTGCTCTGAAAAGAGACGTCTTCTTCAACTGAATCGGAGCAATCCGGAAAATCCTCTAGTTGATTAGTAACAGATAGAATAGCGATTGTCTTAGGTGTTCTTGAAAGGGTCAGTCATCCCACTCAGCCTCATTCACCCAAGGTTTTAATTCTGGCAACGCCTGAACTTCCTAGGAAGGACAATTTGTAGGATTAATCCTCTGATTTCAATTGCCTCTCTGTCAGAACTTCGCAGAAATTTAAAGACTATTTTGTAAGGTGCAATATGATATATTAAGAACAATATCAAGTACAGATGGTTGGTTGTATGTATATTATGAAACATAAGGTGTACTAGTTAATTAACTGACACATTTGGCGCTGTCGGTAAGTTCTGAAGTGTATGTACATGTTGAACAGGAAAATCAACAGCGGCTCATCCAGCAGCTGATTCAGGATAGTCATCAGGGTATCCAGAGAACGGTGGAGACTTTGATGAATCCTTTGTTGAAACCATAACTCGTTTAAACTGCACACCCGAAAAAATGTGTTTAAAGAAGTTTGATGGCTAAAATGAAGATCCTAAAACCTAGTGTCTCTTGTTATAACAATTGGAACAATTTGAAAATTAATATTATGTTATCCCGTGTACCTAAAAGTATGGCCGAGAATTGATACTACACATTTGTTGTAGCCTGGGGAAGAAGAAAAATATAGTAATCTAGCAGGTTACCTTCACCCGGATTAACTTTAAACAAGTTGGTAACTTTAAGGAGGTTATCTGCCCAGTTAGTAACAAACCTAAATTTTGTCTACTCTAAATTTTTATTCTATGATCTTTAACGACTACCTGACATCTTACAGGCTCGGGACCATTGCTTAATGTTCCAACCGAAGGACGGCGTGCTCAATGTTTTTTTTTACTTTCCAGATAAAAATAAATCCTAAGGGCCTCGGCTGGGTTTCGAACCCGCGATCTTGATCTCCGTAAGCAATCTCGTATACCACGAAGTCGGATGTTCTTGTATATTTTTTTTGGAATAGACAATAGTTCTAGAAAGATGTCTGTTTTATTTATTTATTACAAGTTTCCACAATATGTCCCCGTTTTTCCATCTGCAATTTTTAATTTACTGCAACATAAGGTGAAGCTTATCTTATATATATGATGAATCATGAATGTATTCAAAAATTATAAAGAAAATTTGTAAATTAAGTGATCAGGCCGAATAGTGAATTTTTGGGCATCTAAAAAACTACACCTAAGCATTTTGAGAAATTTAATTTCAGAATGTGGTTAAATTTTTGTTGTTATTCAAATTCTTTTGAAAGAAGATGACATTTTTTTTCTTCAATCAAAAACTGCAACTTTCCGCAGATTGCACCATTCTTCATTTAAGAATTGGAGTGTATTGACTGTTGGAAATAGGAAAGTAATGCGGATTGGTCTAAATGCCCCAGATAGACTATACATTGTTCTTAGAGTTCTATTCTAAGGAGAGAAGTGGATCTGAGGATAACACCCGACTAAGAAGGGGATTTCCAGTGTCTATCTGTTGAGAATAATCACCTTGGGAGACATCTGTCTTTAGGAGAGCACTTCATGTGTTGGAAATATGGAAAACAAAAACAGAAAATCACGTCGTTTATGCGCTAAAATGAATAAATAAAATAAAATAAAATGCATAAACAAGCAAAAAGATGATATAAAAAGTTTTAAAAATTAACATTTTTAGTTAAACATTTTAAAAAACATTTCTTTTTTGTCTTCTATTTATACAGTTACAACTGTTGCTGGGGTGCGACAACCAGCATCTATGATGATACGTATAAATATGGTGGAGTGAATAGCGTGTGAGAGGAAGGCCTTGATAAGTCATCGGGACGAAAATTTATCTTAATTATTAGAACAAAAAAAAATAATAATAATTTAAAAAAATAATAATAATTAAAAAATAATAATAATTAAAAAATAATAATAATAATAATAAAATAAAGAAAAAGCTATTGAAAGATAATTTTGATGGATGGGTAGTAAGAGAGATAATGAAAGTAAAGGAAAATAATGTTGTAAAATATTAATAACGAATATAATTGAAGGTGGCAATAAGTGGCGGTTCCATCTTCTCTTCAACCTTCGTGGGGGGGTTTTTGGTAAGTGTTGTGAAGATAAAGTACGAATTTCTGAGTTTGTATTTGTGTAAAGTTGGTTAAAAAACGTATGTAAGTAGTTTGTATTGTTTCGGGTACTGTGTGTATCATGAGATCGTTATGAAGTGTTCTGTCGTTTATGTATGGTAGTGTTATCATTCTGAGGGTTTTTGACTGAAACGCCTGAATTCGTTTTATGTTGGATGTTTTCACTGAACCGTATATCTGTGATCCATATGTCCATAGCGGTCTCAGTAAGTAAGTGTAACAGTTCCTTTTTTTGTGTCGTGTCTAATTTGTATCGTCTATTTAGAAGTCCGTAAAGTACTTTAATTGAAAGGTTCAGCGTGTTTCGTGTGTGATGGGTTCCATGACAGTCTTCGTTCTAATTGTAGTCCTAGGTATCGTACAGTATTAGTTTGAGGGAAGGGCCTTTCGTTGATAAAAACGGCGGGGCATGTTTCATCGTCGAAGTGTAAATGTGCTGTGATTTATCTGTATTAAGTTTTATTTAACATGTATTGCACCAGTTTCCGATTTGTGTGAGATGGTGTTGTAGTGTAAATGAGGCGTGTATGTGATGTTCAGCAGCGGCTAAATTTTGTAAGAGAATTCAGAGGTTTTTGAGTAAGATATCTATCGATTTTCAACCAAATTGGGCTGGTTGTTAAGAGAGCTGTTAAACATGAATTATCAATTCGCACTCGGGTAGTTCTGGGGTGGTGAATCACTGACGACTGTCTTTTGTGGATATATTGTGATACTTATTAAAGTAATTATTTATATATTTTAAGTAAGCTCTGGTAGTAGGCGATATGACTTTCTAGTTGAAGCCCGGGCATAAGTCATAATAACTAACTTCTCCTCTTTTCTTTGCCCGATTTGGCTGAAAATCAAGAGGTGTCGTCCTTATGTGGTTCTGATTCCACATATAACATTTTGTGTCGATCGGTCATTCTGTCAGGAGTTATTCTAAAAGACAGGACTTTTTTTTGTTTTCATTTTTGGTATCGTGGTGTCGAAAAAGATTAAATTCTGATGGAAACTCAACATCAAATTTCTGGTTAATTACGTAACTTTCCCTTTACTCTGATAGCGGGTAAACTAAAACTAGACTGGCAAAGCGAGGAGTCTTATACCTATCGCTTTTGAAATTAGAAAAATAGTAGAAGTCGTTTTCTCCCCACTATTTATTTATTTCATTTTGACCTGAACCGGTTTTTAACGCAAAAGCGTCATCATCAGTGGTACATCCCACTCGTATAGTGTAGAGGCTAAAGGCCAGTAATCCTTTAGCCTCGGATGGAATGTGCCACTTATGAAAACGCTGCTCCGTTGAAAACCAGTTCTGGTCAAAAATAAAACAGTGGAAAGAAAACTTATTTTGTTTCTATGTGAAAAAAAAAAAAATTACTTTCTTCATTTCAGTTTCTATAAAATCCTTTAAGGATAAAAAGTTATTTATCGGAGAGAAGTGGTATGGCAACAGAGAGGCTAGCGATTCTTTACCGATTGACTGGCCGCTCACAATGTGAGGGAACAATAGGCGGAGAGCGGCCGATAAGGGAGTCCCTGAGAGACTTGTTAAGGGACAAATACAGGTTAACCCTAAAGGGCTATTTTTACGTAGAAGCCTCAACCCGCATTCATTGCGGCTAACCCGCCTCAGGATGGTAAGCTTATCCCCCGGGATTACCCTTCATCCTCCCATCTTCTCATCTCGTCCCAATCCCAGCCCTCATCCCCCTCCCTATCCCATCCCTTACCTACAATTTCCTCCCCGTTCCCTCCTTTCTTCGCTGGGAAATGACAGTCTTTGGGGGAGAAGTGAGGAAACGGTGGTCCTTCTTTATCGAGAAGAAAAACGGGCTGTGGTTTGTGTGAACGTGTGTGTGCGGGAGTCATTTCTCAGGCGATACTGGCCATCTATCTCAGGCGGGATTTCTTCCATCTCGTTTTCTCCGTCATCCCCCCTCCCAGCATCCATAATAATAAATGTAACACATATCTATAATTTTCTCCCCTCTTCTGCTGTTTTCACAGTAACTTGTTTCCCAGAATTGAAATCTGTTTTGAATATGTACATTCTTATAATCTCAGAGCTGCTTATAGCGATTGCGGGAGAACATCAGATATTCCCAGTCTCTGATTGATCTCAAAATTGTTAATCCACATTTTCTACCCATGAAAAAAGACTGACCTCTGAGCTGAAGTCAACATATTGAAACGAAACCTTATATGAAAATGTCAAAAATAGAATTTTTGAAAAACGCAACCCACATCAAAATGAATGAATAATAAAATTTAAAAAATATATGGTATCATTCCTGCTTATGATATAGTAAAAAATGCAACAAATATCTTTTTCTTGAATTTGGGGTCTCTTTTTTATGTCTTCTTGAAAACATTACTGACGGCGCACACCAAAACACAATTGGGTGCACGCTAAATATTTATAGGAACAAAAGTTAAGAAGTTAACTTTCCGGTCTTCTGTGTGTTAAAACAGTTGTGATTGAATAATACTTCCTCGCTCTATATCGCCTAATACCAGAGCGCTTTTTCGTTGCTAGAAGTCCTACCCGTCCTACCCTAATTTTGTTGTTCATCTAGGGGTCTTTAACGATTTTCTGACATCGTACAGGCTGGGGACCATCGCATAACGTCCCATTCGAAGGACGGCATGCTCAAGGTTTTTTTAACCAACCAGATAAAAATCTGCGGGCGTCGGTCGGGTTAAGAACCCGCGATCTAGAGCTTAGTAAGCAAGCAATATACTATGCCAAAATCATAAACTTTCCTTTCGGCTTCTCCGTAGTTGGGTAAAAAAAGCAATTACATTTAATGTAAATATTAGCTCACGATTCTCGGAGATACAGCCCGAAAGAAGGGAAATTTAGAGAAGATAAGAGCAAACATTTGAACTTAATGGAAAGGATATAGATACATATTTTATATCCAATAAAGTTAGTAGTTCGATTAAAATGAGCAAATTAGCTTTAGTAAAAACATGTTATTAAATCTTACTATAATATGTTCAAACAGTTAATCGTTTCCAGACTAACAATTAGTCAATAGTGCTGACCCACAGATCGCTTAAAAAACGGAACACCTCATTGAATTTCTATCAGCATAAAAGTATCTATACTGAGGTATAACTAATTATCTTCTGTTTGGGTATGTCTTTTCCTACCCAGAAAACACGAGATGATGGAAGCTGAACCATTATTGTATATATCAGTGTGCTGGCTCTTTGGGTCTATAGTTCTTGTACCTGTACTGAAAGTGGTGGACAAACACAGGGCAGTACCTCGTCACATTTAACAAATTTAAACAGATTTTAGGAGAGGAACATTTTTATTAATTCCTTGCAGAGAATTGGATTGCCGGTGACTCACCGATCACTTTTTACTTTCCCAGCTATTCCAAGTGTAGGGGAAGTTATGTAACCGGACAAAAATTCGATGCGGAATTCTCTACGAAATTTAATGTTTTCCGATCTCCTGATTTTCTTTTTTTTTTTTCTTTACATCATTATTGATATTTTTTGGACTACTTGAACTACACTCTACTGACAAATACGAGTAGATGTCAACATACATATATTTCTAATCTCAACAATCACTTAAATTATGCTATAATATATAGAACACAAAAAATGCAATACACCACTTTCACACAGTACTAGCAAACATTAAGGTTGAAAGATTTAAATGATATGACTGAAAAAGACCTATGGCCCAGATCTCTTATCCCGACATAGGTACTAAATTATTAAACCTGACGATGACCGGGGGTGTATGTATACAATGTTTGTGCAATAGACAATATTAAAAAAAAAAATCTGTGATGTGGCCATTACAGGACTTTCTTATACCAACCACGCTTACAGATCACTCTCTCTCTCTCTCTCACCCCTTCTCAAAATAATTTTATTTTGTCTCATTGTCTTGAGTTTAGTCATTCTTTTATCCAGTAATGCCAGTATCAAATAGTTTTGAGAGGGGGAAGGGGAGAGAAACTGATCGTCAAGTGTGGTTTGTATAAGAATGTCCGTTGATGTCCACATCACTTTTATTATATTTTTTCTTTATTTTTTTCAAAAAACTACCAATAATAAAACCATATTTTAAAGTTCGTTGCTATGAGAGACGATTTAAGCATTACTTAGATATATTCCTTATACCCAATAGCGGGTTCGTAACCCGGCTGGGACCCTTAGTTTATTTTATATGGGAGGTAAAATAAACTCCGTCCATCGGATGGGACGTTATGGTTCTCCCATTGTAGGTATAGTCGAGGTCAGGTCCACCAGAATGATGAAAGAGTGCTCTGGTACTAGGCGATATGACCTCGTAGTTAAAGCCCGGGCATGAGTCCATAATAACTTACTATTCCTTATAGACATTTAGTTTAAATTATTCGGGCGGCTATAACTTTATTCGAATTGATTCTATCTCAAATTTGAGGACTGATTTTATAAAAAAGATTTTTAGCAAGAATCATTTTTTCGATAGGACTAACTGTTTTCAGGTAAATCAAGAAAACGTCTAAAAGTATGTGTTTCAAACCTGAATTTTAGGACGGTTTCTTGCATGGATCTATAAAACCGGACGACCTGCGAAGAGTCGTATTTCATATAAAATATATATTTTAATGTTCCATAAAACTATTACTTGATTAGGTCATAAAACATAAGCCGAATCTTGTAAAATGTATTTAGGCCCCGGAGTAAAGTGGTCTCAATTTTCGGCTGAATTTGGCCGAAATCTATTCAGGTCAAAGTTAGCACATGTGGACTCCTTTATTCGAAATTTCAATTTCATAGCTACATTCGTTTTTGGGGCTCAGAACTTTCTTCGCGAGAATGGACAAAACGTATTCAGGAGACCTTGAAACGTAAAAATAAGTTGAAAAATCTATCTCAGATTTTTGCACGATTACAATACTTTTAGTATAGGCATAAGAAAGTAATACATTTATTTTATTTATTTACTATTATATTAATTTCCACAATACGTTTGCTTTTCTCAACTTAGAGGTTACAGATGTCTTACCTTTGAACCTGCTACTATATATTCGAGAACAAATTTATAATTGAGTATAATCCTGAATAAGGCTTCATTCAGTAGGTTGGCATGCGATTACCCATATGTATATACTTGGAACCTAATTGCATTCGCAGAGCCCCTTATGTAAACACTCATTTGCATGAGTGGAAAATAAATAAAAATTTTAAATTAGGTGAATTATTTAAAAGGGCTCAAGTGAGGGTCAGAGAGAAGGATGGAGGGGGAACGAAACTGGACGGAATGCAATTTCCTGACTTCCTCCCCTCTAAGTAAACAAAAGTAGGCCCTCCCTTGTATTTGGGCAACTCAATAAAAACCTTTCACCACCTTTTTGAATCTATTTTATTCGATTCCACATTTGCCCTTTTATCAACAACCAGTTGCAAATAACATCCCATTAACCTTGTCAGTTGCAAGCGTATGAAAGAGATTCTTGTGGGAAAGGGGAATTATTTTTCTCAACAATTATGGTCATCTGCATAACACTAGTAAATCAGAGCGAAAAAATAGAACATTTTGAAGGCTTACATCTCAGAGCCAAATAGATGAAATATAAATAATTTATGCCGGCTTTCGACGTTGTCCTCATTATCAGGCAGTCTACAAAAAACCCCTCATTTAGTAAAAAAGATAGTAAAATAAGTAAGTATAAAATTCTATTTGCTAAAATACGTACATAAAATACTGTATATATGCCTTAAATAAATATAATAAATAAATTCAATTAATAAACAGTAACAAAAAAGTTTAAATTAAATTACCAGGTATATTTATTTCTTAAAGATTTTTATATCAATTTAATATTTATATAATAACAAAAACAAAATATATAATTGTTTATTGATTTTATTCATTGAATTTATTTATTATATTTATTTAATGCATATATAAAATATTTTATGTACGTATTTAAGTATTTATCTAAGTCAATAGAATTGTATGCCTATTTGATCTTTTTTTGTAGACTCTCTGATAATAAGGAAAGCCGGCTAGTATAAAACAATAAATATGTACTGTTTTCATAGTATACTCATGTATACAAAAATAAATTCAATTAATCGATGGTATCAAAAGGAACTTTGATATGTATGTGTGCTTTGGAATTCGCTAAGTTTGTGCTAGCATTTGAAGGGTTGAAAGAATTTTCAATAAATTACAAATGTTGCATACTTATAAAAAATGCAAGATAGGGTGTGGTGCATTTGGAATTTTCATTTATGCTGAGGGTATATGACGCACCACTTCAAAGATCTCTTACATTATTCCAGTGTACAAACTCTATACATTTAATAGGCCAGGCGTTTTTTTGTACGCGTAACTCCTCCTAAACTACTGGATCCATTTTGATGAAAACTCTTTCAAATATACATGCCTTGATATTCAGAAAAAGAATTTTCACTGTCAGATGTACGTGGTCAATATTTTAGACAATATTTTTTTTATTTATTTGTTTGAACAGTAATCATCAGAATGATAAGTTACTATACTTTCTTACTATATTATTATAGGTTAATTTACTATATGCGGAGGGAGCTGACGTTATTCACACGCACAATTATTTCAACTCCGTCGGCCTGGAACCACTGGCTTTCCATTTCGATTGATATGTTCCTGACTGATTTAGATATATAGGAGGATCTCACTTATTCGACTCCGATATATCAGATACTCCCAGTTATGCACAGTAATATTGAAAAAATCTTCAAAGTATTTATTAAAAATGTTTAAAGCTGGCCAGAAACAGACCAGATTTCTTCTTATATTTAGAATCTGATTTAATGCCTGTTTTCTAGGTTACATTGAAATTACATTTACATTTTATAAAATTATCTTTAAATCTCCCATCTTATAGATATGTAAACATTGTTACGAGGAATGTAATCGATAAAAAGGTATTTTGGTATAACGAAGTGCAATCTATTCGTAATAACTGTAATGTTAATATAACTGAGTTTTTGGATGGCTGAATAAAAGGGAATGATATTGTAAATAAAGTAAAAATGAATTTATTAATGAATATAAATTAAAATCAATAAATAGTACCAAGCATACTTTATATAAACAGTTATTTACAGATAATAAAGTTATTTCCGATCCTAATCCAGAGATGGATGCGAACTCGTTAAGCTGGGTGCTGAAGGTACGAGGTGAACTTCTTTATTTAAATAAGTATTCTTACACTAAGGAAATCAAACTTTGTTCCATGTGTAATAACAAGCAAGATGAAGATGTGTTTCACTTTATTGCCGTATGCACCATCTTAAAAGAATTTCGTTTTATTTATTTTAATAAAGCAGAGTTGAGCTATGTTCAGTTTATTGAATACCTATGTAAATGGACGAAATTACAAAAGTTTAATTAACTATTGCAAAGCCGCCTGGAGTTATAGATTTGAGCTAGTTTCACAATTCAATTATTAATAATATATAAACAGCAAGAAGTTTTTCATTTTTATTTTTTGTTCGTTTTTTTAAAGGATCATTTAGGTTAATTTTGTAAATTACTGCATTCGTATTTGAATTATTTTATTTTTCTTTTGTCACTTTTATATATGTGTATTATCGAGTAGAAATAGAAGAGATAACCCCTCAGACGGTCAATTTGACCACGAGTATTGTCTGTCAATATTATCATTATTATTAATGTACTTCTGTAAAAAGGAAAAGAAATAAAGACGTTTATTATTATTATTACTCCCAGTTATCCGATTTGCAATAAGCCTTGAAACATTTCGCCCTTCCACTTAGACGTAACTCTTCCCACATAATTTTCGAAAACACGTAAATTTTGAATTTTTGTAGATATTTCTGAAAGGAGAAATTGAGATATCATTATTTTGATTAATGTTAACTTTTCTTACAGGATTTGATAATAAAAAGAAGAGAAGGTCATGCTGGCATAATGTATTAATTAAAGAAAATCAGAACATGATTTAACAACAAAGTGCATAGTGATGGAGTACTAAAGTTCCTAGGTTCAACACTTATTAATTTTGATTAGTTTGACCTCATACAAGTTGAAGCAGTGTGTGGGTTGCTTTGATCTGAAGACAGTTAATCCCAGCTCAGCTCTCCTGTGAGATAAGCTTCTATTGAATTAGCGAGGCGCAAGCACCAGCACATAACAGTCAACAAATCACCTGCTAATCCGCTAGTCACCGCTTTACGGGTAATTGCTAGCAAAGCCTCCCTCTCTCTGCCTCATTTACATACCTACATCAGATGAATTTAAATTTTACTTCCTCTCAAGGATCTATCATATAATAGATGTTAGTGAATCTTAGCTGAGGGCTTCCATGCCATCATCAGCCTCTAACGGAATGACCGTGGCTCCAGGGCTAGGGCAGGCTTTATGTCTATGGCCGCACCAGTCTGAGGGGTCGACTACTCGCATTGTATCCGTCATTTAAACCGAGGACTCTCTACGAGTATCTCTCCTTGAAGATGCAGGATCGTGCGAAACTTCTCTACGAACTAAGTTACAGACCCCACGACCTGTATGGAAGTAGAATCAGTCAACATTGATCTCCTTAGAGAAACTCCTGACACAAAGCCAACCTCTGTTTTTCCCTTGACCTCCACATTATTTCCTACATACAGATCTATTTCACCTCCTAAAGTCTTTGTAAAGTAGACGATCCCTCCAAATTGTCCGTTCCGAAGTCCTTCTCATATGTCTCAGTACCATTCCTCTATAACTACGAATTTATCCAAACTACGGTTTTGTTCCACCCTCCCGGAATCTTTAACTTCATTCATCCAGAACTCTATTTGAATTAGATTCTACAGATTAGGATCTGTTACCAAAGAGACAAATATATACGAAAAAGTTGATGACTAACCAAGGCGCCATGACGCCAAACAGGATAAGGCTCTCAAGGATTCTGATGATAAGCCATTAGCTGAGGCTATAAAAGATACTCAGGTTACGGTGTGAATTAGCTTGTCTGCAACTTTCTTATATTTTGAAAAGAAGTACAAATATTGAGCGGGTAGAGCCAGGGCTGATTAAGGCTTAGAGTGGAATGAAGGCCCAGCTAGGGCAAGGCTGATATGAGCCTAACCAAACATCACCCTTCCTTCTATTACAAACAAACCCTACTTCACTTTCGGTGGAATATATATATATATATATATATATTTAAAAAAAGAAAACAAACGGGAGTAGCTCTGGGGTAGCGTGCTAGCCTACTGAGCTCAAGATCGCGGGTTCCAAACCCGGCCGAGGCCCTTAGGTTTGTTATCTGTGAGGTGAAAAAATCTTGAGCACGCCGTGCTTCTAATGAAACGTTAAGCGAAACGTTAAAGACCCCTACCCTCTGTGAGTAAGCCTATGTAGGCAACATTTAGGACTTCCACAGTAGATTCGGGATCTACCAGAGTGACGAAAGAACGCTCTAGTAGTAGGCGATATGACCTCGTAGTTAAAACCTAGACATAGAGTCATTATAACTAACTAAAAAAACATTTTGCTTTTTACTTCCCCAGATATACGATGCATAGGGGAAGTTATGTAATTGTTCAGAAATTTGATCCTATGTTTTCAACGGAATTTCAAGGTTTCCGACCTCTAGACTCCAAATATGAAGAAAAAAAATCCGTCTGACTGTGTGTCTAATAAAAACACAAATAACTGCCGATTTAATGAACGTATCGACACGGAATTTTATACGTATGCCCTAAACCACATAAGAACAGCACCTGTCGACTTTTAATCAAATCGGCTCAAGAGGAGGGGGGATTAGGGGAGAGATTTAACTCGTCAACTGTTGAATAACTGAGGTAATAAATGTATGGACAAAAAATTTCAAGTGTGGATTAAAAATTATAGAAGATATACCTACTTACCTATTAATTTTCGGCGGAAACAGCAGAAAGAAAGGGGGGATCAGAGGGGCTCAACTCGAAAACCCCAACTAACTGCCGATGTAATAAATTTATCGACATGAAATTTCATATTTAAAGTTAAAACCAAATGAGAACATAACCTGTCAAATTTCAGCGATTTCGGCTGAGGAGAAGGAGGCGGTCAGGGTTTACATTCTTCAGGGCGCTATAACTTTTACCCTATTGATCCTATCTCAAATCTAAGGTGATTGGAAAGTTTATAAGGAACAATTTTGGTAAGAATATATTCTTTGATAGGACTAACCGTTTCTGGGTAAATCAAGGAAATGTCTAAAAATATGTGCTTCAAACCTACATTTCAAGATGGTTTTTGGCAAATATCTGGAAAACCGGACGACCTGTAAAAATCATATTTCATATAAATTATGTTTTTCAGTATTTTCTACAACTATTACTCGACAGGATTTTTGCTTCGGTCATAAACATAAGCTGTATCTTGTAAAATGTAGTAAGTTCCCTTAGAAAAGTGGTCTTTATTTTCGTTCGATTTCGGTCAAAATCTAATCAGACATTCATTCCTAAATTCAAGTTCATAGCTACAATCATTTTTGCTGTAGAGAGTTCACATATTTTCAATCTCAGATAGATGACCGCTAAAATGGTCAAAACGCTTTCAGGGGACTTTGAAACGTGAAAATCCGTTGAAATTTCGATCTAGGATTTTCGCACGATTACAATACTTCCTTAAACTGTAGGTATAAGAAAGTAAAAATACCAAAAATTAGGCAAGTTACAGGAGTGATCATCGAGTAAAAATCACCAGGTATCATAATGTTACTAAGAAAACAATTTAATGACCAATTCCAGGCATGAGCTGACCCTTGTATACGTAAGTCCTTTAGATATTATCCTGGTGGATTGAGGAGTGTCACCGACTTAAGTAAGTCCGGAGACATCTTAGAAGATGCCAAGTACCAAGTAATAGTGGATGGATTTAGTAATATAGGGTAGGGCCTAACAGGGTTACCGCCTCGAGACTTGGACTTGAAGCGGGCCCTGATTGGACGACATAAATTAATAATGAATAGCCATAGCAAACTTGGTCATTAGAGTTCCTCCAGAGCAATCGCCAATCCCAACACTCCCATTCTCCAATACCAATACCTACCTCGTCCATTGTCACCAACACCAATACCAATATTAAATAAGTAACATCAGTCCAAAAATATTTTATTTTTACCAAGATTAGTTTTGGAAGTCACCAGCCAACATCAGGGTGGTGAATCTGTACATAGTGTATAAACCAAACATGCTCACTTCCATCTATACCGTCGGATCCATATTATAAACATATATTACTATAGTAACTGTACAATCAATTGTACGTGTTACTGTACAAACCATTTTATAGTGACATGTAATATCCAAAAAATGAATATTAATTGTTCTAATATATTTAAATAAATAAAATAATGAAAATGGAAATATCGGAATTAGAGAGCAGCAACTTATCAGGAAGTCAAGAGAAAACCGTCAGCAGTCCAAAGTATGAAAGGGTGTGGCCTGGGCAGCCAATAGCTGTGCAGAAAAGTCCCGGCGGGAAATAAGGAAGCAAACTAGCCACACCCAGCTAGGGCTCACTTCGTCAGTTACCTCCGTGGAGGGAGGATCGTCAACTTTTGGAGTCACCATCGAAGAGGGAGGTTCACACTCTGGAACCAGCCCTTGATCATTTTCAACATCCCAGAGCTAGGACTCAGCCGGTCGCCTTACTAGAGAAGAAGATTATTGATTAATCCCTATGTATTGACAGACAGCAGAAGTTGAACAGTAAAGAAATCCGAAGACCAGCAGAAATCGCGATAGACAACGAAAAGCAACAAGGTACCTTAAGACCATAAGCAATTATACCAATATATTTTAGGATAATAGTATTGCATTTTAGAAAGGATTCTGAGAAATAGTTATAAAGTTTAATAATGTTTTTCACAAATATATTTAGTCAATTAAACTTGGAGTAAGTTTCTTTTTATGTATTTTCACCTCATGTCATCTTAATTTATCAAAACTGTTGAATCTTGGCGAACCCACGCAACGAAATAAAAGTAAGTAAGTAATAGAATCAAATAAAACAAGAATTATTTTACATACGTATCAACATTAATCTATTTACAGACATTTCATCTTTATTTATTTCCTTTAATTTTTACTATATATTTTTATTTCATTCTCCTTTTTTTTAATTAATTTAATTTATTCCTATTCATTTTTGTTTATATATCATTTTTCTTTCTTTATTACGTTTACTTATCCTTGTACATATTGCCATTTCTTATTTATCATTGTCATCAAATTTACTTAGGGTTTTCTTTCTACCTGTTGTAAGTATGCTCAATAAAGTTGAAAATTTTTTGACTGAATATGTAACTTTCCCTATACTTCGTATAGCTTGGAAAGTAGAAGGCTCATGTTGCCAGTAAGGATAAGGTTAAGGCTCATGTTGCCTGTAAGGATAAGGTTAAGGAAAGATGTTGACCTTGGGCCACTGATAGTCGGATGTATCATGTATCTAGAGATCCTGACCTGTGTTTGTATTGTAGGGAGGCTGCTTTTAAGAACTATTCGTCTGAGGAGATATCCCGTTCTCAATTGCTTAGTCAATATAGACGCAGTATAAACCCCCCCCCCCCCCCCCCCCCCCCCACCCCCCACGTTCGTCCTTTACAAAGAGCCACCATATTATTGTAAATATTTTCCCTTTTTTCCTGGCAGCTATCTTCATCCTTTCAACCCAGACCTTCTCTAACCCTTCCTATTGTTCTTGTCAATTCCAGTAAAGCTCACTGTTGTTATTCCTTGGCGTCGGTTGAACACAGAAGGAAGGATTTCAAGGAAATCTGATCGATCCAAGGAAGTAATCAGGACACAGAAGGGGCGATCCTGGGCTCCCAAGGACAAAGGGCTGTCCTCTGTGGAAAGAAACTTTCAGATTCTTGAAAATGAGCAGTTCCAGGCTAAATCCCTTTTGATTGGTTCAGCAACAGATTGATAATATATATAAATGTTTTTACTTTTTTATACTTTTAGTATAAGAAAGTATCATGGTAAAATCAGAGATCGAGTTCTCAACGGGATTTCAAGGTCCCCTGAAACAGGTTTTGTCCATTTGTGCGATGATGTCAGTGTGTATGTAATTGGAACTTTGAGAACGCTGTAACCCAGAAAAGTTTGTAGCTATGAACTTGAAAATTTCAAGTTTAATGTGGATCGAAGAAGTCATATGTTAACTTAGATGTGACTAAAATTAAGACCATACTATTGTGAAGCCTAAATACATTTGACAAGATACATATATATATATATATATATATTCAGGACAATCAAAACTCGCTTCAAATACAAGTTGTGGAGAAAACTAAAAGGCAAATTTCATTAGTTTCCTAGTCCGCCCGGAAACATTTGAAGAGCGCGGGGAAAGAACCAGGTTTGTCACTTTTTTCTCGAAGGTCAGATATCGCCACTACAGTACAGTATATTAAACATATTTCACGATTCACCATCGTTACAGGCTTCAAAAAGACGGTTTGTCACTACGAAAACGGAAGCTGAAAATATGACGTGCTGGGAATTGATAGATACGTACTTTCAAACATTAAATTTCAGTTTTCTCAATTTCAACTTCTGGTGACAAACCTGGTTCTTTGCCCGTGCTCTTCATTTATTAAAATTTCACATTTAACAAAATACACACATAATAAAATTTCACCTCTTTATTTGCCCAGTTCAAACATAGGCCATATGGCATGTAAACATTGTGAACAGAGAGAGAGATTAGGGGGGGGGGGGGGGGGGGGGGGAGGGCGGAAGCAGCCGGAGTTACTGTTAGCTCTTCAATGGTTCATCGCATATTCACGAAACATGGAGAATATTGTTGCATGGCACATATTAGCTGCGTTGCAGCCGTTGCTCAGGAAATGCAGCGTTAATCAGCTGAACATCAGTCAGGTGAAAAACAGTTGAACATCTGGCTGCCGAATTTCTGTTTTCCTGTTTATCTAGAAGTGAATAAAACAAACTTATTTTTGAAATATTGTCTATTCCACTAAAGACCACCACTTTCTTTAGTGGAATAGACAATATTTCAAAAATAAGTTTGTTTTATTCATTTATTACAAGTTTCCACAATATTTCCGCGTTTCTCAACTTAGAAGTTGTTATCTAAAAGTGGCTTAGAATTTTCTGAACTAAAAAAAAATATTTTTTGCGTTGCCCGGCAGTCATCAATCTTCAAAAATATAATATATTTCAACCAGCAGGTTATTCGGCGTTGCCCATCTTCAGTAATACGTTAGTAATGAAGAATTATATAAATATGGGATTATCTAACTTAGGCCATTTGCACCGAGATTTTTTATTTATGCTCAGGCGATCGGCTAAGTGACACACCTATTCTATGCCCTCAAAATCATTGGACATTTTGAAATATTTCTGGAATCATCTAATTTTTATTAACAGGGCGGATCACAAGGTACAGACCGGGCAACGCCGGGTAACCCGCTATTTTTGGCATAAATATATAAACGTTCTCCTGTCAGCGTTCATCTTTTCAGACCCCAAATCCCTTCCATTGTTCTCGTTGGCTCTATTGTTGTTTCTTGGGTCGGTCGAACGGAAAGGCTCTTGAAAAATCTGATCAATTCAGGAAAGTAATCAGGACTTAGAAGGGTTGGGCGACCCACAGATCCAAAAACAAAAGACTGCTCTGAAAAGAGACGTCTTCTTCAACTGAATCGGAGCAATCCGGAAAATCCTCTAGTTGATTAGTAACAGATAGAATAGCGATTGTCTTAGGTGTTCTTGAAAGGGTCAGTCATCCCACTCAGCCTCATTCACCCAAGGTTTTAATTCTGGCAACGCCTGAACTTCCTAGGAAGGACAATTTGTAGGATTAATCCTCTGATTTCAATTGCCTCTCTGTCAGAACTTCGCAGAAATTTAAAGACTATTTTGTAAGGTGCAATATGATATATTAAGAACAATATCAAGTACAGATGGTTGGTTGTATGTATATTATGAAACATAAGGTGTACTAGTTAATTAACTGACACATTTGGCGCTGTCGGTAAGTTCTGAAGTGTATGTACATGTTGAACAGGAAAATCAACAGCGGCTCATCCAGCAGCTGATTCAGGATAGTCATCAGGGTATCCAGAGAACGGTGGAGACTTTGATGAATCCTTTGTTGAAACCATAACTCGTTTAAACTGCACACCCGAAAAAATGTGTTTAAAGAAGTTTGATGGCTAAAATGAAGATCCTAAAACCTAGTGTCTCTTGTTATAACAATTGGAACAATTTGAAAATTAATATTATGTTATCCCGTGTACCTAAAAGTATGGCCGAGAATTGATACTACACATTTGTTGTAGCCTGGGGAAGAAGAAAAATATAGTAATCTAGCAGGTTACCTTCACCCGGATTAACTTTAAACAAGTTGGTAACTTTAAGGAGGTTATCTGCCCAGTTAGTAACAAACCTAAATTTTGTCTACTCTAAATTTTTATTCTATGATCTTTAACGACTACCTGACATCTTACAGGCTCGGGACCATTGCTTAATGTTCCAACCGAAGGACGGCGTGCTCAATGTTTTTTTTTACTTTCCAGATAAAAATAAATCCTAAGGGCCTCGGCTGGGTTTCGAACCCGCGATCTTGATCTCCGTAAGCAATCTCGTATACCACGAAGTCGGATGTTCTTGTATATTTTTTTTGGAATAGACAATAGTTCTAGAAAGATGTCTGTTTTATTTATTTATTACAAGTTTCCACAATATGTCCCCGTTTTTCCATCTGCAATTTTTAATTTACTGCAACATAAGGTGAAGCTTATCTTATATATATGATGAATCATGAATGTATTCAAAAATTATAAAGAAAATTTGTAAATTAAGTGATCAGGCCGAATAGTGAATTTTTGGGCATCTAAAAAACTACACCTAAGCATTTTGAGAAATTTAATTTCAGAATGTGGTTAAATTTTTGTTGTTATTCAAATTCTTTTGAAAGAAGATGACATTTTTTTTCTTCAATCAAAAACTGCAACTTTCCGCAGATTGCACCATTCTTCATTTAAGAATTGGAGTGTATTGACTGTTGGAAATAGGAAAGTAATGCGGATTGGTCTAAATGCCCCAGATAGACTATACATTGTTCTTAGAGTTCTATTCTAAGGAGAGAAGTGGATCTGAGGATAACACCCGACTAAGAAGGGGATTTCCAGTGTCTATCTGTTGAGAATAATCACCTTGGGAGACATCTGTCTTTAGGAGAGCACTTCATGTGTTGGAAATATGGAAAACAAAAACAGAAAATCACGTCGTTTATGCGCTAAAATGAATAAATAAAATAAAATAAAATGCATAAACAAGCAAAAAGATGATATAAAAAGTTTTAAAAATTAACATTTTTAGTTAAACATTTTAAAAAACATTTCTTTTTTGTCTTCTATTTATACAGTTACAACTGTTGCTGGGGTGCGACAACCAGCATCTATGATGATACGTATAAATATGGTGGAGTGAATAGCGTGTGAGAGGAAGGCCTTGATAAGTCATCGGGACGAAAATTTATCTTAATTATTAGAACAAAAAAAAATAATAATAATTTAAAAAAATAATAATAATTAAAAAATAATAATAATTAAAAAATAATAATAATAATAAAATAAAGAAAAAGCTATTGAAAGATAATTTTGATGGATGGGTAGTAAGAGAGATAATGAAAGTAAAGGAAAATAATGTTGTAAAATATTAATAACGAATATAATTGAAGGTGGCAATAAGTGGCGGTTCCATCTTCTCTTCAACCTTCGTGGGGGGGTTTTTGGTAAGTGTTGTGAAGATAAAGTACGAATTTCTGAGTTTGTATTTGTGTAAAGTTGGTTAAAAAACGTATGTAAGTAGTTTGTATTGTTTCGGGTACTGTGTGTATCATGAGATCGTTATGAAGTGTTCTGTCGTTTATGTATGGTAGTGTTATCATTCTGAGGGTTTTTGACTGAAACGCCTGAATTCGTTTTATGTTGGATGTTTTCACTGAACCGTATATCTGTGATCCATATGTCCATAGCGGTCTCAGTAAGTAAGTGTAACAGTTCCTTTTTTTGTGTCGTGTCTAATTTGTATCGTCTATTTAGAAGTCCGTAAAGTACTTTAATTGAAAGGTTCAGCGTGTTTCGTGTGTGATGGGTTCCATGACAGTCTTCGTTCTAATTGTAGTCCTAGGTATCGTACAGTATTAGTTTGAGGGAAGGGCCTTTCGTTGATAAAAACGGCGGGGCATGTTTCATCGTCGAAGTGTAAATGTGCTGTGATTTATCTGTATTAAGTTTTATTTAACATGTATTGCACCAGTTTCCGATTTGTGTGAGATGGTGTTGTAGTGTAAATGAGGCGTGTATGTGATGTTCAGCAGCGGCTAAGATGGCGGTGTTAAACAAACATAACAGTTAAAATATTTTTTTAAAGTAAGTGAATAAGGGCAGACAACTATCCCCTCTCTAGAATTAAGGAGGGGGGACTCTCCCTTCTTCCTTTTATCTCTATGCTTTCAATAATATCCATTTTCCTACTTTTTTTGATATTGTGTAATAACGAGACCTCATGTCCTGTGCTTTGATCTTGGAACAATTCAGAGTCACCCCTCCTCAAATGTTCCACCACTCTATTTATTGAAATTTCTCATATTAAGTGCCTTACAAATATTTATTTTCTCCCCTCTTATTCCCGGAGAATGTTCCGTGATCCTGTTAAGAGAATGAAAAATCTGAGAGTAATGGAGTTTTCTGTATTTTTTTTTTTCTTTGCCAATATTGATCAGTTTTCGTTTAGGTGGTCAACAAACATAGATCTGTTTGCTACCAAAAAAAAAAAAAAAAGAGGAAAAAGTTTAGCTTACAAAACGACTGAAGGGTTGTTGGGCTTTGGATTTGCCCCTTTTTTTCCAGGGGATTCAGCATATTATTTATTCATCATATGATAGAGAGGATTTAGGAGCTCCGTCAGCACAGAGCACATATCCAGACATATATATACGAATATATTTATCACAATGTTGACTGTGCATAGAGGCAGTATATGTAGTCGGACTGACAAAAAGCCTCGATAATTATCGTTATAACAGACCCAACTCCCCTTGCAGAGAGCTTCACAACGATTTGTCATATGGCAGTTCCTTTGTGTACCATTCATTGTCAGCTTATACCCCCTCCAATACAGTTCTTCTCACATTTAAATCCCAAATGCTACCAGTATTTTTGTTATACAGTAGAGTCTCGTTAATCCGGACACCGATAATCCGGACATTCGGTTAATCCGGACGGGATTTTAAAAAAACTAATTCAAATTTTGTAAACTAAAAATTTAATTTAACGAGCGGTAAATACGAAAATAATTCAACTTTAGTTGGCTACGATGAAAAAGTTCCGACAAAGAAGACGGCGCGCTAAATATTTACGCTAATATTTAAAAATATTTATCATGTGCATTTTACAGCTAAATCCGTTTAAATCCTGTCCCATCTTGTCCGGATTAGCTGGACTCTACTGTATATTTTTTACTTCCCCAACTCTAAGAAGTATAGGGGAAGTTAGGTGCCTATGTAACCGGACACGAATTCGAAGTAAAGTTTTTAAAGGAATTTTATGATATGCGGCCTCCTTGTCCAAAAAATGAAAAAAAAAGTCTGTCTGTGAAGACGATAACTCCCGCAAGAATGAATGTATCGACACGAAATTTTATATGTGTATCTTGAACCTTCTAAGGACGATACCTTTTGATTTTCAGTCAATTCGGCCGAAGGGAGGAGGGACATTAGAGGGGAAGCTTAATACAAAAACTTTTACGACTCCCTTTGTAATCAATGTACTGACACTTTTTTTTTTTTCATTCTTGGAATCAGGGGGAAAACATGAAATTCCGTTGAAAAATCACTATCGAATCTGATGACATAACATCCCCTACACTATTAAGTAAAAACCAGTATTTTTCATCTGTGCTTCCTTCCTCTGATCCTCACATGCCCTCCTGCCGATTTGGGTGACAATTGATAGGTTTTGACCAGATTGGGTCCTGGATTTACATATATGAAAATTTGTATGTACATTCACTACATTATTTCCCATAAACTTCATAATAAATAAAGAGGACAACTGAAGTGTAGAGACGGTAGACAGGGAACCAGGACATAGAATTATGACAATTCAATAATCCCTCCCCACCTCAAAAGGCATTCTTTAGTTTAGGTTTTGTTTCATGTCTGTTGCATGTTCGAACAGCAGTGCAGCCGAAGATGGCTTGGGACAAACATATGTGGGTTCTCAGATTAATCAGTCCAAGTAAAAAAATCACCGGCAATGTTCTTTCCCAGGACTAATTAATCAATTAAGTTTGGACTAAACATTTAGTAGTTGACAAAAGTTTGTTTTTTTCTAAGTTGAACTCCTCTGATCCCCTTCTTTTTGGCCGATTCCGGCGAAAATCAATCACCTAAATGTATAGTCATTTTTGGATGTTCGAGTAATATATGTTTCTGATATGAAGTGGATCCGACCATTTTTAGGACTGGAGGCACACGTCAGGCGGCTCAAATATCATCATAATGTAGAGATCTCGTTTCATCCGGTAATTATTATTTTCATCTCTCTCTGTCATCTAGGGTCGAGGGAGAGTGTGGTTTATTCATATTCTGGATTATTCAGCTGTATAATGTTTATTCAGCTGATTATTATTCTGGAGAATAGGGATTATTCAGCTGATTATTGATCAGCTATGATTGTTCTGTTTCTGTAAGTGCTAAGCAACGGTCGGCTTTCCAGCTAGTTCGTGCTGGACACCAGCTAGTATGTGATGAGCAACGGCTGTCACACCGCAACTGGAATATGGTGGGCAACGGCCGGCACCCCAGCTTGTTTGTGTTTCCGCAACGGCAGGCTGATTACCCAGAGTTCAGTCGATTCGTCGCCTCCTAGCGGAGGGTAAAGAAGGCAGTATAACCCAGCTCCGGGGATGACCGCTGGGTGCACTAACATGGCCCACCTGCGTCATCCCCGGAGCAACGTAGCCATAAAACCCGGTCCAACTGATTGCTTCCATACTTCGTACAGCCGGGGAAATATAATTTTATTTTCTTATCGACTTGTTTTGGTTTTGATTCGATTCACCCAACAGCAGAGACAGAAACTTCCAGTTTGGGCACCGGTAGCTCAAAAGTAGAGTGCTTGCTTACTGAGCTCTAGATTGCGGGTTCGACCCGATCGAGGCCCTTAGGTTTTTTATTTGTGAGATAATACAACTTGAGCACGCTGTCCTTCTGATGGAATGTTAATCATACTCGCTAAAGACCCCTCCATACCTTACGTAACTTAACCTAGATAGTCAACATTTAGAAACCACTGTAGAGACGGGTTCGTGTTCTCGAGAGCGACGAAAGAGCTCTCTGGTGATGTGACCTATTACATTTAAAAGAGTTAAGTTAGAATAAGACAATAACCGGCCAGCTGTTCTTATTGCTGTTATTAAAAATAATGCCGCTCCTTTAAATGGAAATTAAATAAATGAAATATTGAGAATGTTTTAAAAGAGTCCCTTTATAAGGTGGATTTAAGGGAGGGTTATTGACCGTGGCGTGCCGGAAGGTACAGTCCGGTTAGGCTAGCATCGGTCCCCGGATATTCCACCGACCTTCATTTCCTATTCACTTCTCTTTCCTAAACCTAAATGTTTCCCATTGGGTTTTTTTCTACCTTCTTTTAACAAAAATAACAAGAAAAATATTCTAGGTATTCCTTCCTCCTAGATTCATCTTTCATTTGCCCAACAAAAAATTCTATAGAAAAAAGGTGATTTGTTACTCGAATTATTTTCTGAACGAGAAAAAAAAAGTCAGAGAATCACCGGCAATGTACTTTCCCAGCACGAATTAATCAACGATGTTGTTACTCTTCTAACTCGAAATTGTTGTTTGTTTTTGTGGCGCATGCCCGGGCTTTAACTACTTGCTCATATCGCCTACATCCAGAGCACTCTAGCGTCGCTCTGGTGAACATGAACCCGTCCCTAGAGTGGAAGTCCTTAATTTTGCCTATTCCAGGTTTACTTACTAAGGGTAATGATCTTTAAACTGACATAGTACAGACTCGGGGTTTTCCGAAGTGCTCAAGATTTTTTTTATCCCCAAATAAAAAAAACTATGGCCCTCTTATTCAGGGACTTCAGAATCCTCATTCTAAATTTCGTGTTGATATATATTCGTTACTTCGACATTTATTAGAGGTATTGAGTACAACTCCCTAGAAGAAAAAAAAAACCTAGAAAAAACATAATCATCACACAAAAGTCGTGTTCCGCATATTCGAGTATAAGCTCTACATACATAACTTGTATTTAATATTTTTATTATTATCATTTATTTTATTACTTATTTACGCCTATTTTATTGATATTTGATAAATTATTTAAATATACATATATTTTTTTCTCTTTTTCCCTCTATATTTCGTATTAAGTAAGTGTGTGTATATGTGATTGGAACCTGTGAGTGTTCTAACTCAGAAAGAGTCATGGCAATGAACATGAAATTTGAAATGAAAATGTCACATATGCTAACTTAGATGTGATTAGATGTTGACTCAAATCTGACAAAAATAATACCACTTCACTTCGGAACTCAAGTACATTTTGCAGGATATCGTTTATATTTATGACCTAATCAAAAATCTTTTTAAATAAAAGTTGTAGAGAAAACTACATTTTATATGAAATACTATTTTTCGAGGGATGTTCGATTAGCGAGATACATGTCGAAAATCGTCCTAAAATGTCGTTTTGAAACAATTTTTTTGGTTCTTATTAAAAATGTTCCTTAATGAATTTCGCCTAAGTGTCCTCAGATTTGAGATAGGAGCTTATTATGGATGCGTACGATCAGTCGTACTTGGGTGATTCCAGTACTGATAGTGTAATCGATTAATTCGTGCTGGAGAAGCACACAGTCGGTGATTCACCGACGACTTTTTAATAATAATATTATTACGCTATTCAGAGGAACGGGAGATTATTGTCTAAATAATCGTTTTTGGCTATATAACCTTTTTTAAAGTTTAAGAAATATTTTTAAATAAAATTTAAAAACAAAAGTTAAATTTCTTTATTCTGAATGTGGATTATTAAGAATCCCGGATCAGTACTTAAGTTTTATTAAAGGAATAATCCCAGGTAAGCCGGGGAATATCAGAAAGGAATTGAGCTATATCCGACCAGAGCCAGCTAAGGATGTTGAGCCCTCCTTTGGAGAGGAAATGTGACACTTGGTTCACGGCCTTCTCTTAGAACCATTATAGATTGTAAATGATCTATTGAAAGTTCCTGGGGTTCGTAATGTAACGGATCTCTCCTTACAGGACAGACTACCATTTCCCACTCTTGGTGTTTTCTCGACAAAACCAAAGTGCAGAAAGTGATACATGAAACCCTGGTTTGTTTATAGTACTTCAGTGAGCCAGCCGGTATGAGAAGAGACCCATTTTTCATATATGTTTTAATATCTGCGATCTTTTTTTTTTTTTTTTTTTTTCGGGTGCTCCTGACCCCTTAGGGGGGTCGGTCACATCACCCTATGTTCTCCCGGCTTCTTACGCCGAGTGATCTCGGGATCTTATCGGGGGTTCTGTTCTGCCTGTGTCCCGGAGCCGGGGGCAGCCGCCGCACGCCTGTCGGTGGTCGGTGAGGCCCCCGGCACCGGGTTAGTAGGCTTTCTTGATTCTCCGCCAGGAGGAGACGAACCGACCAAAAGCCAGGTAGCCAGCCTCTGTCATCAGTCCCGGCAGGTCCAGTCCCAGGTACGATCCTGTCTGGCGAATCAGCGCCGCCCTGGGCACGTCGTATAGCGGGCATTCGAGAACTACGTGTTCCGCAGTCTCGACGCCGCCACACGAGCAGGCTGGGCTGTTCTTCTTCTTAAAGAAGAAGAGCTTGGCGCTGAAGTCGCCGTGACCTGATAGCATCTGTGACGTCCAATGGTCTGGTTGTACCCATGGAGAGTCAAGGCGCGTCTGGACGTCTGGGAAATAGGTGAAGGTTGTACGGCCATCTGTCGATTGCGCCCAACGCTGTTGCCATCTTTCTACGATCCATTCCTGGACAATGCCCCTCAGGCGATCTGGTCTCGCCCGTCCTTGCATCTCCCTTTCCAGGGCTTGACGCAAGGCCATGTCCGTGTCTGCCTCTATTGGTAAGCCGCGTCTACAGAAGTACGAGGCGACGGCCCCATCCAAGACAAGGTCTATGGGTGGGGCCCCCGCCAGCACCTGCAGCGCAGCCGTGGAGACTGTACGGTAGGCTTTGGTAATCCTGAGGAGGGCTGCTCTTTGAGCTTGAAGTAGCAACGTACGCCGTCGCTTGGTGAGGTGAACCCACCATCCGGCAGCGGCGTACCTTGCTACTGCCTCGAAAACCCCGGTGTAAATAGTTTTACACGCGGAGTAGCCGAGACCCCACGTCGCTCGGGCTAGGTAGCTCAGAGCGTTAAAGGTAGCTGTTGTCCTATCCTTGATGGCAACAGCGTGGGGCGTGACGTTGAATCCCGGCCCAATCCCCACACCCAGGTACGTGATCACGGCCGGAAATTCAACGCGTCGGTCGTGTACTGCAAGAACCAGGGGGTGGCGGGCGTCAGTTTTTCCTCTCATCAGCATAGCCGCTGTCTTGCTGGGAGAGAGGGTTAACTTGTTCAGTCGGCACCAAGTGTCAGTAGAGTCGATCGCGGCTTGGGCTCGGGCAGTCAGAGTGGCACGACTATCAGCGTGCACCGTGACCACTAGGTCGTCAACATAGGCTATTGCCCTGTGTCCACGAGTCTCGAGGTCACGAAGCAGTCCATCAAAGAGTATGTTCCAGAGTGTTGGTCCGAGGACCGAGCCCTGGGGACACCCTCTGGTGATGTTCACTGTAGTGCTGGTGAATTGCTGTCTCACCGTCGCAGAGCGCTCGCTGAGGAAGCTGGAGATGAGCCCGAATAGGTTCCTAGGTATTCCCACAGACCGTAGTCGCAAAAGAATGGCAGGCCACCAGGCGCAGTCGAAGGCCGCGGCTACATCGAAGAAGATGCAGAGAGAGTATTTCCCTCTGACCTCCTCGACATCCGCCCTTAGCATATCTGCGATCTGTGTCAATTCACATTTCTGCGATCTGTGTCAATATGGTGGAAAGCTAATAAAATAAAAAGAAACATTAATGCGTAGTCAAGGTCCACGCCGTAGATTTTCCGTGAAAACGTCGGGATAAAATCATAACAATTTTTTTTTCATTTTCTTTTCGATGCTGCCGTAGCTCTTGCATTTGCTCGGCACTAGACTTTTTAAGTTTATTAAATTTCTTTTGATGTGACCTTTCCTCTGATTTGCATTTTCTATAATTCCGCGCATATTTACGATTCATATGAGACGATATCTTTATTTTTTTTGCAATTTTCAATTTAATAGCGATTTTTTACATATATTTCGGCGAATTTTTTTATCGTTTCACTTTGAGTCTTAGTAGTGCTCCTTAAGCTCTTTACAATGACACCCGATTCAACGTTCTATCTAATCGCGTTATTACGCTACACTAATTTCTAATTTTACACAACGCTAATTCGCAACAATCATCCGCCGGCGCCCACACTAGCCAAATAACGTCACAGGCAAAACAAACACTTCACAACAAACACGTACAGACATGCTCTATCCATTGTGACCTCAACCGTGTTGTTATCGCATTATTAGCGATTGAAATCTGACGGTATTTTGTAACACAATAAAGTTTGACCGGCTATCACTGTGCTTAACGAGCGAATAGACGTTTTCACGTCAATAAAAACAAAGAACTTATTTAACTTTTGTATTGTCTAATACCTCCAGAATATATACTGTGGAGGTTGTAAATTAGGGGTACATTTTAACAAATTAATAGTAATAACTTATAAATTTTATTTTGGATATTATATTTGAAATTATGGTCCAGCTGATATAACATTACTTTTTTTAAACATTAGAAAATATTATATCTACTTGATGTGGTTGAGGCAATCCTCCTCTTTCCTGATTCCTCTTGCGAGTCACGTGCTTGATGGGGATACAGAAGCTGCTTTCTTCTAGGTCTTCTTCTAGGATCAGACTGATACAGACAGATGGATCTGAACAAACGCAAATTATTATTTATTATTTATTTTTTATTTATTTATTATTATCTATCCCTAAATACAGATCGTTACAATACATATAGTGTTGTGGAATTAAACAATATAAATATTGAAGGCGCCGGTAGCATACTTGCCTATTGAGCTCAAGATCGCGGGTTCGAAACCGGGCCGAGCCCCTTAGAGTATATATTCTTATATTCTGGAAATTTTATGTAATAAGATACTTTTTTATTATTTTTCTATGAATACTTATATAAATATGAAAACTATAAATATCAATTCAGGCCAAGAAATCTTGTTGATCAGCATAATTAGGGGTTAAAATGTAAGTTTAAGTATAAGATTAACCCGGAGAAACGTGGAAGGGATGGAGCCAAGCAGCTAAGGGTAGCTTAGTCCACACCCCTGTCTGAGCACAATTAATTGATCTTCAACGGTCTATACTTTGTAACTTTTAACCTATCTCATAAAAGGACCCTTCCTTTGAAAGTGTGCAGCCGCTTTTAATATTTAATGGTTCGCCGACATAACAACCAAGATGCCAAAATTGACACATGAAGTTGTGAAGCTGTGGAAACCAAGGACGGGAATATTTCTGTGGTGGGAACAGTTAGGGAGGAGGCTGCAGATTTCCATAGAGTCTGATGTATACCCGGTATAATTAAATAGAACCTGGCAATACTCGGCCTAATACCCGAGACCCGAGCACGGCCTCCTGCTTCCCCGCCCTCCCTTCCATGAATATATGAAATTTAATTGTTTGTTAAATCGGGCTAGCGCCCAGCTCTGCTTTATTACACAGCGACATTTACATTCTGGACGGATGAAAATGACAGCTTAATTCGCATCTTGTATTTCACTTGCAAAAATTATCATATGGTATTATTGTATCAGAATTATTGGAAGACTAGCAAGTTGACCCGGTGTTTCCCAGAAGTAATTTTGCGGCTGATAGTTAAGCTGGTTAAGATATTAAATCCGCATTCCAAAATGATAATCAGTCAATCTAACCACTGAGTGATCGAGGTTCGGGATAATATATGAAATGAAGACCTCTTATATACTCTCAGAACTCTTCAATTCCATATCCCATTTGTCTCTACCGAAAAATAAAAAATTGTTTTTACAAAATATATTCTTTCGACGCCACGCGGCACAAAGATATTTTGGAACCGCTCACAATGCTCCATTCGTAGCTAACACTAGACACAAATATAATTCTGAATTTCATGTTGTTACGATTCTATTTTCCCAGGCAAATGAATTAGAGCGCTAACAATGCAGGAGCTTGGTAACAACCTTTTGTGTTTATCTGTGTCAGATTATGTTACTCATTGATACCCGTACCACAATGGTGCAATGAGATGAATTCCTTTTGTGATTATAAGTGTCAGGTTTTAGTTAATATAAATAAAGTATTATATTTGAAATTATATGACACTGTTGGATAGAAATATTTATTTATTTGGTTAACCCCATTTGACAAATGAAAATAAAAAAAAATATAGAGAACTGTCTATCAATATATCACACACTGAAGGGTTCCGTAGGTGAACATCGCATCATATGGCGATAGTAGGCTTACTACCATATGGTGGAAGGCGTACTACGAGAGCGCCGTTTCTTCACTATGGTGGACATTAGCCCGACTCTATTGTGGGAGTTTTAAATGTTTCCTACCCAGTTTTATTCACCTAGGATAGGGCTTCAAACTAGTACTGGACATTGTACTGGCACGGAACCATCACTTAACGTCCCATCAGAAGTACGGCATGCATTAGACTTTTCGTGTTTCGTGTGCCCCCCCGTATCCCCTCCCCTTCCCTTTGGCTAATTTGACTGAAATCAATGTGTCGTCCTTGGAGTTTTTGGATACTAGTAAAATTTCGTGTCGACACATTCATTCAATCAGGAATTCTCATTTTCACAGACACACACAGACTTTTTTTTTCATTTTTTAAATCAGGGTGTCGGAAAACATGAAATTCCGTTGAAAATTCAACTTCAACTTCTGACTGACTACATAACTTCCCCATACTGCGTATATCTGAGGAAGTAATAGTTGATTTCAGTGAAACCGCTTTCTTGCGAACATTTGTCCAAACAATCAGGGAATTGTATTGTGATCCCATGAAAATTTCGGAATCCGAATGATCAACATTCTACTGAACAAGAAGTAATCTTTGCACGTTGTAAAATTTATATGTGTATATACTTCAATGCGGATGGAATATTTATTTTCTTGTTGTTCACATAGTCGTAAAGTTAGTTGAGGAAACAAAGAACGTTCCAGAGCAGTAAAATAAATCCGTAAAAATATGATATAAAACGGATTTTATTCGGAGCCATTGTGAAGCTAGGAGTGTGTGAAGTGGCAACAAAGTGGATGGAACCCACGGATGCTTATCTGCAAAGGTTGGCTATAGGATGTCAGGATTGAGGACTCGAGGGCCTGTAAAGGGCAGGCAAGGATATTCAAAACATGCACTCCATGAGATGCATCCCTTAAATGTGTAGATAACCATGTTTACGGTGGTCTTAAAAATCCCTCCTACCTGAGAAAAACTAAATATTATAGAATCAGCGAAGTTGCGGAGTCATAGCCTACTTTCCATTGTTATATAAAAAAATACAGATAATTCTGATCGAATCACACTATGAAGGATTACATAGGTAAAAAATGCTTTGGCGTACAAATAAGTATAAATTTAATAAATACATAGTGTTGAAATATACAGTAAAACCTTTACAACGCTCCTCCAGGAAACAGATGAGGAGCGCGTTATAACCGGGAAAATACAAAAATCTTATTGTTTCCATGAATAAATGATCAGTGACACTGACTGCCTTGAGTGGCTAGTCAGACATGTAATATCATTGCTCACCAGGGTGTGCAGACATATTACAACGCTTTTGTTGACCAAAGCCACAAAATTTTCTTTACGTGAGTGACTCTCTCAGGCAACATGGGGTACTACAGCTAGTATATTGTAGTTAGTTATTATGATTCATGCCCGGGTCTTAATTACGACGTCATATTGCCTACTACCAGAGTGTTATTTCGTCGCTCTAGGGGACGAGCCCGACTTCACAGTGGAAGTCCTATGTTGGTTTAGTTACTTAGGGTAGGGGTAATATATCTGACATCATACTCGTGACCATCTCTTTAATCCCATTCGAAAGACGGCGTGCTCCCCATCAACAGGGGAGTACGGACAAACAGGAAGACCAGTTATACAGAAAGTAAAGAAACGGAAGTTAACTAACCACAAACGTGCTCTGCGGTTCTTGTTGCTTTTGGATCAAACGCCTACTACCAAGGAGGAAATGCAGCACGTTACTGAGCCAAGCGCTCTTCACAGCTTTTATTTAGGATATTGTTTTGCCAGACTTACCATCTTAGCTCTTTTTGGAAGGTCTCCTTTTAATAGAAGAATAATTACTAAGAAGAAAATATCCATTGGCAGGAAATTCCTTGGAAAAATCGCTTAATATTTAATATTCCAAGCAAAAATTAGTGAACATTTGAAATTCCATTCATATTAATAATGTTTTTATCTGGAAATGTTATAAAAAATGCGTTGTTTTATTTTTTATTTATTTTTTTCCTATTATAGTTTTTATTGTTTCAATAAAGTCAAATTTATAATTGAAGACTTATATGAAAAATAAATAAGGTAGAAAATGGTAATATGAAGATGGCTGATGTAGTGAGAAGTGATTATTTCACAGGTAGTCAAATAAAATATATTCTGACAACATTTTATTTGACAACCTGTGAGGCAGAAAATGGTGTTTTTTAATATTAATTTTTCTCTGTATCGGGATTCCATTGAGACTCCACCTTGAACTTTTGTGTATACCTTTACAAAAAATACAATAAAAAAAGAACAAAACATTTTAGGTTTTCTTATCTTAGTTACATCCAGAGATATTCATTCATCAGTTCTAACGTTATGTATCGTCACTTTTGAACTTTGTGCTGTCGACGACGTAACTGAAACCGGTATACTTTATATATATTTTTTTGTGGAACTAGACAATATAAAAGTTTAACAAGGTTTATTTATAAAAGTTTTTAACTGCTTTCCGAAGCTTCATTCGAAGCTCTGTTTCCTCAACTCATCTCTTCATATTCGCCCAGGATGTGTAGCATGGTCTCCTCATCACTTCACAACTTCTCCAGAAAGGACCCAAAGCCAGACCGATTTTAAAGAGATGTTCTCTTACTGAGTGGTGTCTTGTTAGGTAGCCGATTATTCTTCTTAATGCCATTAGGGGTTGGTCAAGTAGGGTTGTTCTTATTTTGTTGTGCCGTCTTCTAATCAACTCAATTATTGAGCAATGCGCCTTTCTGACTTAGGGGTTAGGGTCTGATAAGGTCCTCTTTCGTTGCCGCACGAGCCAATTTGTCTGCTTGTTCATTTCCTTCCACGACATCCTGCGACCCAGTGGAATCAGACTTAATTTTATGGGATGTTTTATTAGGTGAGTCTGCACACTCCTTGACCAGCCTTGAGTTTATTTTCAATAAGTTTTAGATTCCAAATATGAAAACAATTTTTTGTCTGTTTGTGGGGTGTGTGTGTCTGTGAATAAGATAACTCCCGATAGAATGAATACGACACGAAATTTTATATGTGAATCCAGAACCGTGTAACGACGACACCTATTGTTTTTCAGCCACATCGACCAAAGGAGAGGGGGGGATTAAGGGAAATGCTCATTTCAAGAACTCTAATAACTGAAAGAAAAATTAATTTTTGTTTGGTTTTTTGTTTTTGTGACTAATGTCTGGGTATTAACTTCGAGGTCATATCGCCTACTATCAGAGCGTTCTTTCGTTGCTCTAGTAAACATGAGCTTGACTCTACAATGGGACTCGACCTGAATTCGCCTATTCACGTTTAGCCTAGGGTAGCCTTACATCTAATGTAACCAACATGTAAAGACTTAGAAGAGTGGTTAGCAAGGCAGTGAAGGAGTGAGGACAGGATTACTGTTGTCAGGACGGTGAATAGGTAATATTCCCTTTTGCTTCTCCCTAAGCTTCTTACCCTCCCTGTCTTCCTCATCTCCTCTATTAGTCACCATTTTAATTTGACTGCATCCCCTTGAGGACTTATCTCGGGCTTATCTACATTACAGTATTCTTAGTGGTGACAACTTTTGGCGCATGCACTTCGTTTGTGCTTAAAAATTCATATTGAGTTATTATAATAATATATCATAGTAGGTGTGGTTCCCTGGTTTTTTTTGGAATGTAACAAAACTGCAGGGGTTTCGTGGATTAAACCGTTAACATCATTACGATATCCCAGCCATTGTAAAATTAACAGATGCCGTCCTTATTGGGTTTTGAATTTAAATATAAAAATTCATGTCGATATATTCATTACAACAGCAGTTATTGGAATTTTGAGGAGTAGTACTTCCCTTTCCTCTTTGCTCACTCTTCTCTTCGATAAATTTTGCGAAAAATTAATAGATGTCGTCCTTCTGGGTTATGGATACATATATAAAATTACAGGTCGATACCTTCATCAAAAAGACAATTATGAAAGTATTTGTGTTGTCATCCCCTTTCTTTCCTTATCTTCGGCCGATTTGGCCAATCAATAGGTGACGTCCTCACAAAGGAGGGTGCCGGTAGCTCAGTGGTATACGTGCCTGTTTACTGGGGTTCGAAACCCAGCCGAGGCCATTAGGTTTTTTATCTGGGAGGTGAAAAAACCTTGAGCACGCCGTCCTTCGGATGGGACGTTAAGCGATGGTCCCGAGCCGGTACGATGTCAGATACTTTAAAGACCCCTAGGGGAATAAAAATTTTGGGTAAGCAAAATTTAGGACTCCCGTAATAGAGTCGAGCTCATGTCCACCAGCGCGACATAAGAGCACTCTGGTAGTGGGCGATTTGACCTCGAAGTTAAGAGCCCGGGCATGAGATACAATAACTAATTACACATATAAAATTTCGTGTCAATACATTTATTCTATCGGGAGTTTTCGCGTTCACAAATACATGTAGTGTCGTATAGCTGCAGAAGTAATAAAACCTCTACAAAGAAAAATATACTTAAATACTACTCAAAATAGTAAATACGATTTTTTTGTCTAGATCAGCTGAAGTGTTAGTTACGCACAATATTTTAAATAGTGTGTAATACTTAGAGGAATTATAGATATATATCTGCCTATCGCGCCTCACCCATAATTCCATATGATTTGTACTTCGCTTTACAACAAAAAAAATGTGAAGTGGCCATAACAGGACTTTCTTATACCAACCACTTTCGTACAGATCATTCTCCCTCAACCTGCCCCCTCTGAAATTGTTTTCATATTTGCATTACTTAATTTTAGTCCGATTTCGGCTAAATCAGACTCAAGGTAGATCATGTTACATCTTCATTTCAAATTTCAAATTCATAGTTATAATCGTTTCTGTGTTAGAACGCTGACAAAGTACCCATCACACGCATACACACACTCGATCTCAGATTTTCACACGATTAGTATACTTTCTTATACTTAAGGAATAATAGAGTAAAAAAAGTATTCAATGAAAAACAAACATGAAAGATATAAGTATGTTTGGAGTAGAAAGAGAAATTTGTCGGGTTGATGTTGAGCTGACAAGGATTGCAGGGTGACTTTTTGCCCTGTTCCTAAAGTAACCGGGTAGATTGGGTCAGGAGATGAAACACATTTGTCAAGATAGTTTTTGCTCCTTGGACTGAGCTCTGCGGGGGCTTGAGCTCTGAGCTCTGAAGGACTCCTGCCCTGGCCAACTGCTCTGTTAATGGTCTGTATTCAGAGATAACAGTCTGTCTCTACTACATGTTTATATGCCACCCCCCCCCCCCCCCCCCCCCTTCTCCCATCTTAAGATTTCTTATATCAAATCTGAACATTAACTTTCCAGATATGTTCCAACGCTGTAAACTCATCGATCCCGTTTTTCCTCTTCACCTATACAAATGTATAGTGTATGTTATGTAATAGGTCACAAATTTGATGACGTTTTCAAGGAAAACAGGTAGGTTTTCCAAGCTCCGAATTCCGAAAATGAAAAAAAAAGGTCTATCTTTGTGTGTGTGGGTGCGTCTGTGAACCCAATAACTCCCAATATAATATATGTGTCGACATGAAATTTCAAATTTTCCACGAAATCGGTCGAAAGAAAGGGAGGACCAGAAAAGAGGGGCTCGACTGAAGTATCTTAATAAATCAACATAATCAACAGATCTTCATGCCTTCTCTTCAACCATCTATATTCATAGCCCTGATGATGATATGAAATATATCGAAACGTTGGCATTTGAATAGTGTTTTCTTCATTGACTGACCCTCAATACCCCCAGAATTTTGAATTCTACAGTCGCTAGCAAACATCTACATAATCAACAGATGATTTAGTATGAGGATTCTGAAACCATATAAAAGTCAACTATTATTGTCCGAATATTTGCGTTCTGTGTTGATATGGTGAAAATACTAATAAATAAAATAAAATGATAAAAACTTTTTTTTTGAACATTTATATTGTCTAATTCCACAAATATATACTTAAATGTGAACCGGTATACTATGTTAGTTTTTGGTTTTATTTTAATTTTATTTTCTTGTTTTTCAAATAAGTCCACAGTTGGTTATTACCGTTAGAATAGAGATTTCCACCTCCTGGTTTTACCAGGGGAAGGGGACCCTTTCACCTCAGGTACTCTTAGGTTAATATAAATATGTATACCTGGCAAATATCTCAATTATTGTTGAACCTCGAGCTGACGATGGCGTAAGCCGAAACCGGTACACATTTAAGTAGGTATATGTTTGTGAAATTAGACTATATAAGTGTTCAAAAAAAGTGTTTTATCTGTAATTTTATTTTATTTATTGAGTTTTAGTCCAAATGGTGGTTTGACTGGGTGGATTGGAGAGAAAGTGAAAACATAATATAATATATTTATCACAGCTCTACAATTCTCCCGTTAATTTTTTGGTTTGTATAACCTAGTAATAATAGATTTTTCTGGAAGAACTCCCATCATCAATATTCATATTTTATTTGATGTTTTACTTGATTTATGGGAGTACTTTCCGAAATGTCTATAATTGCTAGGTTAACTTTGCTGGGTAAAATGTATATGGGCAAATTGTATAACTGTAATAAAATTATATTATATATAAATTCAGTCAGACGACGCCGGTAGCTCAGTGGTATGCGTGCTTGCCTTCTGAGCTCAATATCGTGGGTTCGAAACCCGACCGAGGTCCTTAGTTTATTTTATCTGGGAGGCGAAATAAACTTAATCACGCCGTTCTTCGGATGGGACGTTAAGCGATGGTCCCGAGCCTGTACAATGTCAGGTACTCGTTAAAGACCCCTGCCTTAAGTGAATAACAATTTAGGGTAGGCAAAATTTAGGACTCCCACAGTAGAGTCGTGCTCATGTCCACCAGAGTGACGAAAGAGTGCTCTGGTAGTAGGCGATATGACCTCGTGGTTAAAGCCCGGCACAACCTAAATGTTATAGTACTCTAATGAGAGTACTTGGCTTATGGAACGGCAAAGGAAGAAGGCGGAATAGATAGACTAGAAATTTTCACTATAGCTCCACAAGTAAAACATGAAACAGTCCAGTGGACTCCATGTCCAACACATTAAAGCGTTTTATAATCTATTTTCGAATTTTTCTGATTTTATTTTTATTTTTTGTCGCTTCAACTGCTTGTTTGATAGCGGACTATCAACTGGTTTCTATCCTGTTCCATACGACCATCTCGGAAGAAATATTAAATTTAAACTTATTATGATGTGGGTAAGACTATGACACTCGAACCCTGGGTTGGTAGGAAAAATGGAGAAATTTCACTTATACAAACGTGGTATTTCCATTACGATATTGAGAAAAAAATCTTAGTTGAAGAAGGCTTATCCGAGTAGCTATATAATTTGGTTAGTTTCTCGCAGATTTTCTTAATATAATAAGTTTTAAAAAGTTATCCAGGAAATGAGATATTAATAAAGTTTTTATTGTATTTGAATTAAACTTCATGGAATATGAATGACGGGTAAAAACTGGCCATAACTTTTATTTATTTTACCTGAAACTGGGTTATATAATTTATGCATCAAATCTGCAAGATAGTTTAAAAACACTTTTTATGAACCATGAAAAGCATCATTTAAAGAATAAATAAAACAAAGTTATTTTTTGAAATATTGTCTATTACACCATCGTCAGATAAGTAACTAAACCTGACGACGGTGTAGTGCCGAAGCCCGTAGTTTATGTACATTTTTTATGGAATAGACAATATTAAAAAAAGGAGTATCTTTTATTTATTATATGTTTCCACAATATGTCCCGGTTTTTCAACTTATTTCACTTAAAGTAGGTTTTGAAGCGACGATGCAACCACGTAACATATATAATCTCAAATTGATAGGAATGTATAAGGATCTTGAATGTACATAGGTATAAATAATGTACAAAATATCATTTTTGAGATTCATTATTATTGACATTTTGTTTTGTTTTAATAACGTGTAACAACTCATTTTAAGAGGCATCTAAGACGCTTAAGCTCCTCTACAACAAACATAATTCCACGTTGAGAAGCTTGTGCCTAAACGGTGGCCTTCCGAACTTTTACGGTCTAAGAATCCGGGCCTTTCTGATTACATTTCGGCCGAAATTACTTCGAGGCCTTAATACAATTTACAAGTTACCACTTTTTTTTAGAACCTAACAAACGCTTCAAATAAAAGTTGTAAAGAAATTTAAAACGCACATTTTATTTGGATTAGTTGCAAATCGCCTGGTTTGCGAGATACATGCCGAAAACTGTCCTGAAATGTTTTGAAAACCAGTTTTTTAAGATGTTTGCTTCATTTACGCATAGACGTTTAGCCCCATCAAAAAATGTTTCTTATTGAATTTCTGACTGCTAATGAGTTCTTTTAAATTTGAGATAGGACCAATATGAGCGGAGTTACTGCGCACCAATTAGTGTAAAATAAATTTTCATGAGAAACGTTTTAAATGTAATGCGGTTTTTAAAATATCTTTCACTTCCCCAGCAATACCAAGTTTAGCGGGAACTTATGTAATCGATGAGAAATTCGATTTTGAGTTTTCACACGAATTTCATGGTTTCCGACCCTCAAATTCCTAAAATGAAAAAAATATATCTGGTCTGTCTGTGTGTTTGTGAGCAAAATAACTCCAGATAGAATGAATGTATCAACATGAAATTTTACATATGCATCCAGAACCCCATAAGAGCATTTTATTGATGTACAGTCAAATCGGCCAATGAGGCGGGGAGGCTTAATTCAAAAACTGTAATGAATGTATCTACTGTAATATTCAAGAACTGTAATGAATGTATCTACTGTAATATTCAAAAAGATGGATATTAATTGTTTACTATATTTAAATAAATTTAATCATCAAGATGGAAATACCAAAATTGGAAGGCAGGACATCTAAAGGAAGTCGGGAGAAAACCATCAGCAGTCCCGAGTATGTAAGGATGGGGGCCTGGGCAACCAATAGATGCTCAGAAAAGTCCCGGCGGGAAAAAATGGAGGCGAACGAGCCGCACCCAGCTAGGGATCACTTCATCAGTCACCACCGAAGAGGGAGGATCGTCCACTTCTCCAGCCACCAGCGAGCAGGGCAGAGCCCACTCTGGAACCAGCCATTGTCCATTCAACATCCCAGAGCTAGGACTCAGCCTCACCTTACCAGAGAAGAAGATGTGTTGGAGGCGCTCACTATTATTTTGAGACAGACAGCAGAGGTTGATGGTTGAAGAAATCCAGAACCCAGCAGATATCACGAAAGACAAAGAAAAGCAACAAGGTACCTTTAGACCATAAACAATTACATCAATACATTTTAGGAGAATAGTAAAGTTTTTGGAAGGATTCTGAGTAACCATTGTAAAGTTTTTGGAAGGATTCTGAGTAACCATTGTAAAGTTTTTGGAAGGATTCTGAGTAACCATTGTAAAGTTTTTGGAAGGATTCTGAGTTACCATAGTAAAGTTTTTGGAAGGATTCTGAGTAACCATTGTAAAGTTTTTGGAAGGATTCTGAGTAACCATTGTAAAGTTTTTGGAAGGATTCTGAGTTACCATAGTAAAGTTTTTGGAAGGATTCTGAGTAACCATTGTAAAGTTTTTGGAAGGATTCTGAGTTACCATTGTAAAGTTTTTGGAAGGATTCTGAGTTACCATTGTAAAGTTTTTGGAAGGATTCTGAGTTACCATTGTAAAGTTTTTGGAAGGATTCTGAGTTACCATTGTAAAGTTTTTGGAAGGATTCTGAGTTACCATTGTAAAGTTTTTGGAAGGATTCTGAGTTACCATTGTAAAGTTTTTGGAAGGATTCTGAGTTACCATTGTAAAGTTTTTGGAAGGATTCTGAGTTACCATTGTAAAGTTTTTGGAAGGATTCTGAGTTACCATTGTAAAGTTTTTGGAAGGATTCTGAGTTACCATTGTAAAGTTTTTGGAAGGATTCTGAGTTACCATTGTAAAGTTTTTGGAAGGATTCTGAGTTACCATTGTAAAGTTTTTGGAAGGATTCTGAGTTACCATTGTAAAGTTTTTGGAAGGATTCTGAGTTACCATTGTAAAGTTTTTGGAAGGATTCTGAGTTACCATTGTAAAGTTTTTGGAAGGATTCTGAGTTACCATTGTAAAGTTTTTGGAAGGATTCTGAGTTACCATTGTAAAGTTTAACAATGTTTTTAAGAAATATATTTAGTCAAATGAGCATGAAGTAATTTTTCATTTATGTATTTTGCAACTCATGTCATTCTAATTTTTCAAAACTGTTGAGTCTTGGCGAATCCACACAACCAAATAAATAGGTGAGAATTAGAATCATATAGAATCAAAAAGAACAACATTAATTATCATTACACTACATAAAGTTTCGTGATGTTATAAAAATAGTTGCTAATATTTCCAATTCCCCTTCAAGAATGCCTATCTCCTTCACTGATGGGGAAGACAGTGACTTGGTAAACCTCTTCAAATTCCGCGTAGACGCCCTCGTGTTCCAGGGTTCCACCCATTTGAGGATATTCACTTTCCACACACACCTGAGTCCCCCCTCTCTGTTCTTTTTAACCCGAGGCGGCAACCCACCTCCCTCTCTCCCAACCTTAAAGGAAATACAATCTGCTCCTCAATACAATAGCTAGATCCATGCAAATGTCCTCCAACCTTAGGAACAGGCGGCTCATATCAAATCAAATTCCCATGTTCCAACTCGGCCGATGCCCTCAGGTTCTTCACTTTCCCGGCTACACAAAGTAGTGGAAAAGTTATGTAATCAGTCAGAAATGCGTTGTTGAGTTCTCAATCGAATTTTATGTTTTCCGACCTCCTGAATGGTACAAGCCTCATATCAATGTATATAATTTTTTTTTTTTTTTTTTTTTTTGGCCTCATGTACGATGCATATTAGCCATGACTCTTATAATGATGTTTTACCTAATTATTTACGACATCCATGGCCCAGGGAGAGAGTTTTATCTACGAAATAAAACTCACTCCCGGACGGGATTCGAACCCGCAAACCAAGGTGAGACCATGCGACAATGTATATAATTGAATTGTGTCCTCTTGATGTGTCCGCTAATTGTAAAAAGTTCATTTTTTTGAGGTCCCTGCTCAAAATCGTGTATAGTTTGTGGAAAAAAAATTGTGTGAATTTTTTCAGAATTTTTGAATTGAATTAAAAGGTTCCTATAAGAGGTTAAAGGTTAACATAAATAATAATTATTGATAATTCGTTTTTTACATCTGTAATTTGGACAAATTCATAACAGTGTCACACAGCTGTAATGGTTAAATGTTGAATTTGACATGGAATTTGAGTTTAGAGACTTTTTTTTTTTTTTTCTTTTGGCTTTATGTACGGTGCATATTAGCCATGTCAATGTGTTATATATAATTATTGAAGACATCCATGGCCCCGGGAGGGAGTTCTATCTACGCAATAAAACTCACTCCCGGCGGGATTCGAACCCGCAAACCATGGTGAGACCATGCGACCAAAGCCCTACGCTCTAGCCCGCACGGCCACCATGGCCCCCATAGTTGTTTAGAGACCTTAAAAACCTATAAATTAATATATTTGATTATTATTTCATAAAAGTGATAATTAACGTCTTTTTATATAGGTTTTTTGACAACTACAACTTAATGAAATGCATTTTTGACATGAAATTCGAAATCAGCAACCTTCAAAACCCAAATTCACATATTTTCTGATTTTTTCTATTTAAATACCGGGAACTACGCTGAAAAGATTAAAACAACTTCAAATCCCCATTTAAAACTTTAACCTCTTACAGGAACCTTTTAATTCAATTGAAAAATTCTGAAAAAATTCACACAATTTTTTTTTTCCCAAACTATACACGATTTTGAGCAGGGACCTCAAAAAAACGAACTTTTTAAAATTAGCGGACAACAATATAATACAACTAGTATATAAATAAAACTGGAAGTTTGTCCGATGGTCGCTATTTTCTTACCATTCTAAATTGGTTGATATTTATGTTTTCTTCTTATTCATTTCTAAAGAATTGTTAATAAATATTTCATGCTGTCACTCCCTCTGACACTTCATTATTCAGCCACTTCCTTTCATATTTTACATTTGTTAATTAAAAAGCATCATTATGGGTTCAGCCAATATTTGTTTCGTAACAAGATATACTTTTTTTTTCTTAATGTAACTGGAGAATGTTAATTATTTTTTTAGAATAATTACATTATTAAGAAGTGGCAGAAAAATAATAATAATGACCTTTTTTACTTATCGATATTATTCACAGCTTGTCTGATTTTTTATAATCTTTATACAGATAGAGATTCTCCATATACTATATATATATTTTATTAGAGGGCGCCGGTAGCTCAGTGGTATGCGTGCTTGACTTCTGAGCTCAAGGTCGTGGGTTCGTAACCCGACCGAGGCCCTTAGTTTATTTTATCTGGGAGGTAAAATAAACTTAAGTACGCCGTCCTTCGGATGGGATGTTAAGCGATGGTCCCGAGCCTGTACGATGTCAGGTACTCGTTAAAGACCCCTACCCTAGATGAATAAAAATTTAGGGTTGGCAAAATTTAGGACTCCCACACTAGAGTCGGGCTTATGTCCACCAAAGTGACGAAAGAGCGCTTTGGTAGTAGGCGATATGACCTCGTTGTTAAAGCCCGGGCATGAGTCGTAAAACCTAACCTAACCTATATTTTTTTAAATTCTTTGTTTATATATTTACAATCGGTCAATCACCATAAGTAAATGTGATTTCACTAAGAAAAGAGATTAGTAATATAAAAGAATAAATAAACTATCTAGCAAAAACAATAAGGAAATCAAATAATAAATTAGAATAAAATAAATAGTAGTAATAAATAAGTAATTAAAATTAATTAAATTTATTAGCTCTCAGCTTGAGACGCCTCGAAACGGTTTTCTGCCATCTCCTTGCCTAGGGGAAGCCCCGGGGCCCCTCATGATCCCCGCCATCCTTCTCCTCCAGTACCAAGAAGGAAGGAGAACTGAAAGTGTTAGAAAATGAGAGGGGGGGGGGGGGGATGATTATCTGCATGGGAGCGGGAGGACAAGCGTCGAGCGGAAAGACTAGACTTTTCTCATTAATAATGTTTACTAATTTTGTTTTTGACTAACTGGTAGAATTTTCGTTGGTATCTTTTAGTCCGTTGCTATTGAGGATAGGATTAATTTAGGATTGTAAAATAAATACGACTGACCTCTCATAGGTTCTATTATCTCTGCTAACCGGCTTTCGAGGCAGCCCTCGTCATGGGGCTCTCTGCAAAAAAATCACCATTAAAACTGAAAAATTAAATAAATAGGAAAAAAAAAATCTAAGGGCTAAAATAAATGCATAACGATAAACAGATGTAGAGTGCAACCTCGAAAGCTGGCTAGCACAAATAGTTAGACTGTTTTTATTTTAATCATATTTTTAGCCTGTTAAATAATCGCTTTTTACTACATCAGCCGCCTTCTCATTAAACCTCATAATCAATAAATACATGTAAGATATAATTTGTATAGAACTTGTTTCAAAAAAGGCGAATAATTATCTATTAAATTTTCTATTGCAATGTTATTAATTAGTAAGTGTTGAGAAGCTTTTATCCAAGGTAAGGATCCTTAACAAAAACAAAAAGAGACCGAAAAAAAGTTTACATAATTAATAAAATCTAAGAGCCATTACAGAGGAACCTTCTTGTTTGAGTCAGATTCTTAATTAACTCAAAACTTTAATTAAGATTCTGTTCCACCTTTCAGAATAAGAACGGACCAGTCTTACTGGGTCTTAGTTGTATTCTAGTAAGACCTAGCCGACCAAGAACAGGCGAGTCTTAGCCGGGATTAGTCGATCTGAAAACAGTTCCAGCCAACTATAGAGATTCGAAAGGAAAAAAAAAACAGTTCTTTTCACAGTGAACATTGTCAGAGCCACATTGAACCTCAACAAGGATTCTTTGGATATATAGACTGCCTTACAACACAATACGTTTTACAGAATAGCGTTTAAAAAATAAAATTGAAAATTTACAGTGATTTGAAACTTAAAATATATATATTTATAGATACCTACTCAAAGAGAATAAATGTCTTTATTAGTATTTACAACAGCATTCGTACGAATTCATATTAAAACCAGAGCTCACTGATTTAAGAATGTTAGTTATTGTGACCCATGCCGGGCTTTGTTAGGGTAATTTTTATATTTCACATTTGAACTTAGTGCTGACGATGACGTAGCCGATACCGGTGCACTTTATGTATATATTTTTTTTCGTAATTCGACAATATAACAGTCAAACCAGTTCTTTGTTTTTAATTATTTAACTAGCTTTCGAGAGATATCGTGTTCACAAACACTAACATTCTGTAATTTAAAAAACGCCATTCGTCAGACGGGACGATAACGATGGTCCTGAACCTGTGCGTTGTTAAGTAGTCATTAGAGACACCTGGATATGAGAATTCCCACTGTAGAGTCGGCCTCATGTCCATGAGAGTGATGAAACAGCGCTCTGGTAGTAGGCGATATGACCTGGTAGTTATAGCTCCGGTCGAGGCACAAATACTAAAATGTCGTCACTGAATCACCGGCGCTGTATTATTCCTGTTCGAACTATTTGTAACCAACCATGTCTTCACTTTCTCTCTAAACTTTTCCATTTCGAACCATTCAGCTGAAAATCAATAGCTGTCTTACTCTGAGACTTCACAGTCCTCATATAGAAGTATTTTGCGACGACACATAGAATATATCGGAAGTTATTATAGTTTTTGTGTTGAATCCTCTCTTCTCCTTGGTCGATTCGTCTGAAAATCAAGGTGTTGTCCTTATGTCGTCTTCACTTATATCATTCCGTACTGTTACATTCATTACATCGGCAGTTATTAGACAAATTGGGTGGAAACCTTCTATTTTTTTTGCTTTTTGAGTATAGGAGGTTGGAAATCAAAATTCTGGTGAAAACCTAACATCGACCTTCTGATCGGTTACATAACTTACCCGTACTATACTACGTACAGCTAGTTCGAAATAACAAACAATATGGGTTGGAATTAACAGAGGGAGCCTTGTTAAATGTGTGCGTGCAGCATGCATCTGAAAACTACAGCTGCATCGGCATCGATACCCCTTTAATTTTTCCCTCAGAAAGATCTCTGTCTATTGGCTTTTAAACTACTGCTGTTGTACTTCTCTGCATTAAATGGTAGCAGCCCTGAAGTCATGGATAATGAGACAGATACAAAAACAAAAACAAAAGGCATTGACTGTATGTAACCCTAAAAATACGGTGAATCAGTGTCAATGTCCTTCCCCACCACTAATTAATTAACTATCGCTCTCTCTCCTAACATCAATCGACTTTTGAATTATCATATTAAATTTCGTGTTGGAACATTCTTTACATCTCACAGGTTAAACTACTACTTGTAAAGATTGTAATTGTTGTTTGGGATTGTAGATGCTTTATCTTGGGCAGACAGGTCGGAAGGTGAGGACTCGAGTGGGGGAACATTTGAGGAGGGGCTTCTTCTTAATAAAAACTAAAAAAAACATGTTTAAAAAAAATATTTTGTGAAATAGGCAATATTTTTCAAAAAACATAAATTTGTCTTTATTTCAATTGTGTTATTTTCCAAATTATTTTATCAGGTATGTTTATTTTTAAACTCTTTATATCAATTTTATTAATTATTTTTTACTTTTTATTTATTTAATTTATTCATAATTATTTTATTACCACAATATTTTATGGATTTTAACCAACAGAACTTTATGCCTGTTTCTTTGTTGCTGATGTTTTTTGTAGACTACCTAGATGAAGGCAACCTCGAAAGCTGGCTAGCAAAAATCAATAAAACCTGGCGGTCAGACTATATTTTATTTTATAACCTGTGAGTAGTTAAGGCTGTAAGTTAATGTCATCCTAATAGAGTTCTGGATTCACATGTAAAATTTCGTCTTCGTGTATTCATTCTATCGGTAGTTATCGCGTTCGCAGACCCATACAGATAGCCTTTTTTTTTTTTTTATCATTTTTGAAACCAAGTGGTCGGAAAAGAAAAAGTTTCGGTAAACTGAACATGGAATTTCTGGCCGACATGACCCCTATCCTTCGTACGGCTTAGCCCTTATGGCCAGATTCAAGGTAAAGCATGTGGATTAATCTTCTTAAAGTTAAGTTATTAGTAAAGTTACTACCGCCAATATATGTACTTGCCCAGTTCTAATTATTTGTAATCAACTAAATTTTCAATCCCCCTAAAAACTCACTATTTTTCGGTCTGTTTAGTTCAAAACCAATACGTACGAGTATCTTACTCAGAGACGTCTCAATACTAATGAATTTTGTGTTGATAAATTCATTACATCGGCAGTAATAGTGTTTGTGTTGAACCGCCTTTGGTCAAAATTGTTATCAAACAAGGAGAACGAAATGCTTCATAGGGTGAAATTTATAAACATGAGGATTACCAGTTGGGGATTAAAGTAAAACACAGGTCCATCTGCTCTTCAGAGGAATACAAAGAACTGTACAAAAATGTTACCTATGAATTAAAGTTTTCAAAATGTCGAATGATGAGCACTCGAGTGAAAAATGAAATGTTCTCTCATTAAAAAGAACTACCTCCAAAATCCTTTTATGTGTAAACAGTGATCATATTTTATGATTATAGAAACTTTTTAATAAGTTTATGTAGTTGATGTCATAATAAGTGTGCTTTATTCTGAAAAAAAAAAAAAAGTTTTTTATTCTTCGTTTGAGATAAATAAATTATCTTATTTATCTCAATGGAGAAAAGTGGAGGGAAAAGTCGTATATAAAATAAGGGTGGCCATTATACGGACGGTAATTTTGAAGAATTTAAGGAGCTCATTTGGAAGGAGGGGGTCTGGTTCATCTTGCCAGGATAAGTAGACCCACGGGGCCCCTGCTTTATCTCAGTTAGACTACTTCGCAAAACAGACCCATCACTCACACAGCAGGCTCACTCAGTAACAGAGCTTACCGGACAATCTATACGTATGAGTCAATTCAGTCTATTTTATTTCAAACATTTACAGCCATCTTTCAAAATTTAAAAAGTCGTCCGATAATGTACTTCCCCAGAACCAATTATTTTTTCTTTATTTTGAAATCAGGGGTCATAAAAAAAACGCTAAATATTCACTTATCAATAAGTGCGAAAAAAAATGTTGTCAGCTGTGGAAATAAATCATTTTAATTGTACAAAAAACCACTGGTTTGCGGCCTGGTTGAACCCGCGTAATGGAAGTCGCACGGTGGAGTACCCTGCCTAACGCACCAACCACGCCCACAAAATAACAGACTCCCCTAAAGAAAACGGCGCCCTTCATCTTGACTATGATTACAAAAAAACTAACACTTTCTTCCCCTATTCGGGCTGGAGCTTTTGGTCATTATAAATTTGACGACAAGGATTTGACTAAAAAATTTAGTCTTGACCTGTAACACAAATTCGTGAAGGAAATTGAGGTTTAAACCCAAAAACCCTAGTATCTGCCGATGTAATGAATTTATCAACACGAAATTTAGAATAAGGATTCCAAGGTCCCTGTGTAAGTCAACTATTGATTTTTAGTCAAAACGGTCGATTGATTTTAGAGCGAGAGCAACAATTTACTTGATTAATTTGTGCTGGGGAAGTACATTCTCGGCGATTCACCGTTGCTTTTTTATTTCTCCATAGTACTCTCTGTGGGTGCCCCCGTCAACGAACAATAATAATCTTTATGGTTATTCTCTGTTGTGCAGAGAAAGGTGGGGTCATTAGAGTCTTGTAGTGGGGGCTCATCCCCGGGAATTGATTAGTAGATACCAAGTATAGGAGGAATGCATGTACTGCAGAGGAACCCTCGTTGTTAACGCTCCACTGCACTACCTGTCCAATAGCACTGCTCGTTTTACTTCACGCCTCCAACGAACTCGTCCGGTTCAATATGTTAAAATAAACTTTTTTAATAATCTAGTGATTTTTAAATAAATTTTAGGAAACTATGCACTCAACATTAGTACTCAGACAGTTTTTCACAGGATGCAACCATTTAGTCTGAGGAAGTGCAACTGAAGTTAGAGAAGATTTTAAAGTTGGTTATTTTTGCTTTCTTGTGCCTTTAGTAAAAGAAAGTTTTTTATTTGTGCGAAAAACCGGGATAGAATTTTCAACGAATCAACGGCGATGATGGCTGTCTGTGCATCTGTATTATGTGTTTGGAAATTCGTGAGTGCGTAACTCAAAAACGATTGTAGCAATGAACTTGGAATTTAAAAGGAAGATGGGTCACATGCTATCTTAGATCTGATTAGATTTTGGCCGAAATCAGACGAATACAGACCACTTTACTTCGTGCCAAAGTATATTTTACAAGACCCGCTTAGGTTAGGTTAGGTTAGGTTAGGTTTTATGACTCGGCTTTAACTACGAGGTCATATCGCCTACTACCAGAGCGCTCTTTCGTCACTCTGGTGGACATGAGCCCGACTCTACTGTGGGAGTCCTAAATTTTGCCTACCCTAAATTTTTATTCATCTAGGGTAGGGGTCTTTAACGAGTAGCTGACATCGTACAGGCTCGGGACCATCGCTTAACGTCCCATCCGAAGGACGACGTGCTTAAAATAAACCCTCCCAGATAAAATAAACTAAGGGCCTCGGTCGGGTTACGAACCCACGACCTTGAGCTCAGAAGTCAAGCACGCATACCACTGAGCTACCGGCGCCCTCTAGGACCCGCTTATATTTATGACATAATCAAATTTATTTCTGAATATTAGGAGTGAGAATGTAAAGAATACTTAGAAAACACTTTTTATATGAATTGCGATATTTCGAAGACATCAAGATTTACATTTGATATGACATTTCGATACAAGACGTTTGTTTGAAATACTTTCACTAAAAATTGTTCCTTACCAAAAAATTTATACTCGTATATAAATATATAGAACAAGTTTAAGTTGTAATTTACAGCAATACATTTAAAATATGTTTTTACTATTGGTACTTTAAAAAAAAATTATCAATGATTAAAAATCTATGTGATATGGCTATAACAGTTCTTTGTTATACCAACCACATTTGTACATATAACTCTCCCTCACCCTCCCCTTTCAATTCATTGCATAGTGGCATTTTCGCGTATATGAAGGTAATGCGTTGGCGTCAGGTTTGCTGTAAGGCAGTTTAAGGAAAGTAAGATCTGTATGAAGGTTGCTGGTAAGAGATCTCATATATTTTATTATTTCTTTATTTTCATATTTTTTAATTAAAAACTTGGAGATTTGAAAATTATAAAGCTATGCATTTCCATCTAAACATTACTTAGAAATATTTCCTAATGAAACTGTTTTTTCTTTGAGGCGCTATAACAATATTATTTCTATTATTGGTCGAAATTTAAATAAGAAACATTTTTGGTAAAGGTTAATTCGATAGGACTAATCATTTTTGATTAAGTGAAGCAAACGTAACAAAAAATGGAGTACAGGATGTATTTCGCAAACTGGGTAGCAAGCAAAAAAATGTATTTCATTTTTATAAAATGTACTTAGGACCCATATTAAAGTGGTCTCAATTTTCGGTCGATTTCGTCCAAAATTTAATCAGACCTAGATAACGATATGTGACTTTTCCTGGCTACAATCATTTTTGAGTAAGAACGGTCACCATGTCAATCACACATACAGACATCATCGCGAAAATAGTCAAAAAGGGGGACCCTGAAACGTGAAAATCCGTTAAAAATTCTATCTCGAATTTTCGCCCGATCTGAATACTTTCGTATACTAAAGGTACATGAAAGGTTGTACAAAGATATGCTATGAAACACTTTTTATCCATATTTTTTGGTGCCTTCATTTTTATTCATCATCCATGTCAGATCCTAAAATATTGGGGATATGCATATATATATCAGTTTGTAGGAACTGTCTGAGGCGAACAAAAACTTTCACTAACTCCCTCATTTCCTGCAGTAGAGCCAACAATCGCTTGTCAACTCAGTGAGGAATTTCTTTATTGTACTTTTTTTACATTATATTTGATGGATTGAAGGAACAAATATTTAACTGCGGGAATGCTCAACGATCCGTCTTGGTCGGCAACTCAATCAGCCTACTCCATCTTAGTCGAAACTTTCCTTTCCTTAAAAAAAAGAAGAAAAAAAAGAAGGATCCTAATTCAAACATGGTACGTAATTAAAATATATTCTATTTCATTTATATTTCCCACAATTTATTGTAGTCTGAATATATACACAATAATAGAACTTTCTTATAACAACCACTTTTTTACAGATCACTGTCCCTGCTCCTCCCCTTTCATAAATTCATTTCATAATCTCGTAAGAACGTTCCGAAAAGTCGTCGTGCCAAAAACACTTCCAGAAAAGTAATGAAAAGTTGTGATCTTAATTTTAATTAAATTGAAATATGCATCTATTGTATTACTATTCTCATAGTTTCAAGTATTTATTTATTTAATTGTATTTTTTAGAATTATTGTTCTTTTTAATCCATGTGTGTCAGGCTATAAGAGTTAATATCTGTCTATATATCTAATTTATAAGCTATCTTAATGTATACATTCTTAAATAAAGTGGTTAATTTTCATTTGGGTAAAAATCTAATATAAGTTAGCACTTCAGCACTTCATTTTAAACTTCATGTTCATGATGGCTACAATAATTTTTCAGATAGAGCGTCCACAAAGTTCCACTCATTTATCTGCTCACAAACATTATCAAGGAAATGGTCAAAACGTATTCAAGAGACCTTAAACGTGAAATTGTGAAATTTCGTTTAACTTGAAAACTCGATCTTGGATTTTCGCAGGAGTGAATTGACAATAAAATTGATCCGCAAAGAAGGTACTTTTATTTGTTTATTTGTTTTATATGCCCCAAGATAACTCTAATAGAAGAATGGCCAATATTTATTAGTTTATAACTTTTCTTAAAAAAAAAAAATTAATGTTTTTTTTTATGTTCCAATCTCAGTTTTTAATTTTCTAATGTAGATTTAAGAAAATAAACCCAATATTTGTTCACGTAAATTCTATGCTATTCATTTTCCTTGTTGGACACGTAAGATAATTTGAAAATCTTTGGATTAGATTTATATTTTTGCAAAATTTAGAAAACAAGATGGCGTCTCTTTAGAAATCCAATTGAAAAGTTTGTTGATTGAATTTTTTTTAAAAATTACATGCACTTTCTTCAAAATTACACGTCTTGAACTTTTGGTGTTTTTTTAGGGCCCTTTTCGGAAATTACTGTAGAAATCAAAATTAAATAGAAGACCAGTTATAAAATTTCTACAGGTGGTAATTTATTGTTTATTTAATTATTATTATTTCATTATTATTAATTTTACTTATATTTTTTGATTTATTGTATTTTACAATTTTCATTGGGAATGTATATTGCCGTTGACTCACCGACGACTTTTTTACTTTGTTATATTCGAAAGAAAAATTTGGCCTTTAGGCGGTGTAAGAAGGATTTATTCTGTGTGGACCCCTGTAAGCGGATTTCACCACCTTCATAGTATTATATCAGGTTTCAGGACATTTTGTCGCCATAAATGGGAATGTGGTCAAAGCATTTAGTAGTTATTATGTTATATATTAGGGTCATTTAACCCATCCCTCTTAATTGGCAGTTCTCTTTAATACTTTGTTATGTTAAATTTTGTGGCCTATTCTACCCTATTTATATGATAAAAGTGTAAAAGTCAAAGATAAGCCGTTCTTAACCATTGGGCCAATATTGGCCTAGTCCCCCAGTCGAATTCAGCACTGACAGATTACTGGGAGAACATTTATATACCACTAGGTCGGTACTGACACGATGTTTGGCCCAGTCAGCGACTACATTTGTCAACCTTTGGCCCAATTCTCGCCCGATTCTTGCCCAATTCTCGCCCTGCCAACAAGTAATCCATAAGCAGAAGTCCATTTGCCACACTTGAGGGAAGGGCTACATCTTACCGAACTAATGAGGTTAATATTCACCACTTGAAAGTAGATGTAAATCCAGTATTCAATCCAGTGATCAGACGTCGCATCAAAATTAAGGAATGGATCTATTTAGGATTTGTTTTCTAGCTGTCACAAAATGAAATTTCCATCATTTAGTGTCTGTTCCAGTTCCATGCCAATCCGATAACGTAACATTACTTAGATTTTAGTTTTTAAACTTAAATGCTATATTTTGTGACGAAAACAGAAAAATTTGTCTGTACAAAACTATAATTTTGACATTCTGACGTTTGTAACATTTTTTAGGAAAAGAGCAACCTTTTGTAAAAGTTTTCTAAATAAATGTTACTTAACTTTTTGGCTTTTACGTCGAATTTTATTTTTATTTTTTTCACCAAAATCATGTTGTTTTTTTTAAAGAGGAAGCCCACATTTTTTATATGAAAAAGTCTTGATTTAAAAAAAAAAATGTATACAAAAAATAAAAAATTTCGCTATTATAAATACGCTAGCAGGTTACCCGGTAACTACTTCGTCCGGTTTGTAACTTTAAGTTAAATACTTTTAGAAATAAGTTTCAGACAATGCCCATACTACGTTTCAAACATAACATTACATCATGACCTGAACATACCATTCTAATACGAAGTTAGACAATAATTATACACAAATTTGCACAAGTTCACGAAACATCTGAACACACTGGTGGAAGCCATGTCGGTATAGTTTTTCCATGGCGACCATCCTCCTACCTCGGTATGAATAAAAAACTCGGGTGTACATTAGGCTTAGGTTATATATACTGGTTGGGATGATGTGTACACCTAGGTACCTACGCACCCGATGCTTTTATCTTTTCCCTGTCGGCTCTACTGTGAGAGTACTTCATTTTGCCTACGTAGGTTTAATTAGGGAAGGGGTCTTTATCGAGTACCTAACATCGCAGAGACTCGGGAACGCCAATTAACGTTCACACCGAAGAACGGAGTGCTCAAGGTTATGTTATCTTCCAGATAAAAAAAAAAACTAAGGGCCTCAGTCAGGTTTGAACCCACGATTTTGAGCTTAGAAGGCAAGCACAAGCTACTGGCGCGCTCAAAACTTTAAATATGTTAATATGGCCAATATGTTCAAAATTTTGAACAAGTTGATTGCTAGCTCGGTTGATTGATATTTGATAGAAATTCACATGTAGCATCCTTCAACGCGCTGATCAAAATAGGCCTTGCAGAACAATAATCAGCAGTATATCACTCAGGTTAGCAGTGCACTGCTCACACGGTCCTTTCTTGGATTTGGTGTTTTGTTACCTTTAGACTCCACATCCCTTTTCACTTTAGTGACTTTATTAGTCGGGGTTTTTGTTTATTTTTAATTATCTGCATCGCCTGAAAATTCTAATAACAATAGTAAGTTATGTATTATTATAATTTATATTTATGAACTATTATATTATTATAATACATAAAAGGGCATAATAATAATGTAAATATATCCCCCATGCTGTTCGAACTAGCGTGAGAGGGCATAAATTGAATGCCCCTCTTGGTTGCCAAGTAGGGTAATCAGGGATGATAGATATGTTTACGCTACAATCACACACACAAAATATATATATAAAACATTAAAATACGAGAAGCTGTCATCATTAGTTTCAGTAAGAGAAGGCCAGAGACGGAGGGTGAGAACAATGCAGGATGATTTGGTGGAAGGGGGTTACAGCCCAGTTCGAGGAATTCCACCTTTCCCATTGTTAATTCGTCCGCAAACGATGCCGACGATTCTATTGAATCGTGAACATACAAGATGTCAATTTCTTCAAGACGAAGCTGTCTACAAAATGACTACAGTCGATTTTTTAGTTAAACGTTTTTTTCTACGATGATTTTATGCCATCAGACCACATACCAAATGTTCACAAAAATATTATTGACTTTCCTCTTTTTCGAAATTGACTCTTAATTTTTCAGAATAAAAAACATAAAATGTGGGAAGCCAGGAAATGTCCCTTTTCTCCTTAACTGTTGATCGGATTTTATTAAATTATCCTATGTACCATCCTCTTGAGCCCAGTACAGATAAAGGCAAAGTGACATCTCATATTTTTGAATGTAAGAAGTGGGGGGACATATAATAATTGCTTATCTCTTTAATGATTGACGTATATTCACGAAAATTGCAGGTTATTCAAAGAATGACCCAAAGTAGGATATAGGCTATTTGACATTTTAAAATTGGGAAGGGATGAGGGGTGTTGAATCCTGGACGCAAAGAATAATGCAGACATGAACGTATAAAAAATCACAAAGAAAAATAAAATTCACAGTTCGATACTGACCTAGATTACAACGATATGTGAGGAGTAAGCAAGGATAACACGAAAGGAACAGAGAGCTCTTAAAGTTGCCGGATCCTGGTCGTGAAAAAAGTTCAATAGGAGAATTCTTTCAACTGTGTCTTATTTCTATTTCTTTTGTGACTTTTTTTTTTTTTCAATTTCTTTATATCCATTATGGCATCCAGTGATTTATTAAAATGTCACTAGCATGTTTATTTAGCGTGATAAATGGTGACATGTGCGCTCTGCCAGAGGCCTTAAGCACTTATCTTAACTTAAGCACCTCCTAAGTAGACAGAGCTACTTTTTTGGATGATGATTTGTTAATACAACCTCCTTAGGATGTCAGTAGCAGGGTTAGTCATTGGAGTATATTTTTCATATACTTTATACTTAGAGGGTTAGTAACTATAATATATATTTTATGTATCTTATCAAGGATTAAAGCATACATTTCACGTTTCGGGCTCCCACAACCCATCCTTTCTTTATAGGTATTGAGATGCAGCTCAGTCAGCCTGTTTTGTATTCGACTTATAAGGCTGCAACTTGTGAATTTTCACAGAAGACCGTTAAAGAACTAGGACTCATTTTCTGATGAAAGCCTCCATAATCCTTTGTCCTGTTCAGACTTATGAGATGCCGGATAGCACATATCCCAAGTTGATCACCCTTGAATACTATGCAAATTTCATAAATATGCGATCAACAGTTAAAGAGCAAGTACTCATTTTTAGTTTCTTATACCTATAGTATAAGCAATGAAATAGTGCAAAAAACCGAGTCCAAGGTTTTAACGGATTTTCACGTTTCAAGGTCTGAATACGTTTTGACCATTTTCGCGATAATGGCTGTCTGTGTGTATGTATGTGATTGGATAGTTGTGAGCGCTCTACCGCAAAAGCAATTATAACTGTGTATTTCAAATTTGGATTGAAGGGATCACATGTAGCATCTTAGATGTGATTAGGTTTTGGCCGAAATCAGACAAAAATTGAGACCTTACTTCGAGGCCTAAGTACATTTTACAAGATACCCCATATGTTTATGACATAATAAAAAATCTTTTAAAGTAATAGTTGTGGATAAAACTTAAACACATATTTTATATGAAATACGATTTTTTGTAGATGTTCCAGTTTTTGAGATACATGCCAAAAACCGTCTTGAAATGTAGTCTTGAAACACATATTTTTAGACTTTTCCTTGATTTACTCGAAAACGGTTAGTCCTATCGAAAAATTAATTTTTATCAATAATGTTTCTTATAACATTTACAACCGCATGATTGTTATATTTTAGATTGAATTAATACGACAAAGGTAATAGCGCCTCAAACAATGAAAAATAAATAGCTTATTTCTTTCATATACCCAGTAATGCTAGTATGAAATGATTTTGAGAAGGGGAGGGGGAGAGAGAGAGCGATCTGTAAGCGTTGTTGGTATAAGTCCTGTAATTGCCACATCAGATATTTTTATATTTGCTACTGTTTTCTTTATTTTATTTATTTTTTGTTATTATTTTCTGTTTTAAATATCTTGAAATATACATAATTATGTCATATTCAATTAACATGTTATCGTTTAATGGAAATAATAATAATTATTATTATGTCCTCAAAACCAAAAAGAAAATATCCCCCGACCCCCGAAGAGTGTGGCTAGGTAACCCCCACAGTGTTCCTCTCGAGGTGGGTTTCTTCTGGGATTGAACAGAGGCCCATTAGGGAAATGTCCTGTTTTATCTGGGTAGGAGATCCTATATCCATCTGTAAGGTCTGTTACCGGGGTATTTAGGTCAGTTAGCTGTTTTATAGAACGTGTAATGACCCTCCTAAATCAGACCACTCAGCCGCTAATCCTACTTCCACGGCTCTATGATGAGATAATCTACACGTGATTTAGTGTTCTCTCTCTTCTCTAATAAGGTAACACAGATTTCATATTGAATTTATATACGATGATTAATACAGAAAAACATGTTGATACCTAAAATGAACCAGTTCATTGAACACGTTATTTACTTTCTTAAACGTATTTTGCTTTACTCTAGTTGTGACGTGGATTAGGTGGGGTCAGGTTATTTATAATTTTTCAGCTTTACGTTCTTATGTAGGTAAAAATACGATTTTGTTTTTACTAGAATTTCATGTTATCCCAAAATGGAAAAAAAAAAGAATTTCACGAATTAATCAATTGTTTTCCCTCCAATACCAATCCACCATTTTGGCCAAAAATCGATAGTAGACTCACACAAGGGACTTTTTTTTTTTTTTTTTTTTTTTTTTTTTTTTTTTTTTTTTTTTTTTTTTTTTTTAAATTTATTATGCCGTAAGACTAATTGTAGTCCTATAAAGCCGGAGCGAGTATGTAGTAGTCTATTGATCCTATAATTCTATTTTTGATTTGGTAATAAATTTAGTGAGTTTGTTAATGTTTTCTATGTTATTAATGTTAGCTATTGTTTGAAGAAATGTGTTTTCGTTGGATAGTAGTGTCTCATGTTGTCGTATTTTTTGCAGTTAGTGAAAATGTGGATTACGTCCTCAGTCTCATGGGAAGTCTCAAGGGACTTCTGAATCATCATAGTAAATTTCTTGTCGATACATTCATTCTATTGGTAAACATGGACTTATAAAATAGAATTTGTGTCCGATTACATAATTTCCTATATACTTGGAATAGCTGGGAAAGTGAAATAACCTAACCTGTCTGTCCCGGTGTGTGTCTGTGAACACGATAATTACTGATAGAATGAATACATCGACATAACATTTTATATGTGTATCCAGAGACCCATACGGACGACACCTAATAATTTTTGAGTACATAGTAAAGCCACACTCCACTTTAAGGAGGTACAGTCGCAGTAGCACACAGCAAACAAAGATCCAGAAACAACTAGTTGAACAAGCCTACTTTTCACTGGTAGTGGACTATTGTACACATTCTGCACCTAGGGACCTAAGCAACCAATGCTTTTATCCATTCTCTCTTAGTTCTACTATGGGATTCCTAAATTGTGCCTACCCAGTATCCTGAGGTGGGGGTCTTTAACGAGTATCTGAGGCTTAGGACCATCGCTTAACGTTCCATCCGAAGGACGGCATGCTCATGGTTTTCACTTCCCACATAGTAAACCTAAGGACTTCGGCCGGGTTGCAAACCCGCGATCATGAGTTCGGTAAGCAAGCACATTACCTCTGAGATATATATCCCTAGCTTATACGAAGAATTGGGGAAGCAATGTAATCAGTCAGAAATTCGATGTTGAGTTTTCACCGAAATTTTAAATGTTTCATGACCCCCTGATTTCAAAAATTAAAAAAAAAAAACATTTCTGTGTCTATCTTTGTTGCCATTTGTGTTTTTAGTGTGTATGTATCTGTGAAGACGATAGCTGTCGATAGAATTAATATATCGATGCGAAATGTTATAATATACATTATGTTAGTTATACATATTATGTATAACTAGAAACCATAAAGATGAGAGATATATATTTTCAGCCAAATCGACTAAAAGGAAGAGGGGAGGCTGAACACAAAAAACTCTAATAACCTCGATTGGTTTTGAAACTCATGAGTTCTTCCCGAAACGTCTATTTGCTAGGTTGTATCGACCAAAAAATATATTGGAAGAATAAAGCTGTGGAAAATATTTTTATTATAAATTCAGAATCTTCTTACACGTCTCATAAGTTAGATTAACATTGATACTTGTGCATCAATTGATATAGTACAAAAAGTGTGGCACGCAAACAAAGTCAGTTCAATATTCCGTGAAAAAAGAGAAACACACAGGATATTCGGAAAATTAGAAATAAAAATAATACAATAATTATCGTAGCCGTATGATTCTAACATGAGAGAGTTGTTCATCTGTCAAACATCACGACCAATTAAGGTGCTTGAAACGTCACAATTCAACAATGAATTTCTGATCGATTACATCACTACCCCTATACTTCGTAGCAGAGGAAGTAAAACGTTGAATAAGCATTAAGGACAGCGTAAATGACAAGAAAACTTCATATTTGTTAGCGGCACAAGAGAGCCATTGGGCCGCCCAAGAGGGACATTGGACCGCTCAAGACCGCCCTTGAGCAGCAGAAGAGGGCTATGGAGTAAAGACGTTGTTTCCATATAGGCTCTTCTTCTTGCCCAAGAACAAAAGGACGTTCAATATTGTTCTAAGTATATATAACGATGTCAAGCTTTAATAACTTGATCAAAATTGAAGACTCCCACAGTAGAGTTGAGCTCAAAGTGGCTCAAAGCAGTCACAAAAAAAAAAACAATAACATGGGTCTTGATGACTTCTAAATATAAATAAATTATGCAGACTCGTACTTGAGTTAACAATAGTACATCCGGGCTGAACAAAGCAACTTTATAAATTTCACGTTTTGTACAATATTTAGGAAGTAAATGTAATAAATTCCTTTTTAACTCAACCAACGATACGTGAAGAATATTACACGATTCGAACATACAGAGACTCATTGGAAAATGGGAATTGCTTTAAAGGAGGGTCCTTTCTTTTGAATGTAAATTTTATCAACTCTCAAGGGCCAAAAAACTTTTGAACAAGAGACACTTCAAATAATGGGAAGATCTAAACGGGAGTACAATAGAGGTGAACAATTTAGAAACATTCTTTTCATATGTACGGTTTTTTCTTTTTTAGAATGGTGTTCACGATTGTTTCAAAGTTTATTTAAAGTAAAATCAATTTTTAGCTTACTCCTGGCTGTAGTAAAGATCAATTTCGCTCCTCTGTTACTGAAATAACTTTTTTAATGTGCTTTCTCAGTTCGAAAAGAGTTTTTACTATTCGAAAATTAAGTTTGCCTTAGAACAATTGGTTATTGGCGAGAGGGCTGCTATTTTTCTTCTAACTTACCCTTTAAGCGCCTACCTAATTTGTCTGATTTGTCTGTTAGAGATATTATTTGATAATTAAATTAAGAATTATCATCAGTGTCTATAATTCTTCACGGTAACTATTCCTTCTGTCAATCCTTTTATGAAGGAAGATTCTCATTTGTAATTTCTATTTAGAGAAGACAAAAAAAAAAAAAAAAAGAAAAGAAATAATGATAAATGGGAAATAAATACTGTAATAATATATTATGTATGAATTAATAATCTCATTACACAACCCAAATAGTTATATGATTTTTCTATGAAAAAAGTAAATGTGACTTCCAAATACTTGAAAGAATTCACGAAATTTAGCCGTTTATAATCAAGGTAGAAGTTTATTTCTTCCAGACTTAATTTCGTTTACCGCAACTTAAACTTATTAAGATATGACCAATGTTCTATTAGATGTTTGGCTCTGTAGCGATCATGTCCAGTTCTAGAGCGTGGACTGAAATCATTACTGGCAAATCATCAGTAAAGGTTTTTACGTCAAGTATTGTTCTAAAATTGCTTTCTTAATAGAGACTAAGAATTGAGATATCCAGAAACCTGGACTCAGCACACCCCCTGAGGACAACACTTCATGGACAGTTCATTTCATTTCATAAGATACTCTCCTTGTAAATTGCTGATGACTTGATCGTTTACATTTCTTGGACACAGAAAGGTTCGTAGTTGCTTGAAGATTGATGCTATTACACATCTTTTCCTGGTTTTACTACGGGGGCGATCTTTGCATCTTTCCATATTCCTGGAAAATAGCCCTCCTCAAGTCATCCATTATATAAAGTAGTCACCATTAAAGGAAACTTCTTCAAAACTTTTTCAAGTTACCTCAAGTTTTCTACCTCGGATTCCTTTGCTCCATCACTCTCCTTATTTCTGCCGATATGAATGGCACCTATCTCTTCGTTAACCTTCTGCCTTAGCTGCTTATGTCTCCCATTATCAGAGTCCTGAGATCATTCAGGGGAAGAAATCGTCATAAGGATGGAAATATTAAGATTGCTTATAAATCACATGCATAAACAGCTTTCAACTTTTGGTGTCGGACACAAAGGTATAAGTAATAACAATACTACTAAAAAATAAAATGTAATAAATAAATATTTGAAACTGAGTACAAAAAAAATAATAAATATATTTTTAAATATAATTAAAATTAAGATAACAACTTTTTATAACTTTTCTGGAAGTGTTTTCTTCATGACGACATTTCAGAACGTTCTAATGAGAGTATGAAATGAATTTACAAAAGGGGAGGAGTAGGGACAGTGATCTGTAAAAAAGTGGTTGTTATAAGAAAGTTCTATTATTGTGTATATATTCAGACTACAATAAATTCTGGGAAAGATAAATGAAATAAAATATATTTTAATTACGTACCACGTTTGAATTAGGTTCCCCCTTTTTTTTTTTTTAAGGAAAAGAAAGTTTCGACTAAGATGGAGTAGGCTGATTGAGTTGCCGACCAAGACGGATCGTTGAGCATTCCCGCAGTTAAATATTTGTTCCTTCAATCCATCCAAATATGATGTAAAAAAAGTACAATAAAGAAATTCCTCTCTGAGTTAACAAGCGATTGTTGGCTCTACGCTAGGAAATGAGTGAGTTAGTGAAAGTTTTTGTTCGCCTCAGACGGTTCCTACAAACTGATATATATATGCATATCCTCAATCTTTTAGAATCTGACATGGACGATGAATAAAAATGAAGGCACCAAAAAATATGGAAAAAAAAATGTATCATAGCATATCTTTGTACAAACTTTCATGTACCTTTAGTATACGAAAGTATTCAGATCGGGCGAAAATCCGAGATAGAATTTTTAACGGATTTTCACGTTTCAGAGTCCCCTGAATGACCATTTTGTATGATGTCTGTATGTGTGTGTGTGTGTGTGTGTGTGTGAGTGTGATTGACATTGTGACCGTTCTTACTCAGAAATTATTGTAGCTATGAATTTGAAATTTAAGATGGAAGTCACATATCCTTATCTAGGTCTAATTAAATTTTGGACGAAATCGGCCGAAAATTGAAACCTTTTTAATACGGGGCCTAAATTCATTTTATAACAATGAAATACAGTTTTTTGCTGGCTACTCAGTTTGCGAGATATATCCTGAAAACCGTCCTGAACCCCATTTTCTGTTACGTTTACTTCACTTAATCAAAAATGATGAGTCCGATCGAATTAACCTTTACCAAAAATGTTTCTTATATGAATTCCAACCAATAATACAAATACTATTCTTATAGCGACTCAAAGAAAAAACAGTGAATTTCATTAGGAAATATTTCTAAGTTAGACTGAAACGCATAGCTTTATAATTTTCAAATCTCCAAGTTTTTATTTTAAAAATATGAAAATAAAGAAATAATAAAATATATGTGGTGTTATACCAGCAACTTTCATACAGATCTTACTCTGTCCCTACAAACTGGTACATATAATATATGTACATCAAAAACAAACAAAATAAAATTGATATTAAAAAAATGAAAATACAAAAGTCGTTGGTGTATCACGGGCAATGTACTTCCCCAGAACGCATTAATCCCCTTTTTGCCTCCCTCCAAAACCAGACCGTTTGCGCTAATTCGTAACAGTTAACTTACACAGTGGTTCCTAAATCCTCATACTAATTTGTGTGTCGATAAATTCATTACATCGCCAGTTATTCGGGTTTTCGTCCCCTGAACCCCCCTTCTCTTTAGCCGATTTCGCTGAACTTTGAAGGGTTACGTCCACAATGAATGTATGTTAAAATGAAATTTCATTTCGATTTTATTGGAGTTTAGCCCCTCCCCTTCTAACGATTCTTCTAAAAATAATTAAGTGTCGCCCTTATGGAGTTTTGATATCACACATGAAATTCTGTGTCGATACATTCATTTCAAGCACAGTTATTAAAGTTTTTATGTTAAGCCTCCCGCTAATCCCCCTTCCCTTAGGCGATTTAGCTGAAAAACAATAGGTGTCGTCGTTAGAGGATTCTGTATACACATGTAAAATGTCGTCTTGATACATTCATTCTATTGGGAGTTATCGTATTCACAGACAGACAGACTGACAGGAGACGATCAATTTTTTTTTTTTTTTTTTTCATAATTGGAATCTAGCGGTCGGAAAACCTGCAATTCAGTAGAAATCTCCGCATCGGATTTTTGACTGATGACGTCACTTCCATATACTTCGTACAGCTGGGGAAGTAAAACTAAAAAAAACTTAATATAAAAAATAGAACAATAAATAATAAATAAAACAATAAAAGAATAAACCGAGAGTAATAAAATAAATTAGTAAATAAGTATTAAAATAAATGATTAAACAAAAAATAGATTCGACAGATTTTTATTGGTGTAAATCTGTGGAGGTACTCTGCCAAAGAAATACAAATGAAATCTATGTATCAAATAAAGTTTTCTGATGTGAAATACTATTTTTTTATTATGGTTATTATATTATTGTTGAACAATGTGAGAAAAATTCCGTAAATAATATTTTTAGTGTTTGTTTTAGTCTTGGTGTATTTATTATATTATTTATTCAGATGTAAGCATGAAAGTTAGATTCCTTCTTGGTTTCATGCTCACTAATGTATGCACATAGTCCCAAGGTTTCTATTTGCTTATTGATGAGTAAATGAACTACAAAGAGTTCACCTTAGCATTACTAATTTTCCCGACGGAATTTTCTTTGTTTCGTTGCATGATCTTTCCCTCTGCTCGCGAAGATTTCGGTCGTTTAATGTTCTCTGAAATCTTCGCCTCGTAGCATGCACATTGTTCCTTAAGATGGTTAATTATATCGTGCACCAAGGTACCAAGGTACGCTATTGTGTTTATCGGCATACATTGAATATGTGCCTGTCTTTATCACAACTCTATTATATATGTCAAAGTATATAATTTTTGGTTCCCCTCTAGAAAACTACCCATGAAATTTAATGTTAAGAAGTGGTTTACTTGAAAAAAATTAGTTTTTTTTCAGAAATACCAAACTTATTCCCCACAATTTATATGAAAAAATTTTGAGGGAAGACTAAGCTAGTCTGGGGTATTATTTTCACCGAATAACATTGATATCTTGATATAAAAGTTCTGGTCCTCTAAAGATCCAACTTGTATATCCACTTTTCTTAGAGAAAATGCCAAGGCCCTTATGTTGTTAGCTGGAAGGTAAAAACCTCGAGCGTGCCGTCCTTCGGATGAGATGTTAAGAGATGGTCCCGAGCCTTTGCGATGTCAGTTAATCGTTAAAGACCCTACCTCAGTTAACTAAACCTGGATGAGCAATATTAAAGATTCCCAATGTTGAGTCGGGCTCATGAGCGACGAAACAGCGCTCTGGTGGTAGAAGATATAATTTTGTAGTTAAAGCCCGGGCATGAGTCACAACAACTTACTTGTAGAAACATTGTCCGATTTGAATGGAATTTAGTATCAGTAAATTTTTTGTCCTCCTAGGGGGAAACGTGGTTAAATTTGAAAAAAAACTTTTTTTCAAAACCCCGGTTTTGGAGATCCTTAAGCATTTTCACAAATTTAAAGCAGTGGTTTAATTAAATATTATTCCCTAAATGACCGAATTTGGGGTTTTTCACTGATTTAGGGTTCTGGGAGGCGATGAACTTTGGCGTGGAAGTCTCTGGTTTCAATTCAATTTGAACCTCAATGGTCTCAATGATTTTTCACTTGATATCAAACTCAAGAGGACCGGGCAGCACTTCTCGAGGAACGTTTCTACCTGCCCTGACCCTGGATCGAACCTATCTTGAATGTATACTGACACTATCAGTCGAGATGAGTCCTATCTCCAGCCTATTATAGTCAATAACAGTATAATCCGCTAATACTAATTGTAGCAACCTAATATGATGAGCATGATTATGTTGTTAGCGAATTGTCAATTAATATGGTAATTAACACGGGAACAACTAATCAAGCGTTTTATTTAATAATTTCTATATTATCCAGTCTTCGTTGACTACTCGAGCGAATCATTCCCAAATATTAGCCTATCAGAAAACATGGTTTTTATGAATGAAAAAATAAAATCAGTTAAATATATAACAATAAATAAATAATTTAAGGTATTTTTCTTTTTGGAATCAGGGCATTATTATAAAATGGAATTCATGTGAAAACTGTCCAAAAATGTCTCCTTTATTTTTATAACTGGAAGTAAAAAGATAAAACCCGGTACTGTTGAAATCCCGACAGTCAGGTAATCGGATTTTCACTGTCCTCAGATAGCCAAGACCTTTCAACTAGCTGGAGTGCTTATTTTGAAAAGGGATGTCAAGGTTTTCACCTCTTGGTCTCTTAAGGTTTTTGGTCATTTTCTCGAGAAGAGAGTTAAGGACAGGAGTGGTCTGTCGATGGAGTGATAAATGTGATGTGTGGGAGACCCAACTGATGGTGAGCCTGTTAGACTGTGTTCTGGAATTCGCTCTGTACATGTGTGTCTATGTGTTTGAGTGTTAGTCTGTTGATACGAGTGTTAGTGTGTGTGTCAGTTCTTGTCGGTACACCTACATGTTCGTCAGTGTTAGTATGCTTTATACTTTTCTCTTTACTCCTTGCTTCCTCTCCTTTCTTACTCTCCTGGCCCCACTATTCCCTCCCTCCTTTCGCCCCAAACAAGGTTTCATTGGGTTGGGTCCTATCTGATGGATGGTCTCGGCATCAAAACTGTACCTACCCTTTTTGCTAACTCCAAAGTACAAAAGTAAGTTACTTTTGTTTATCCAATATGGTACTTTTCATATTGGCATTACCATGTAGAAAAATTCGTTCAAAGAATTGAGCCATACAATGAAACCTAGAAAACCGCTGAAGCCAACATATTACTTTCTTATATCCAGTAATTCCAGCTTGAAATGAATTTGAGAGGGTGGAGAGTGATCTGTAAAAAAGTGGTTGGTAGGTATAATGTTGTTATGCCCTCATCACAAATATATATATATATATATATTTTTACTTTCTTACACTTATAAGGAAGTGTTGTAATCGGGCGAAAATTCGAAATCAAGGTTTCAACTGATTTTCTCGTTTCTTGTCTGTGTGTATATGATTGAAAAGTTCTGAGCTCCCTACCGCAAAAGCGATTGCAGCTATAAACTTGAAATTTGGAATGAAGAAGTCACATGTTCTAACTTAGGTCTAATTAGATTTTGGCCTAAATCGAGAGTAAATATGATACGAAATATTATATGGGTCTTGAGAACCCTCTAAAGACGACACCTATTGATTTTCAGACAAATAGACCAGAGGGAATAGGATATTAGGGGGAGCCTTAACGCAAAAACCAAATTCAAAACACTCTAAGAAGACACTTATTAATTTTTAGCGGGATCGACCGAAAAGAAGGTGTGCCAAGCTCAAAAAGTCCAATGACAGCCGATGTAATGAATGTATCAACACAAAATTTAGTATTCGAATATAGGAGTTCCTATCTAGGTCAACTATCGATTATTAGGGCGAACGGTCGCCTGGTTTTGGAGAGCGAGCAAAAAATGTATTGATAAAATCGGTCTGAGGAAGTACATTGCTGATGATTCATCGACGGCTTTATTTTTCCCGTAGTTGGATTTTTCGTTTATTATTAATTCATATATTTTTTTTTATATGAGTAACCTAAGCAGCCGATTTGGAGGTCTGAACCTGCGAAGGAAAAGCAGAAATTTCTCTTTCTTCATTGAAATTTACTTTCTGGGACAAGCCATTCATGCCTTGATTAAGTACATTAATTCCAATTAAAATTAGAGCTTAATGAAGAGTTATATTACCGACTGGGCGACTCATGAACATTTTACTAAGAAGAATTTAATTTTTAATTATTTATTGAAAGTAGAAGGATTTCGATGTTTCAGACATGAATTAGTTCTAACGTTTCAGTAGTGAGTTTGCAAATAGTTTTGCTGGTTGAGTCTAAAACAATAACAAATTAAATACGATATTGTCGTGAGTATGTCACAAAGCATTAAAACCCTCTTCGGGGCTCTATTATTTGCGATTGGAAATTGTATAAGGAACAATTTTGGTAAGAAATCAAGGAAACGTTAAAAAATATGTGTTTCAAAACTACATTTCAATATATGTTCTTCGGCATGTATCTCAGAAACCAGACGACCTGTAAAAAATCATATTTCATATAAATTATGAATTCCAATATTTATAACTAACTACATGCATAAACATGTTGTGTCTTGTAAAATGTAGTTATGTCCCGGGGGGAAGTGATGATCTATTTGGTTCAAAAACACACAGACATATTTTTTCTTCGTTTTTGGAATCTGGAGGTCGGACAAGATATAATTCCGTGGAATACTCGGCATCGAATTTCTGACCAATTACATAACTTCCCCTATAACTTCTTCGTATAGCTGGAGGAGTAAAATGAAATATTACCCAAGAAGACAATTTAAAATGTGTCTAAACTTTGAAAAAGTATATTATAGCATGTGTATCTAAAAATAATAAACTCCAAAGGACATCGGAATAATGTAACACATTTGATTCTTTGGCGGCAAAAACATACATAAAAAATTTGATGGAAACATTATCATCCATAACTCTACCTCGCGATTCACTTTAGTTAAAAAAAAAAAAAATAACTGTTAAAAAGTATTGTTTAACACTTGAATATAACCCCAAGATATTTATGATGTGGGTTGCTGTACCCTAATCATCGTCAATTCATGTTTGTTTCTTTTGTGTTTAGCGTGAAAGGGGTTGGTAAACAGACTGGCTAAATTGGAAGCAACAGTTCTGGGAACAAACTAAATAACAAACATTGTAAGTGGCCGTCTTTGTAATGACTCGCTTCTTGTCTAGTATGTGGCAATATCAATCTATTCTGTGTGAATTTTGTATGGGATAGCTAATTGGAGAAATTGGCACAAATTACATTTGTGTCAATATGTGCATCGTATAAAATTCTATTGTCAAAATTGAAGAAGAAAGATCGATTTTAAAGTAATTCTGTTACACTCCACCAATGGATATCAGAAATAATCAATATTTTCCATTATTGTTCTGAACTCGATTTTTGGTGTTTATAGTCAGATGTGCTAACCAATAACTTGGTTAGCACATTTACTAATAACCTCATATTGTATGCAAGAGCAAAAGTACAGACAGAATCAAAAAGAATTACCTACTTATAATACTACAATCAGAGACTATAATTATTCAAATTTCAAATTCGGTTTATATAACGACAATAAAATAAGTTAAGACTTCAAAAATGTGAAAGACAAAGGCGATACATTACAAAAAACCTCTACGATATTTAATAATAATACATTCAGGGCCTATAGAATGGTGTGAGGTATATAATAAGCAATGGAATTATATTAATTACAAATTTGAGAAAAGATGAATGAAAATATTATAAATGAGTAGTATAGGAGTAACTTTGGTCACCCCCCTCCACTTCCAAGATTCCCCCCCCCCTCTCACCCCCCTCCACTTCCAAGATTCCCCCCCCCCTCTCACCCCCCTCCACTTCCAAGATTCCCCCCCCACCTCTCACCTCCCTCCTGCTTCCTACCCTATATTTCCATCATTCAGTATATTTCATATTTTATTTATATCAGTGCGATTTTAGTCCTACGAATTTATTAATGTTGAAGCTATTGGTCCAAGTATTAACGATACATTTCACTAAACCAATACGATATATAATAATAAATTCAGGGTCATGCCCCCTTTACAATACAGTATATTAGTATATACATAATAACATGAAAAAGAATGATGGTAATTACAAATGTGGGAAATGATGAATGAAAAAAATATATATGAGTAGTATAGGGGTAACTTCGGCCACCCTCATCCACTTTTAAGATGCCCCACTTCCCTCCTCGCTAATACCCCTCCCTATATCTCTGGATATTTAAATTTTTTAGTATATTTCATATTTTATTTTATTAATATTCAATATTCTACAACGGTTTTAGTCCTACGAATTTATTAATGATGAAGGCATTGGCCAAGTATTCAACATAGGATGGTCCAGAGGCTGATAGGACGCTTCATCGATTTCATGTCATACCAATCTAGTGTAGTAATTAATACGCCATACTGACAGTGTACATTAATTTAAGAACATTAGGATTATATCAACTAGTGTTACTGTTATACCAATCAATTTTAACAATATCTTTTGGAATCTAACTCTTCATACTAAGTTTTGTTAATAATAGAAATTTGACTTCATATTCTATTACATATATTTGAAACATTGTTGACATGGAAAATCAGGATATGAAACATGGTAACAACAGGGTATACTTGGCATGGAAAAGGAGTTAGTTGAATATTGTAGTAGTAAAGTCTTTATTCAATTAACATAATAGAAAATTACATACAAAACATATATACAATATTGTGACCTTTTATGAAAACAAACTCAATGACCTAAGCCGTCTTGAGGAGTCTAGATTTACATAAATAATATTATCTTATAAACCTATAATCTTATTTTTGATAAAGTTATTAACAACAAATTTTTCTTTCTAAAATACAAATGAAAATAAAATAATAAATATATCTTTGTTACTATTTATTTATTTATTTAATTCACAGTTTCTGAAATCGTAAGCCTTTTTGCAATAATTTACCAGTAGTTGCCAATTTTTACCATTTAATAATTACAACATAAATGAAGTATCTATGTTGTTTTAAATATTTTGTTTTTTAAATCATCATATTTGGGGTAGTTGAATATTGTTGATGGTGTTTATCGATTTTTTTTACTAACTCGATGTTGAGTTTTCACCGGAATATCACGTTTTCTGACTCCCTTTGTGTCTTTCTGTGAACACGATAAATGTTGATAATTGTATTGAATCTTAATTTTATTTACGTGTGTTTAGAACTCTATAATGACGATAACTGTCTTTCAGCTATATCGGCCAAAAGGAAGAAGGGGGGGCTCAAATCAAAAACTCCAATAAATGCTAATAAAATGAATGTAAAGACAAGAACATTTATATGTTAGGTTAGGCTTTATGACTCATGCTCGCGCTTTAACTACGAGGTCATATCGCGTCTGGTGGACATGAGCCCGATTTCAGTATGAGAATCCTAAATTTTGCCTATCCTAAATTTTTATTCATTTAGGGTCCGGGGTCTTTAACGAGTACCTAATATCGTACAGGCTCGGGACCATTGCTTAACGCCCCAACCGAAGGACGGCGTTTATTATACTATTTATTTATGATAAAATAAACTTAGACCTTAAGAAGTTAATTCAAAACCAAATAATAGAAAACTGGTTCAATTACACATTGAAAGCAACTATTTACATCTTAACTTGGACACAGTACACTAACTCAATCCATAGAACAGCCGAATGACTGCCAATCTCTTTCAACCAGTATTTATAGAATTTCTAAAGCTCAGAACATTCCATGAATTGAACTGAATTGGAACTCTCTAGGATATCTACAAGTGACAATTCGATCTATAACAATCTTTAAGATGAATAACAAACATCAGTCCTAAATATTGCCTACCCTAAATTTTTATTCACCTAGGGCAGGGGTTTTTCACGAGTACCTGACATCGTACAGGCTCAGGACCATCTTAACGTCCCATCCGAAGGACGGCATGTTTAAGTTTATTTGACCGCCCAGATAAAATAAACTAAGGGCCTCGGTCGGGTATCGAACCCACGCTCTTGAGCTCAGAAGCCAAGCACGCATACCACTGAGCTACCGGCGCCCTCAACATTTATATATGTATTCAGAACCCTATAAGAGCCTATTGTTTTGGAGCCAAATTGGCCAAAATGAAGCGGGGACGCTTAACACATAAACTCTAAAAACTGCCGTTGTAATGAATGAATCATGTAATTGTATATTTGGACGACATTTTTTTGTACATTTTCATTATGACCTCTCCATATCTGGATCGTGAGATGGTCTATGAAAAGGTATATAATTGGTACTATTAGTTTGTGAGTAGACTAGGAAACTGTTGTAGTTAGCTAAAGTTGGAAGTCTATTTGGAAGGTAACTCGGATAGTGAAGGGAGAGTGTCCAACCGGCTGACCCCAGAATGCCCATTTCAACTTTGTCTCTGCTATACTAACGACAGACAAACTCTCGTCTCATCTAATTTCCTAGTTGTGTGTCCAGGCCATTTTCAGGCTTCTTCTTAATGGAAAAGTATCTATTTACTTTGCCATGTCTGGTCTGTGTCAATAATTGCCCATTCTAAGCAACGTTGAGAATTGCTCAAAGAAGGGGGGCTGCTCCATACCTGGCACCCGTACATCATCAAGGTCCGGAGGATCGATTTTTTGCATTTTTATATTTATTTATGATTTAAGGTGTAAGACGGCCAAAATGGTTGCAGTAGTCTTGTCGAAATTCGAAAATGTCAAATGATTATCGAGCTGGGGAAGCACGAAGGCGGTGGGCACTTAGAATGAGCATTAAAGCAAGATGGCCGCAGGATTATCAGCAATCTCTGTTGAAACGTTCTGGCTATGAATAAAAACAGAGATGACGCCCTACACCCCACCCCAAACATAACTTTTGAACGAGTAGTATCGTGGAACATTATGGGATCTTAATGTGGGCAGGCCTAGTTCCATGTGGTGCCATAAAATACACCCTCCCACTCTTGGGGGCTGCTCCCCTCACACTAACTTTCCCTGTTCCTCCACGAAATATGAACTTCACATGTATCTTTGAAAATTGATTTCATTCTGAAGATATTTTTATTTTTATCAGTTGAATACTTTTTACAATCATAAGTAAATTGATGACTATTAAAGACAAAAAATGGATAGGCAAAATTTACGTCCACCAGAGCAGCGAAAGAGCGAACTGGTAGCGTGCATGCTCACAGAGCTCAAAATCGCGGGTTCAAAACCCGGCCGAGGCTCTTAGTGAAAAAACCTTGAGCAAGCCATCCTTCGGATGGGACGTTAAGCGATGGTCCGGAGACAGTACGCTGTCAGGTACTCTATAGTTAAATTTAAGACTCCCATAGTGAAGTCGAGGTCATATTCACCAGAACGACAAAAGAGTCCCGGCTTGAGTCATAATAACTAACGAAAACTATGACGATAAGCCGTAGGTACACGTTAAACACTAGGTGAGAAAATCTGTGTTTGGTAAAATTTAGGATTCCTACAGTCGAATTGGGCTCGGGCCCATCAGAGCTACGAAAGAAGGCATGATAGGGGATATAACTTCGTAAATGTTCGGGCATGAGTCACAATAACTATTACATACGTATTTTTCTAAATTTGGTCATTCAATTTTACTTTTTCAAACTAGTTTACACTGAGCTTACTGAACTGTTTGAGGTTTCGCAATAAAATATTTACTCTGTTTCGGTTGAATTCGGTAAAAGTTATTTTTTTTTTTTTTAATTAATTTTCCCTGTAGTATTTCCCTACCGTTATGTACTTCTACTAGGGATGAGCTTCGATGACTAATGGAGCATCAGAATTTGGTGTGGTATAAGAAAGTCCTCTTATGGCGACATTACATTTTTTTTTTCTCTCTTCTCTCTCATTTCTAGGAAGGCAGTCAAGACGTTAATAAAATAAATATTGTTTGATTTTTCACTTTTTACTCTCCACGTCATGATATTGACATTAAATCATCGATGAAATACAATCGATGTGAATATCGGGAATGTACTTCGATATTATATTCGATGGTGAACATCGATGGTTTTTATTTCGATGCTCATCTCTACTCTCCACTCTGAAGCGATGGTAACGGTTTTCCCTTTCATGGAACAACACAAAAAGTAACTATTATAGGGAAATAGACAAAATAACATCCCCGCAATGCAGCATTTCAACAGAATAGAAGGGGATGGAATGGTTGGGGTAATGTCTTCTTTATTTTCATGAACTCCAACTTCAAAAAAAAGGTCGGTGAATCACCATTAGTGTACTTCCCCAGCAGGATTAAATCAAATACTTTTTCACTCTCCCATCAAAGCCGAAATCGACCGTTTGGATTAAAGCTCAGTATTAATACATAGTGCCTTTGAATACTAAATTGTGTTTCGATATATCCATTACGTATATATAGCTAGGATTTTTCAGTCAGAGCCGCCCTTATCTTCCCCACCCCTTCTGCTGATTCCGCAGAAAATCAAGATAGGTGTCGTCCTTAGAGGGTTCTGGACACACATATAACATTTCGTGTCGATTCATTCATTCGATTTGGAGTTAAGATATTTACATGTACACACTGAAAGACTTTTTTTTAAATTTTTAAATTCTTGTGGTCGGAAAACATGAAATTCAAAGGAAAACTCAATATAGAATTTATGACATACTAAGTACATAACTTCCCCTATACTTCGTATAGCTGAGTGAGTAAAAGAATGTGATTGAAAAATTTCTAATTTCAGTGGTTGTAAAATGTCACTTTCTTTCTAAGGGATTTTTCTGAAATACTTCATAAATTGTAAATGAGGCTTTTTAAGCTACACCACTCTCTCATCGATTGTATGAATAATGATACAAGGAAACTGTGGTAACAAAACAAGTTCATGTATTGGGAAAGTTCCACAATTTTTAAAACTGTTATTGCACTTTAGTACTCTCAAGGTAGATGCATAACGTAAATCCTAAAGTACAAAATCTCCTTGTAACGAAAAGGCGTTACTATAACACATCTACTCCGTAATATATGTGTAACATACCCTTGAAAGGTCTTGAGGTCGTCGGTAACTCAGAAGTAGCGTGTTAGGGATGGTCCCCCTGGAAAGCCGAAATTTTAATGTGTGTCGCCACCCAAAAGGATGTCTCCGATTATTGAATTTCAACCATAAAGTTTGGAGAGGGGGGGTCTTAACTTCTCTGAGGGGATCCTAGCGACTTCTCTGGAGTTGAGGTATGGAGACCTGCCTTCAGGCAGGTAACTAGGTTTAAATAAAAAGCAGTGCGCTCAGGTCCAATGAATGCTTTCGAGACATCGAGAAAGGCTTATCTATCCAACGCAGAAGATCGCATAATATTTAACGTAAATTCATTACATCGGGAATTATTAGTGTTTTTGATCTGAGCCCCCTCCCCCCCCCCCCCCCCCCTCCCTCACCGATATTGCTAAAATTGTCCTCATTGGGGTTTGACTTTAAATATGAAATGTCAAGTCGATACATTCATGACTTCGGCAGTTATTAGGGTTTTTGAGTTGAGCCCCCTCTGATGCCTCCTTCCCTTCTGCCAATTCTTTTGAAAATTAATAAGTGTCCTCCTTATGGTGTTTTGAATTCACATATGAAATTTCGTGTCGATACATTCATTCTATCAGGAGTTATCGTGTTCACAGACACACTCTGACAGACATTTTTTTTTTAATTTTTGGAATCTAGAGGTCGGAAAACATGAAATTCCGTGGAAAACTCCGCATCGAATTTTTTACCGATTACATACTTTTTCTGTACTTCATATAGCTGGGGAAAATTTCAATAAAAAATAGGTATGTAGGTATAATATAAATAATTTAAATAAACAAAGATAATTTAACGTTTAAATGAAATATTAAATTTCATCTTAACATATGCACTTGATACATGATTAATTTTTTTTTTTTTTTTTTTTTTTTGAGAGAGAGAGAATAATCATAATTTTCAGGTAGCAAAACATTTTTAAAAAATTCAACTTCGTTAATAACTTGAAAGGCCTTGGAAAAGGGCAGTTCAAAAATAATATTCTTGAGTTGAAGAACTATTTTAAAGAGAGGGGAGAGAGATCAAAACAAACTGAAATCGGCTTAATACCATGGTGTGGACACTGTTCGACCTAAAAAAAGTTCGAAGGGGAGGAGCCAATAGATTGGGCTTAGTGCCGAATGGTGCAAATTGGCAATCGGTAACAGTAAATTCACAAACTACAAAAGATATGGACTAGTTCAATGAGCTTCTTTTGAATTGTGATCAGCTCCAACAAGCATTATTCTCTTCTTAAATATAACCACTTAAAATTAAAATTGGTCTAAAGTGATGGTATCTGGTTACTTATAAAATAATAACTTTGGAAAATGGGGCAAATAAATTGCCTTTTTACCAAGAAATAAGAGTTAGAAATATCTGACAGACCCGACCCTATTCCTTCCGAGCCACATTTAATCCTATTACTTCTCTAGCTTTCAGTTGTATAGGAGAGATGATCTGATTTTATAATCAGTTTAATTTAAGATTATTAAATTATTGATTGATTAATAATTTGAGAGGAGGGAGGGGTAGAGAGAGTGATCTGTACGAAAGTGGTTGGTATAAGAAAGTGTAATGGCCACGCACATTTTAATTTTTTAATTATTTATTTATCCTTTTTAATTAAAAAAATTTGAATGAGTTATTGCGACTCATGCCCGGACTTCAACTACGAGGTTATATCGCCTGCTACCAGAAACTTCTTTCTGGTGGACAGGAGCCCGACTCTACTGTTGAGTCTAAAATTTTGCCTACCTATGGTTGATAGGGGTCGAGTCTGACATCGTACAGGCTCGGAACCATCGCTTAACGTCTTTTTTTATCCTCTAGATAAAAACAACAACTACTAAGTAGTTAAAGTTAGAGGTATTTAAAACTAAGTTTAAACTGCTTCTACCTAAAAAAAACTACCAATAACAATGTTCTCTTATAATTCGTTGCTACGCGATAAAACATAAACATTACCTCTAAACTTCTCTTGAGGGCGCCGGTAGCTCAGTGGTAAGCATGCTTGTCTTCTGAGCTCAAGATCGTGGGTTCGTAACCCGACCGAGGCCCTTAGTTTATTTTATCTGGGAGTTAAAATAAACATAAGCAATCCGTCCTTCGGATGGGACGTTAAGCGATGGTCCCGAGCCTGTACGATGTCAGGTACTCGTTAAAGATCCCTGCCCTAGATGAATAAAAATTTAGGGTAGGCAAAAATTTAGGACTCCCACAGTAGAGTCGTGTTCATGTCCACCAGAGTGACGAAAGAGCGCTCTGGTAGTAGGCGATATGACCTTGTAGTTAAAGCCCGGGCATGAGTTATAAAACCTAACCTCTAAACTTCTCGATTTTATTTGCACACCAATCCGAAAGTTGTGATATGAAGTGATACCATGAGGGTACATATATATCTATATCTAGTGTGAACCCAGCTGCTGGTTGTGTATACGCTTTTAGGTTATATATTTTTTTGTGTCCCAGGCCCGAGCTTTCAGTAAAGGGCTTATATAGCCTACTACCAAAGCGCTCTTTTGGTGTTAATTTATTTTGAATTTGTTGGGTCGCTATAACTTTGGTTGGGAGGAACTAATGTTTTGATAGGGTTAATTGTTTTTACCTAACTCCAGCCAACATGTAAAAAAATAGGTTCCAAAACGACATTTAAGGGCGGTTTTCGGCATGTAGCTTGCGAAGTGATTCGTATGAAATGTGTTTTTTCAACATTTATTTGAAGAGTCTTTTGATTTGATCGTATTTAAATATAATTTTTTTCTTACTCTATCTTTTTTTTATTTTCAAAGGTAAGAAAAAAAATGCTCTCATTAACGAAGAAATGAGTTAGTTATCTCACTCCTCAGAAAAAGAGTTAACTTAACTAATTAAGGAAAAATATTTGTAAATTTTTTCATAATTTTAAAACTTCCTCATACATTCTATTAAAAAGTTACAAATGACGCAAAAAACCTAATAGCATATAAATCTAAATTGAAAAGAACGTTCAATATTTTGTGAAATTTTTACTTTTGATGTAGCCTCTCTGAACTCAACCTATTATAGGTACACTTAACATATTTTTTACTACAAACTTTCCCCTGAAGTTGTGTTGAAGGCATGAAGTGATAGAAAAGTTTTCCACTTTAAAAGTACCTTTCCATGAAAAATTATGTAATATTTATAAACTTTCAGGAATGAATTTTATAAATGAATATTACTTTATGTACCTCCTGCGTTACATTAGATTAGTTGTACGTTACTGCCAATCGTTAACTATTATGTATACGATACTTAACATTTTCTGCAGAGAAATTGTGAAAAACTTAATAAAAAAGTCACGACATAACAAATATTCATATACAGTACTGGTTAAGGCGTGGCTGAAGATGGTAGCCAATACTAAAAGTACTCCCATATATTGTATATATTTTGTGAAATAATATTTCAAAAAACATAAGTTTTTCTTTGTTTCTCTCTATATGTACATCGAAATAAATTATGGTTTAGATGAAGCTGCGTTTTGGGGATTTCCATAGTCTAACTATATCATCTGGAAATATGACATTCCATTATTGTAAAGAATAAAGCCTTATGAATGTTGAATGAAGCCATTAAAAAACTAACAGTAGATATAACTGATAATGTTATTTATTAACTGAACATATTTTAGAACACTAAACAACATCTGCCTTTATAAACATAAATGTCATTATTTGTTTTTGTGACTCAAACAAGGCGGCCTATTGGCGACATCGCATTACTCTGGTATGAGAGACTCTGAGCCGCTTCAAATGACCGATTGAGCCGATATCACTACTTGCACTTCAAACAACTCTGTATCTCGTGCTACAAACATACCTCCCAGACATTTTGTAACCCTTAATTTTGCAAGATTAGTTACAATTTTACATTCCTTTGCATCCTTCCTCCTTTGTTATAGTCAACCATTAATGCATTATGCTCTGTCGATTTCCATTAATTTATTTTATTTTATTATATACATACTTCTTATTCGTTTATTTCTTCTTAATTAAGCTGTTTATTTTAGTTTTTATCTATCTATATTTATTATTGTATAGTTTTTTTTTCATCTTAGCACACATTTATTATCATTAAATCCTGATCTAAAATGGCTATACCCCTCCTCTCGTCGTAGTTATTTCCTGGGCTCCTTTCTTTTCCGGACCTTATCATCCCAAAAGCCCTCCTATATCTTCCAAATGCTCCAATTTAAATCCCACATCCATCAAAAAGTCACCAGATCCCGTCCCTCCGATCTTTACCTCCCTGCCCACAGGACTACAACCTATCACAACTCCTTCCTTGTCCAGGCTACCTCCCTCTGGAACTCACTCCCTCTCCAGATTCGCCATGCTCCTAGTCTAATTTCTTTTAAATCCCAGCTCTTCCAGCACCTCCTTACTCATCAAACGTCTGACAAATTTTGAACTTGTTTCTTAGTGCAGCATGCCAATACTTTATTTTTTGTTTCTTTCTTTTTGACTCTGTATGTATTTATTCATAGGGGACCTCGGTCCCAAAATAACATTTCTTTTCATTTAATTGCATTACCTCAAAACACTGGGAAAACTAGACTGAGACGATCTCCTAGTCATATATAACTTTGGAGAGAACCCGAAACAGAGGGGACAACTGATAAAGAGGAAATTGACTGTGACACATTTAGACTGTCAAGATTGACATGAACGTTGACATCCCTTTGTGTCACGATAGCACTGACGACATAGACTAAGAACACACTTTCACACAACCTGTATACTGGTAGTAGGCGATATGACCTCATAGTTAAAGCCCGGGTATGAGTCACAATAACTACCTGAATTAACTTTGGGCTTTAGCGTTGCCCCGTTAGTAACTTTAAGTAGGTAGATAGTGTTATTTGTCATGTTAGTAACTTTAGGTTAGATAGCCCGAAGTGTTCCGGGGGGTCTCGGAGCCGAATAGTTGTTTTTCTTATGATTTATCATCCTCTACTTTATTTTGTTTTATGATTTTTTATATACTTTATTTTTGTCACACCAACCAATAACTAAACTCAAAACTGGCAATAGATCATGTGTCAATCTCCTGCAGGACTTAAACATGGAGAAGAATGTGCTTTTGTAGATTTTTACTCCGAAAAACTACTCCGACTGACGGCCTAAATGTCTAAGTGTTTTTTTCTTTGTATATTTCTTGGAATGATGTTATTTTTCTTCATTTAATAAAAACCATTCCATTCTATTCTACTCCGAAAAACTATGAAGGCGAATGAGTGACCTCAATACGGTTCAATTTTGACCTCTTAGAATTCGCGGAATCTTGATTGGGTTCGAATAATCAGAAAGTTAGTTATTGTGAATCACGCTCGGGATTTTACTACAAAGTCATATCGCCCACTACCAGAGCGCTCTTTCGTCATGAGCGCGACATTAATAAGGGAGTCCTCAATTTTGCATATTCACCTAAGGTCTTTAACGAATACCTGACAACGCACAGGCTCGGAGCATCGTTTCACCTTGGAGATAAGAAACCGAAGGACCTCCCTCGGCCGGGTTTGGAACCCGCGATCTTGAGCTCGCGACTAGCACGCTACCTCTGATCGACCGGCTCCCTTCTTTCAATTATTTCATATCGACATAGTTCCTAATGACATGTACCAGCCAGAATGTTATAATTGGGAACAATTCAATATTCAATCCTTATTTCGAAGAAGAAATACAGAGAATTTTTTCCTAAATGTGTATAACCTTTGAACCTTTTAAAAAGAGACAAACAAATAGTTGGATGAAAGTTTTCCAAAAAAATAAATTTAATATTCCTTTTGTATTTCCTTGCCTTTCTTCCTAAAATAGAGCCCAACATGGGACACATATAGCTAATATCAGCCTGAATAATTTTACATAACTTCGCCAGTTCCTTTATTGACTTCTGACTCTTTTTCATATTGGTGGGTATATTATATATCAGGGGAATTTAGAAACGCGGGAGAGCTTCACCAAAAGACAAGCTGCCGCACTAATATTTATTTGACAATTCACAAATAAGGGGTTCGGCACACGACTTATTAGCTTGAGGACCCTCTGGGAAAAACTGTTTTCCCTGTCTGACAGAGCCTTAGAACACAAAACGCCCAATCTCATCAAAATCGATCAAGGCTGAAATATAAGCGTTCGAAAAGCTTTTTTAACGATTCTTCTTTTTCTTTTTCGTGTATATTGACGGAGCTGCAGCCCGAACCGCTGAACCGATTGTACTACCTCAGCTGTACGAAGTAGGTATAGAGAAAGTTATGTAATCGGTCAAAAATTCGTTTCGGAGTTCTCAACGGAATTATATATTTTCCGATCTCGAGATTCCAAGCATGAAAAACATTTCTGTCTGTGTGTGTCTGTGAACACGATAACTCCCGATAGAACGAATGAATGGACACAAAACTTCATATGTGAATTTAAAACCCCATAAGAACGACACTAGTTTATTTTCCTTGAAATTGGCAGAAGGGAAGGGGGGAACAGAGGGGGCTCAACTCAAAATCCCTAATAACTGCCAATGTAATGAATTTATCGTAATTTAGTATGAGGATTTAGGAGCCCCTATGTATGTCAACTATTCAATATTAGTGCAAACGGTCGACTGATTTTGGAGGGGTGCGGCCTACCCTAAATTTGCTTCTCTAAATTATTATTCACTTACCGGACATCGGACAGGCTCGGAACCATCGCTTAACGTCCCTTCCGAAAGATGGAATGCCAGATTAAAAAACTAAGGGCCTCGGCTCGGTTTCGAACCCGAGATTTTGAGTTCAGTAAGCAACCACTGCGCCCTCCTTTTATATGTGTATCCATACCCGAAGAGGACGTCACCTATTGATTTTCAGCCAAATCAGGAGAGGATTAGGGGGGGATTTAACACAAATACTCCAATAATTGCCTTTGTGATGTAGGTATCGACACGAAATTTTATATGTGTATCCATACCCCATAAGGACGACATCTATTAAGTCGACCGAAGGGAAGGCGGATCAAAGGGGAGGAGGGAGAGAAGGGGACGATCTATCTCTGAAATGGAAGAAGGCTGATAAGGAGTTTTGAATGGAAATTATGACCAAAAGGCACTATAAACGGTATAACCCATAAGCCTGGTGATGTTACGTAAAATGGATCCTCACAAAGAGATGTCAGATTTGACAAATGTATCTCGTCAGCACTGATGTGTGTAGGATAGGAGGTAGGAAGGTCACGCAAGGTGTTATCTGACACGCAACCTGATCCATGGGCACACATCATACATCTCAGGCTACCTGACAACCTGTCTTGAGACTCCAGATCTACCATCTCCAGGATGACAACTTGTTGCGCTTCTATCCATCTGACACGCAACCTGATTCATGAGCAGACATCATACATCTCAGGCTACCTGACGACCTGTCATGAGGCTCCAGATCTACCATCTCCAGGATGACAACTTGTTGCGCTTCCATCCATCTGGCACGCAACCTGATCCATGGGCATCATACATCTCAGGCTACCTGACAACCTGTCTTGAGACTCCAGATCTACCATCTCCAGGATGACAACTTGTTGCGCTTCTATCCATCTGACACGCAACCTGATTCATGGGCAGACATCATACATCTCAGGCTACCTGACGACCTGTCATGAGGCTCCAGATCTACCATCTCCAGGATGACAACTTGTTGCGCTTCCATCCATCTGGCACGCAACCTGATCCATGGGCATCATTCATCTCAGGCTACCTGACAACCTGTCTTCAGACTCCAGATCTACCATCTCCAGGATGACTACTTGTTGCTCTTCCATCCATCTGACCCTCCCAACAGATGGAGAGACTGAGACATTCCAAGCCAAGGTCATGACCTTAACTTGTCGCTTGTCTCTTCTTTGGTATGTATTCAGTCGCCTCAAGTCAAAACGAGATGGTTGACCAGATAAATACGAGTGCCAAAAACCGTTTTAAAATGTCGTTTTGTAACTTATTTTTTTAGATGTTTGCTTGATTTACTCCAAAACGTTCAATTCTACCGATAAATTGGTGATCATCAAAAATGTTCCGTATAAAATTTTCATATATTTGTTTGCCATTAAATTTGAGATAAGACCAATATGAACAAAGTTACAGCGCCCAAATGATTGTACAATAAATATTACAAAGTAATGTATGAATTGTATCGCGTAGCAACGAATTATAAAAAAATTATTCATTATTAGTAGTAGTGAGGGTGACGGTAGCTCAGAGGTAGCATACAGAGTAGCTTACTGAGTATTATACAAGATCGCAGGTTCGAAACCCCGCTCACACCCTCAGTTTTTTTCTGAAAATTGAACGGGTGTGCCCGTTTTTCTACTGGGACGTTAAGTGATCAGTTACTCGTTAATAACCCCTACCCTAAGTGAATAAACCTGGGTAGACAAAATTTAGGATCCCCAGAGAGAGACGGAACAAAATCTCTTCATACGTGACGTTACTGGGCCTAAGAAAGTCACTTTCAGAATTACGCTTTATAATGAAACAAAGAAAAGACGCTGATGCTAAAGCATTACTTCCATAAAGACACCAGTAATGCCAGTATGCGGGAGAGGGGCAGAGATAGCAACATCACATATTTGTTTCTATATTTTTAATTAAAGAAAAAATGAATTATATGTAATGTGACCATAACAAAAATGTCTTATACCAACCACAATATTACAGATCAAATCTCAACAGAGGGGTGGAGAGGAAGAGTGATCTGTTGTCCTCCCTGATACTCCTCTTGTCTCCTCATCTCATATTTATATAGTTCATCCACACTGTTACTATACTTCTTGTTATTTTTATGTAGATATCAAATAAAAAATAGTATTGAAAACACAAATAAGTAGTTATATTATTATGTAAAACATCCAATTGGAAATATTTGTCATAAAGATTAACAACTTAGTGTAATAAATGTAAACAACGATAATAAACTGCAGTTTTTCGAAAATGTTTAATAAGAGACAGAAGCGCTGCCTAGTAGAGAAACTGCAATGTGATAGCTTCTCTAAGCCAGTTTCCCGCATATCTGTTTGAGCCCTCAACCTATTTTATTCCAGTTTATTCCGTCCCAGTAAATATCCCAGTCAGTTTTAAATGCTATTTTCCCTTATAAATCCTGAAATATTATAAATTTAAATTTATATCATTATTAAAACATTTTTGGCTTATTTAAACCAAAATGAATCTCCTAATTGAAAAATAATAATTTCCATAATTTACAAAGGCAAAAGCTGGTTGCCTTGTTTGCCCCAACGCCTCGCCACTGTGTGCAGTGTCATTATTTATCTATGTTAACACTCACTGTAAACATAAAAAGTAGGCAGTTTGTTTTTCAGTGTGTCTTTGTTTACTCCCAACTCGAGCAGTAGGGCAATAAACTGTTTATCTGTTAATGAAGGCGTCTATTTAAGATTAATAATCCCAGAAGGAGTAATTGCTGGCCCAAACTTAACAACTTGCTTGCTATTTTAGGCCTAGGCCCCTATGATATATAAGGACAGTACCAAAGTCTGCTGTCGATTAGTGAAACCAGAGTCGATATCTAAAGTGAAAGAGGTTATACAGAACACGTGAATCTGCCCGAAACCCAAACTGATAGGATGGGAGCATTGTTCTTCGCTATTCTTTCAAAGATATTTAATATGCAAAAAGACAGGGTCATCAGCTGTTATAAAGCTCATTTTTCATGCGGATTACCTGGTTTTAGCAATGGGATAAAAAACAATTGGAGTATGATTGTGAATGGCAGGTTCCTGAGCATTTCATGACAGACCCCATCCAATCCTGGAACCATGTTCTTAATTAGTAATATGCTACTTCGATCTGGACTTGTGGTTGGCGCAGGATGGTCGGGACCGTGTCAAGAGCCCAACTGATCGATTGTGAAGTAGATCATTCCGGTTGAGAGTTATCACCTGAATAGTGCTAATTACCAAAGATTTTGCGGTGAAAGGTTGTAGAAGTTGTAATTTCCGAATAAGTCAATAAGAAAAAATATGACTCCTTTGGAGGGAAAGACATATAGCTGGTCTTTTCCTTGACCCTTAGAGTGGAGTTTAATATAAAAGAAATGCAATATCGAGGGTATGGCTGCGGATAGTAAGACAAATCGACGCTCTATATAGGGCCATCTATCTAGGGAGGAGAACTGAATCACCGAGGTCGGTTCAACTATTCTTGCGCGAACCGAACTCTTGCTTCCAGGATTCACTGGATCAACCAGTCAATTGTCAGGTTCCGGAATGGTTGCTTTGCATGCCGACTGAATTAGCGACAGAGCTCTATAAGTCCCTTACAGCCAATATAGTGTCACGCTGTGCATGAGTGGGCTTAACTTTTCCTCCGGATCCAGTGACTAATTCAATCAGCTGTAAGATTGTATACAACAAGTTTTAACAAACTCTTCCCTCACCGTTACCCTGGGAACCTTTATAACGAACCATCGATCTCCTCACGGCTTTTGTAACACTCAAAAAAAATGTATCAATGCATGTTTTAGAAAAAATTGCTAGTTTTATATATTAGTTTAGCTATACATTTTCATACAGTTCGTCCTATGTACACCTGAATTGGCGTAATGTATCATTCATGCAGTGTGGTCACAGGCCATGTGGCATAACAAAATGTTGAACTGGAGGAGGGCTGTGGTCGGAGTCAAAGATGAAATGAGTGCTGCTAGCTCATTAAGGGATCATTTGATTTTCATACAATTTTACATGTAGCATCCTTATAAGCCCGTCCAAGTATATGTCTTGAGGGTATCTCAAAATGTTGACCAGGAGGGAGAGTTGTAAGCGGGTCAACTCATAAAACGGGTGCTTACACTTTAACGATTGTTGTAAAATTTCACATGTAACATCTTTATAAACGCGATACAAACATAAGCCATGGCATCTCAAAATTGTGAATGGGAGGAGGAGTTTTGGGGACTTGATATATAAAATTACTTCTGAACAATAATGAAATGAAATGAAAAAACAATTTATATTCTGGGACATACGTCCCCTATGAATAACAGCATAAGAAATAAACAAAAGAGATACAAGTATCAAACAAGTTGAATAAAATATAACAAATAAGGGACTATAGCAACTAAAGAAACAAAAACAGTTAGAAATAAGGATAAACAAATCATATTAAAATAAATGAGGAACAATGTTAGAATTATAAAGTAATAATGATTCATTACAAGCTCCTATCCCCGCATTCCAGTCAAAATCCTAGTCAATCCCGACACTAAGATCGACTCCTATTCCTCCTATCCCTTATTCACTCTCAAATTCATTTCTTAAGGTTTTCTTTGTTTCATTGTACAGCATAACTCTTAGAGTGACTTTCTTAACCGAGTGATACCAGAATAAAATGAATTTCAGAGAGAGGAGGGGAAATCATCTGTGCAAACATGGTTGGCATAAGCCAGTCCTGTATTGGCCACATCATATTTTCTTTTTTCTTTATTTTTTATACTTTTTAATAAAAATTTACAAATAATAAAAAGGTGTTTCAAAATTCGTTTTTATGAGTTACAATTTAAATATTACATAAATATTACCTAAATAAATTTATTGTACGTTCTTTGAAGAATTATAAAATTGGTCGTATTGGTTAAATCTCAGATCTGAGAGGATTATGGGAGTTGGAAATTTAGTAAAGAACATTTTGTATGAGGGTTGATTTTCGCTAGAATAACTGTCTTTACGTAAATCAAGCAAATGTCTAAAAAGGATTTAAAAAGGACTTTTTAGGACGGTTTTCAACAAGTATCTCTTTGTATCGGGTAGCATTCGAAAAAAAGTATTTTATAAACATTGTTCTCCTTAGTATTATCAATATCTGTAATATTCAAAGATTTTCATTAAATCATTAATCTAACGGTATCTTGTAAAATGTATTTGAGGCCCTGAGTAAAGTGGTCTTATTTTTCTTCGATTTCTGACAAAAGGTTAGTAAATGTGACATCTTCATCCATAATTTTAAGTTCAAATCTATAATCTTTCTGCGTTAGGGCGTTCGCCAACTTTCAATCACACATACAGGCAATCATCTCGAAAATTGTTAGGGGAACTTGAAACGTGTAATTTTAGTGAAAACTCAATCTCGGATTATCGCACAATACTTTTTTGTACTATAGATATAAGGAAGTAAAAACGGTTACATACAAAGCAGATTGAGAATCCCTGAGTACCAAGATAGGTTGCTGACCTAGCCACTGAATCCAGGAAATCTCACCATAGCTGCAATATAAGAAGAAATATATATAATATCAGAGTATGACAGTGAAGGGAGAGAGAGCGGGTGAGAGAGGAAGACGAATCGGGGGGGTATATGGAGCCATCCATCTGGGGGGAAGAGTTAAGTAAATCACTGTGGGCAGCTTCTCAGGAGACGGCAGATTAAAGGATTTTTCACAGAGCTTCCCCCCGGAGACCCCAATCTGTCATTGGGAGGATATCCTCCAGTCTGAGTAGCCCTGGAGAATTATCTGAACATCCGACAGTATTCATATTGCCAATATTTTGTACAAAAATATCGTTTTCTCTGAAACTTCCTTCTTAAAATATTCAGTAATATCATCATAATAATATTAGAGATATATTTTTTTCCCCCTTGATCTAAAAAGTTTACCTAACATTACTTCTTCAAATTAGGAGAGAATATTTTTCAAAATCACTATAAATCCCTATGTTCAACTCAAACATTATTTGTATTGAAACATTGAAATTCATTACTATATAATATACAAAAAGGTTACGCCATTTCGCCCGGAGATTCTGACATGTCCACCTCCATCCAGACAATGACAGGTACATACGCCGATGACACCGCCATTTTAGCTGTTGCTGAACTTCACACACACGCCTCATTTACACTCCAACACCATCTCACATAAATCGAAAACTGGTGCAACACATGGAAAATAAAACTAATACAGAAAAATCTCGTCACATTTACACTTCGACGAGAAACATGCTCCGCAGTACGATACCTAGAACTGACATTTAATCGAAGACTGACATGAAACCCTCACTTACGTCTCACACAAAACACGCTGAACCGTCGAATCAAGATACTCTACGGACTTCTAAATAGACGATCAAAATTATACGACACAGATATACGATTCAGCAAAAACATCCAACATCAAACGAATTCAGGTATTTCAGTAAAAAACCCTCAGACTGATAACAGAGTGCCCACCATACATAAACAACTGAACACTTCATAACGATCTCATGATGCACAGTACCCGAAACAATACAAACTACTTACGTACGGTTTTTTAGCAAACTTTACACAAATACAAACCCAGAAATATCCCCACGAAGGTTGAAGAGAAGTTGGAACTGCCACTTATTGCCACCTTGAGTTATATTCGTTATTATTATTTTTCAACATTATTTTCCTTAACTTTTATTACCTCTCTTACTACCCATTTTCCTTAACTTTTATTACCTCTCTTACTACCCATTTTCCTTAACTTTTATTACCTCTCTTACTACCCATTTTCCTTAACTTTTATTACCTCTCTTACTACCCATTTATCTTAACTTTTATTACCTCTCTTACTACCCATTTTCCTTAACTTTTATTACCTCTCTTACTACCCATTTTCCTTAACTTTTATTACCTCTCTTACTACCCATTTTCCTTAACTTTTATTACCTCTCTTACTACCCATCCATCAAAATTATCATTAAATACTTTTTTTATTTTTTATTTAATTTGTTTGTTTTTGTCCTAATAATTAAGATAAATTTTCGTCCCGAGGACCTACCAGCGGGTGGCCTTCCTTTCACACGCCACCGTATCTACATGCACATCATAGATGCTGGTTGTTGCACCCTAGCAACAGTTGTATCTTCATGAATAAAAAGATGCATCACTGCCTACCTTTAGAACGATGTACTACTCAATATTCATAGAGGTTAATGGACAAGTTACGTAGCTCAAAGGGGTGGGGATGGCCAGGTTCACTCACTCTACAAACAAAAAACATTCCTGTTCTTGTTGGGACGCCACATAATCTATGATTCAACAAAATCGGTTCAGTAGATGATGCGCCAACTGGTTAAAAACATACAGACAGACAAAACTACAGATTTATACATAAGAGATATTAACTCTTATTGAAGGTTATCTGTTATAGATAGGTATATTCTGTATTTTTTTGTGAATTATCCGAAATGGTTAAATATGTAGTTTTTGAGATTATCTCAAGTACACAAACAAATTTTCCAGATAACATTCACACTACAATGATCGCTGTAAGTATACGCTTAATGACCATTTGATATCAAGAATGTAATGGCGTCCTGGAGACGACATCTCTAACTTTCCACGGAATCGGCTGAAATGAAAAGGGGCCCAACATTAAAAAAAACAATAACGAATAATTTAATGAATGTATCGACATGAGATTTTTTATTTAAATTCAAAACCCCATTAAGAAGTCGGTCAACGGAAAGGGGGGGATTCTGTGAGGGGAGAGCTCGGATCAAAAACCCTAATAATTGCCAATGTAATAAAATCGACACAAAATTTAGTATGAGAAGTTTCTTAATAAGTCAACTATTGAGTTTATCCTGATTGATTATTTCGTGTCGAAATATTCATTCTATCGGAAGTTATCGTGTACACAGACACACACACATAGACAGATATTTTTTGTTTTCATTTTTAGAATCAGGAGTCAAAAAACACGAAATTTTGTTGAAATCTCAACATCGAATTTCTAACCAACTACATACCTTCCCCTACACTCCGTACAGCGAAAATAAAAATTATAATAATAGATCAAATAATGAAAAGATTAGTTGCATTCAAGTTTAGTTGGCCTGGCAGCAGAGAGGCTTATACAGGTTCGCCTGTCGACCGACAGGGTTATACAGAAAGGTTCGTTCGACTTTACTCTGGATCTATGTCGGTATTAATGAAAAACTATATCATGGGTCGGTAAAGCAAAATCCTGTACTGCTTCCCCATGTTAGGCATGCCAATTTGGATTCCGCGACACACTCCTATTGATAACAGGATCTCCTGGTTATGGGATGTAGGCTGATATCAGAAAGACTTTTTTCTATATTATACATTAAATGGGAAGAAAAAGTATTTCGAAGAAATGGCTTTAACTTTGAGGCACTTAACATTATCAAGAAGGAACACTTTGTCGCGAGGTTGGACTTCAGCCAAAAATGCAATTTACCATGAAGAGCTGATAGATAGCAGCGAGGCGGTGTCTTCCCGGGGATATCTTCTACCCCCGTCAGGGGCGTGCCCAGGATTTTATTTTTTATTAATATATATATATATATATATATATATATATATATATATATATATATGTGTGTATACATAGTTAATTGTTTTAGGGTCAATACAAAATTAATTCAAGTCTTCTAGTTTTTCATTGTGCGATTTTGTTTAAAACTACATATTTCAGTGTGTAGATGAATGTCTCTGTGTATTGACATCAGAGCTAATCTATCTGTCTTGGCTAGTACTATATCTGATATAGCTTTTCATACATCTAAGGGTTGAGAAAGACCGTTCACTTGTTGCTACAGAAACTGGAAGTGTAGCTCCAATTTTCATAAAACTGTGAATTGTTGGGAAAATGTTCTTGTCTTTAGCGTTTTAGACTTGAAATAAAATATTTCCGAACTGCTTTCCCACTCAAGTTCAAGCTTCACCAGGATCCGCACGACCTCTAGTAGGAAAATATTTTACGTCAATAAATTATTCCATGCAATAGCTTCATTATTTACAAAAAAGACAATGTTTTTTTAAATTTCCCCTAGGTACACTATAATAGTGTAAGGAAGTGCCTATTGTAATCGTGCGAAAATCCGAGATCTATGTTTCAGCGAAATGTCACATTTTAAGTCCCGTGAATATGTTTTGACCAATTTCGCGATGATGATGATGATGTCTGTGCGTGTGTGTTTGGAAAGTTGGAAGGGACACAGACAATACACAGAAACTCTAATAATTGCCCATGTAATGAATGTATCGACATGAAATTTTATATCGATATGTTTCAGGAGGACGTGAACATTTATTTGATTAGTTCCTGCTGAAGATTCACCGATGGTACCTTCCTCCTCCAGCCATTCTCATATAAAAGTGTAATAAAGTATAGAACATTACCCCATTGTTGAGTTCCTTATACCTGGAAAAGCCACGAAAATAAACAATTCTTGGAAATTCTTTTCAAGGATATCTGGGAAACTGTCTACTCAGTGGAAAATGGCTCTTTTCAATTTTCCCGATACCAGCCTCCATGTGTTCCAACCATTTCTGTCTTGTGGCCGATGTTATGTCGATAAAAGATATTCCTACATGGGTAATCCTAAGAAACTTTCCCGACTAAAGATAATATTTTGTGTTTTCCTTTCATTTATATTCAAGACCAGTCAACATTTTTTAATCCAATGCTTTCACTGCAACGTTTTTTTGGCCTCACTCTCAATAACGTATACTTACTTTAGATTATTCTTTCATAAAAAAAAAAAAAAAATAGTCGGTGAATCTCGAATTAATCTATTAACTTTTCGCTCCTCTTAAAAATTGAATCAAAAGCTGACTTATATATGGGCTTCTAAATCATACTAAATTTCTTGTCGATAAATTCATTACGTCTGAAGTTATTAGGGTTTTTGAGTTGAGCCCCCTCCCCTTCTGCCGATTCAGCTGAAAATTATCAGGTGATGTCCTCATGAGGTTTTGACAGAAATATGAAATAACATGTCCATACATTTATTACATCAGCAGTTTTGATTTTTGAGTTAAGCCCCTCCCCTGAACCCACCTTCCCTTCTGCCGATTCCCCAGAAAATTAAAATTTTTGAATTCACATATGAAATTTTGTGTCGATATATTCATTACAATAGCAGTTATTAGAGTTTTTGAATTAAGTTTCTACCTAATCTCCCCGTTCCCTCGGGCAGATTTTGCAGATAATCCATGTGTCGTCTTTATGGGGTCACATTTATATAATTTCGTGCCCCTTATCCCCCCTTTCCCTTTGTTCGATTTGGCAGAAAATTAATATATGTCGTCGTTAGACGGTTCTGGATTCACATATAAAATTTCATGTTGGTACATTTATTCTATCAAGAGTTACATAACTTCCTCTTTACGTCCTATAACTGGGGAAGTAAAAATTAAACGAGTCATGAAATATGGCAAAATAAATGAGGAGTATTGCTTTACATTGGTCTGTAGGATGGCAATACAGACATAGCATACAATTCTGTGCATAAACGTTCTTTTAATGTAGATAATTTTTTTTAAAATTATTTTCAAGGCATTTTAACTCGGTGTCAGGGATGCCTAATAACGTACGGTCCCCAGAAAAGCCGTGAAGCCAGAGGCAGGTACCCATTTCTTTGGGGATCCTAGCAGGCCAATTTCAATATGCGCATATTTACAATCAAAGTTGAGATTGCTGCATGCAAAGCGGAATAAAAAGGTTGCATAAAGCTATGTGTTGAAGATATAAAAAAATTGTGTTTTATAATTTAGATAGAAGGTTTGAGAGGTGTAGAACAAATTAAGTTATTGGATAATTTGAGTTGTCATCGGAGGTTGATATGATTTACATGAACATTATAAATAGATGGAAAAATATGACAAAAACCAATCTAAATCCCAACGTTCACCTCTCTAGGTGGGCATTTTACCGGAGAGTTAAACTGAGGTATGTGGTGAACATAGAACATTCTCACTATACTTCAGTCTACTTGGGACTATATAAATTATCGACACTACAGTGAATAACTCTATATTTATTATTTTCCAATTGTTTATGTTTAACGAAAAACTTGAAGAAACTTGACAAACTCAAAATTAGAAGAGAAAAACCACAACTGTCTTTTTATAATAAAATCACCTTAATCCAAAATAAACAACGTTACTTACATTCTGGAAAGTTCATTCACAAATAAACTATTTACTGTAAAAAGAAGTGACTAGAGAGAACTTAATTAATCTGTCGCGAGGCCTTGGAGCCAGCCAGGTTCATCGGCTTGGTTATCATAACTACATAGTGAGCGGAAGACTGACACAGGCCAGGAGAGGAGATCTTCCGGAGAAGGGGAACAGAATTCGAGGCCATTTATTTAAGTACCGCCGTGTTCAGTACTGGACCCCATTTTGCAGTGCCCTGCTCTTCCTCTACCTCGCCCTGTGTCTTTTACTTTTATCTGTCTGCCCGACTTCTCTGCCTAAACAATTTTAGAATAGAACTTGAAAGATTAAAGGATTCCTTCAGATGGTTGCTTGTAGTTTTATGTTCTCAAGCCCCCATTCATCATTTTTTTAATTTTAACACCCCTTACAAGCCAAGCAAAATTAATTAACCCTATGTCCCCAAGAGTATTTAAGTATTTAACCTCTCGCAAATTAGCCAAACGTATAAGAAAGATAAAGATCCCGGTAGGTATGTGTGAAGCACCTAAGGACAACTCAAGTAGGTGCTAAACCCTTAGCCTTAAATCTCATTCTTAACACTACCAACTGACACTTCAACCCACACTAACTTTATCCATAAAACAGCTAATTAATTCTAATTCTCCATTCTCCTCTTTATATACGTTTTATAAAGCTTCTACGGATTATCATTGGTCAAATTTAAAACTGGAACTGACGGGGAGATCCAAAAGTGATATAAAACACTTTTATAGACGAATATAGTAATTTAAGAACATAAAGAAAACTTTAATATAGTCATAAATATGGAACTTGTCCCGAGTCATTTTAGATCACTAATGAATATACATAGCAACTATCATAAGTGAATAAATAAAATAACTTCATTTTTTAAATTATGTATTGTCTCTTCCACAAGAAATGTGTAAACTCATATAAGGTACGTCAGGTAGGTGAGAAAGGGGTTGGACTTTCAACCAGTTGTATTTCTTCCAATAACAGTGGTAATAGTAACACAAAATCATAAATGATTCAGTTCTTAACAATATTTTATTTTTGTTAAAATATTTAGAGTTACCTTCCTAAACAGAGGATCACCTTTAACCTTAGAATTTCCAATTAAGCAGTTTTTTTTTTTTTATCAAGGAGGTAAAACCAAATCAGGAGCATGCCGTCCTTCGGATGGGACGTTAAGCGATAGTCCCTAACCTGGATAATGTTAGGTACTTGAGAAAGATCAATATTCTAGTTAAATAAACCAAACTAGTGAACATTTAGGACTCAGGTAGTAGAGTCAAGCTCATTTCCAACAGAGCGACGAAATCTGGTATTAGATCACAATGAGTCACATTCCTAGCCTCTGTAGCAGATAGTGGTCTGCAAGAACGGGAACCAATTCCAACACATTCCTAGCCTCTGTAGCAGATAGTGGTCTGCAAGAACGGGAACCAATTCCAACACATTCCTAGCCTCTGTAGCAGATAGTGGTCTGCAAGAACGAAAACCAATTCCAACACATTCCTCCCATCATGGTTCCTTCACTCGAATTGCCTTTCCTCCGTTTTGCTGCTCATATATTTTTGTTCTCTTTCCTTTTTCTCTTCCATTTGTCGAGTGGTGGTCAAGACACATCCCACACATCTTTGATACACTTTACCCTTACCTTGGAGACATAAAAAACACTTTAGGGCCGGAGCCACTGTTAGCGCAACATTTAATTAATTTTTGATTTTTTGTAGAGGTATTTTTTCTTAAGTTTTCTTCCATTAATTATTCTAATAATTATTAATATTATTATCATAATAACTATGGTCAATATTACTCATGTAATTTATTCTTATGTTTATATTACATCATATTAACAATTTGTGGGAGGAGCCTATGAATGTGGGGGAGTGGGGAATAGTTCGTTTTATGACCGCTGGTCAGTGTTGGACAGATAGTCTTCCATGGTCCTTCAGCCTGTTGACATTAGGGCACTTCTCAAGGCCACCAACCCGCCGACTTTCTCTCGTCAATCCGGATCGCCTTTCCGTGGACCTCTGAAGTCTGGTACTTGGCTCATCTGGTGTGACGGCGTCCTCAGCCTACTCCCAGATCTTCTCGGCCTTGTTTGGAGATCAGTTCATCAGCCCATCTTCCACATTCACCCCTCCACATCAGGAGAGTTAACTTTGTTTATTTTTGTTTTTCCTTTTAACTACGCCGACTGGCCCTTGTATTTGAAATGAAATATAATTATATCATTTTTCAAAATCTAGTCTATGTTATTTATTAACATAGAATTTGGTGATTCCGGCCAGGAACATATATATTTGCTAAAATATGTATTTGAATTTTATTCAAAGATGTATTCTAATCCTACTTTGGATTTAATCCTATTTTTGTACATCTAGCTATTTTCTTGTTATTGCGCACCACATACCTGCCTAAGTATAACCTTCGTGTTATCATTTATGACAGTAATCAGATGTTATTATTATGATCTGGAAATAGGTCATATCAAGGTAAATAACATTCTTCTATCCATTAATCAGTGGATTTCTATTTTTATTTTTATGTTGATAGACTCTTCTTATATTATAATCTATTTTTTAAATAGTTTATAGTCTATCATTTTCTTGTGTTAAAATACATAAATATATATTTTTTCAACCTAATATTTTCAGTGGCACTCATTTAGGTTCTTGTATTTGTTTTGATTCTACTAGAAGGTTCAGTGTTTGTTTATATTCACTCTAGCTTCTTTTCTTAATTTCAACTTCAGATATATTTATTATTTTAATTTCATTTTCTTAGAAATACTTCGTTTCATTTTCAATTTTCATTTTCTTTTAATCATGGCAAGTGAGGAAGCGGATGTTAATGTTGCTGCTTTCTCCGATTCTCGGACAATAATATTAAGACGCAAACTTTATTCTTTATGTCAAGATATTAAATCTATTCGAGAACAAGGCCGTGCAGCTAAGGTAGATAACAGTCAAACGAATCTATTTCAAGCGATGTTCTCCGATCTTTCAAATCTTCGAAGTGAATTAAACTTTACAAATGAAGCGTTGGAAACATACTTTGTAAATGCTCAGAAAGGCGAGGATTATCCTACGGATAGAGATTCTTTGATTTTATCGAACTCGAAACGTTATATCTATGAGATCCTTATGATTCATACGGAGCTTTGTCCGCCTCCCAGGCCAGCTGTTATCAACGACACCAGGTCGCGCCTCCCAAAAATTAATATTCCAAATTTTTCAGGCGAATTGACAGATTGGCCGCATTTCAAAGATGTTTTCATTTCTTTAATTCACGATGAACCGACACTGTCTAAAACTGATAAATTTTATTATTTAATTTCTAGTCTGAATGGTGAGGCTCGATCCCTTTTAAAGTCCATACCTGTGACGGAGGCTAATTATGACCTAGCCTGGAAGACTTTGATGGCTCGCTACGATAAGAAGCGTTTCTTAGCTACATCCTTCTTGGACAAACTTCTCTCATTTAAATCTCACCCAGAGGTTTCCGAAAATTATAAATTATTTTTATCTCATGTGGGTGACAGTATGGAAGCTTTTCAACTTCTAAAAATTCCTCATGAAGCGGAATTTATCTTGTTTCATCTTGCTATTCAATGTCTGGACCAGAGAACAAGGGAAATGTTCGAATCCAAGCATATTAAGGAAGAATTTCCGCGATGCAACGATCTTCTGGAGTTTGTCAGAGACAGACAGCAAATTCTGAAGCTGTCTTCCAGCAAACCCGGTAAGTCGTCGTGCCCGAAGGTAACGAAGACCCATAATAAATCTTCTTCTGTGTTTTTGACGACCAAGAGAGCTTCGAAACCATCGGATGTGCGCACTTCAAAGTGTCCATACTGTAAATTGTCTGGTCATGATTTGACCAAATGTCCCAATTTTTTGAATCTGTCGCCGTCGCAACGCTTCCACTTTGTAAAAACCTTCAAGGGATGTAAATATCATTTAACTTCTGGTCATACTACCGACGAATGCAAATTTAAAATTAGATGTCTCATTTGCCAATCTCTTCACCATTCCTTACTTCATTTTTCAAAAAACACCCTCGTTGAAGATACTAGGCCTCCATCTATGGGGACGCCTTCAGGAACTTCGAAATCGATTCTTACCTTTCGTGGTAATTCTTTTGATGTTCCAGCTCAACAAATACTTCTTAGTACTGCTACTGTTTTCATAACAGATGTTCGAGGATGTTTTCATCCCATTCGTGCTCTTATTGATTCGGGAGCTCAATCCTCATTGGTGACTTCAGACTGTGCTCGGCGACTCCGCTTGACGGTGGCGAATGATTCCCATCAGATAAGTTCTGTCGGGGACCTTAGTGTTCCGTCCTTAGGAACTACATTTTTTGAGATGAAATCTATTCATCGTAAAGCCCCTCTACTAGGTGTCCGCGCCACAGTTGTCACCAAAATAACGTCGGATCTTCCATCTATTGCAGTTCCGGAAATTATAATCAGAAAAATTAACCCTTCGATCAAATTAGCCGATTTGAATTTTGGACTGCCTCGTCCTATCGACTGCCTTTTAGGTGCCGATATTTACTATAAAATATTGGAAGGTAGACCCATCCCTATTATCGGTACAGATTTAGCCACCATTAAAACATCTCTTGGCTGGATTGTTACTGGTGCCTATTCAGTTGATTTTGAGTCCTTCCCCAGGCCATCGGTTTTGACCCTCACGACGATTCCCTTTATTCACCGTCAACTTGAACGATTCTGGGAATTGGAGGAACCTAGCATTGGAGTTGTGACTGATCCGGAAGAGGAACTTTGCGAAGAACATTTTGCCCGGACTCATCGTCGTTTGACTTCAGGGAGGTACGTTGTTGCTCTTCCATTTAAATCTCCTTCACCATTATTAAGTGATTCAAGATCGCAAGCGTTGAAGCGGTTCTACAACTTGGAAAAGAAATTGTTGAGAAATCCCACATTGAGACGGGAATATATCACTTTTATGGAAGAGTATCTCTCTCTGGGACACATGGAAATCGCTTCCTTTCCTGGGAAATACATAATTCCCCATCATGGCATTTTAAAAGAGACTAGCTCAACAACTAAGTTGAGAGCGGTCTTTAATGCGTCCATGTCGTCGTCGATTTCTACCGGCTCTCTAAATCAACATCTTTTTGTTGGACCGAAACTTCAACTTGATATTGCGGACATCATGCTTAATTTTAGACTTCATCGCATTGTGTTTGTGACGGATATCTGTAAGATGTACCGCCAAATACTTATCAATGAACCGGATCGTCTTTATCAACATATTTACTGGAGATCGGATCCTGCTGATGACGTTAAAGAATATGAATTGTGCACCTTGACTTACGGGATGTCCTGCTCCCCCTACTTGGCTCTTCGCGTTCTTAAACAACTCACTCTGGATGAAGGTCATCATTTCATCCATGCGTCCAAAGTGTTACGCGAGGACGTATATATGGATGATATCATAACTGGGGCATCAAGTATCGATGAAGCCCTCAGCCTTCAACAACAACTAATTGATTTACTCATGAAGGGTAATTTCGAGCTTCGTAAGTGGGCCAGCAATTCAGAGAGTGTGCTCAAGGCAGTTCCAGAGAAGTTTCATGAAAGGTCTATTTCACTTTCGAAGGGAGAAGATTGTGTTTTTAAGGTGTTAGGGGTCCAGTGGAATGCTCAGTCAGATGAGTTCTCATATAATATCACCACCCCACGTCCTCAGTGCACTAAACGTGGTGTTCTATCTGCAATTGCGCGTATCTTCGATCCTCTAGGTTATTTAACACCGGTGATATTTTTGGCCAAGCTTATGTTGCAAAATATTTGGAAATTAGGCCTCGGCTGGGACGATCCTCTGCCAACTGAGGTCAAACTTGACTGGGAAAATTTCATGATGGAAGTTCCCCAATTGGTGTCCATCCGTTTATCACGTTTCATCCCGGTGAAACACAGTAACGATTGCCAGTTCGTCGGTTTCTGCGACGCTTCAGAGAAGGGATTCTCGGCCATCATTTATATTAGAACGGTAACGGATGACAATGTTCAAATTTTTCTCTTGAAAGCAAAATCTAAGCTGGCTCCTATAAAACCGCTCTCTATCCCAAGGCTTGAGCTTTGTGGTGCTCTTCTTCTTGCAAAATTATTCAGCTCTCTGAAAAAATTTCGAGACAGAATTTCGATGAATCAAATATTCTTCTTTACGGATTCCGCTATTGTGTTAGGTTGGCTACATACTCCACCTCATTTATTGAAAACCTTTGTGGCCAACCGTATTGTAGAAATTTTACAGTTAATTCCTGAGGTGTCCTGGCGTCACGTGGGCACATTGGACAATCCAGCTGACGCTGCCTCACGGGGTCTCCGCCCATCTCAGATTTTACGTAGTGATCTATGGTGGAACGGACCGTCTTGGCTACAACTTCCCGTCCATGACTGGCCAAAGATCGAAAGATTTTGTAGCCGGACAACAGTTTTGCCCGAGCTTAGGGGCGGTATAATTGCTACTCTCAGTTCAAAGGTCGTCCCTGACCTTGTGTCATGGATCGAAAACTTCTCATCATTTATGAAGCTTCTCAGGACGGTATCGTATGTGCGGCGATTCATCCAGAATGCCCGCAACTCCAATCTGTGTGGACCTTTGACATTAAGAGAATTGAACGCGGCGGAGACAACCTGTATCCGTCTTATCCAAAATTGTTATTTACCTAACGCTGTACACAGTGGCGACGAGGATTATGCCTCCACTAATCTCCGAGGTCTGACTCCATTCTTGGATCCCTTGGGACTTTTGAGGGTGGGCGGTCGTCTTCAACAATCCCCTCTTCCTGGAGGTATGAAGCACCCTATCATCCTACCTCATCATTCCCACCTTTCTAGACTTATAATACGTCACTATCACCACTTGTATTTGCATGCTGGTCTAAATCAACTCCATGCCTTGATACGTCAACGTTTCTGGATCCTCTCAGCAAGGCGTTTAATCAGACAAGAGTTATTTAGATGTGACATTTGTTATAAGTTTTCAGCAAAGCCAGCTGAGGCTCTGATGGGCAGTTTGCCTACGTGTCGTTTTGAAGCTGGCCGAACTTTTATTAATGTTGGCGTCGATTTTGCCGGCCCATTTTCTATCAGGGAGTCTCGGAGAAGAAATGCGCCTGTTAGCAAATCATATTTATGTCTGTTTGTATGTATGACTACTAAGGCTCTTCATTTGGAACTGGTATCTGATCTTTCGACAGCGTCCTTCATGGCCACGCTCGATAGATTCATTTCACGTAGAGGGCTCCCTACTAAAATTCTGTCAGATTGTGGCAGCAACTTTGTCGGAGCGGCAAGGCATCTCTCTGACATGCAGAAATGGTTACATAAAAAATCTGTCCAAGAGGATTTGTCTTCCCATCTACTGACGAGAGGTGTGGAATGGGTTTTTAACCCTCCTTACTCACCCAATTTCGGAGGTATCTGGGAAGCCGGCGTCAAGTGCGTGAAGAATCATTTTAAACGCGTTCTCAATGATACAGCTTTCACTTTCGAAGAGCTCACCACCTTGTTCGCAAGGATTGAAGCGATTCTAAACTCAAGACCTCTTTGTGCCTTAACATCAGATCCTACTGATCTAGACATTCTTACTCCAGGTCATTTCTTGATTGGGACAGCTCTAACAACGAGACCAGAAGTCGACTTTACGGACAGTCCTGAGAATCGACTCACCAGATGGCAACTCGTACAACAAAGAGTTCAACACTATTGGCAACGATGGAGGAATGAATATCTTACAACTCTCCAACAACGACCAAAATGGTTTAGAACTACTTACCATCCTCATGTCGGTGATTTGGTTATTCTTTGGGACAAACATTCCTCACCTGCTCAATGGTCTCGCGGAAGAATAACTGACGTCTTCCCAGGTCCCGACGGAATTGTTAGGGTTGTAAGTGTTCATACTCTTAAGGGTATTTTTAAACGTCCCCTATCTAAGTGTGTGCCACTGATTCCCCAATCGGGTGACTCAGAGAAGTAATTTCTTTAAATTTTTTTTTCATATAAAATTTGGTGGGCGGTTATGTTAGCGCAACATTTAATTAATTTTTGATTTTTTGTAGAGGTATTTTTTCTTAAGTTTTCTTCCATTAATTATTCTAATAATTATTAATATTATTATCATAATAACTATGGTCAATATTACTCATGTAATTTATTCTTATGTTTATATTACATCATATTAACAATTTGTGGGAGGAGCCTATGAATGTGGGGGAGTGGGGAATAGTTCGTTTTATGACCGCTGGTCAGTGTTGGACAGATAGTCTTCCATGGTCCTTCAGCCTGTTGACATTAGGGCACTTCTCAAGGCCACCAACCCGCCGACTTTCTCTCGTCAATCCGGATCGCCTTTCCGTGGACCTCTGAAGTCTGGTACTTGGCTCATCTGGTGTGACGGCGTCCTCAGCCTACTCCCAGATCTTCTCGGCCTTGTTTGGAGATCAGTTCATCAGCCCATCTTCCACATTCACCCCTCCACATCAGGAGAGTTAACTTTGTTTATTTTTGTTTTTCCTTTTAACTACGCCGACTGGCCCTTGTATTTGAAATGAAATATAATTATATCATTTTTCAAAATCTAGTCTATGTTATTTATTAACAGCCACTTCTTTTGATTTATATCCTACGGTTTTCTTGATCTTGTGGTTGGTCCGGGCAGAGTGTCCCTCTTTACGAGCTCCACATCTGGACATGACTTTCACACGCCATGCTTAACAGTCAGGGTGTCCGTACAGCTCTTAGCGAGATTATCCTCACGCGTTCTTGGTTGCTTGGTTTCCACGCCATAGTTCACCGCCTCATCACTGAAAAAAAGATTCTAAATCACCCCTTTAAATTAGATTGCTGAAAAAGCTTAGGAGTAGTTTACTCCTTAAAACATCAATAACCCCAATCAGTAAAAAGTTCTGGATTCAGGATTTTGGAACAAGAAATTGTTCAGGTAAACCACTCCATTAATTTGAATCAAACTGAGAATTCTCTTGCTTGAGAGATTTTAGAGAATGGTCCAAAATTCACAGATACTAAATTTCAATCAGATTGGAAAAAATAAATATGTATGTTGGACCCAATTTCTGTAATTCATTAGGAGTAGTTCTTTATAACATGTTCAAAAATTCATTTGTACAAAATACTAATTCAGAGCGGACAAAGTTGGTATGTACGTTGCACTTTAAGAGGAGCATAATCTCTAAACCAAGGTTTCAATTTTTATCTAATTCGGCGGAAAGATTCCCCTGAATACGTTTGGACCATTTTTGTGATTTCAATCTCTGTGCGTTTCTATGTGATTGTGATTGGAACATTGTGTGGGTTCGAATCCCGTCCGGGAGTGAGTTTTATTTCGTAGATAGAACTCCCTACCGGGGCCATGGATGTTTTAAATAATTATATATAACACATTGACATGGCTAATATGCACGGTACATAAAGCCAAAAGAAGAAAAAAAAAAAAAAAAAAAAAAAAATGGGGGCGATTGTGCAATGAAACCTGAATTTTGAAATAGGCATACTAATTGCACTGACACAGGGCGCCGGTAGCTCAGTGGTAAGCGTGCTTGACTTCTGAGCTCAAGGTCGTGGGTTCGTAGCCCGACCGAGGCCCTTAGTTTATTTTATCTGGGAGGTAAAATAAACTTAAGCACGCCGTCCTTCGGATGGGACGTTAAGCGATGGTCCCGAGCCTGTACGATGTCAGGTACTCGTTAAAGACCCCTACCCTAGATGAATAAAAATTTAGGGTAGGCAAAATTTAGGACTCCCACAGTAGAGTCGGGCTCATGTCCACCAGAGTGACGAAAGAGCGCTCTGGTAGTAGGCGATATGACCTCGTAGTTAAAGCCCGGGCATGAGTCATAAAACCTAACCTAACCTAATTGCACTGATAAAACAATTTTTTTTTGAACATCTGCTTTTTTTTATAAATCAAAAAAATAATAGTAAACAATGTGGCGTCACCATGGACACCACACGAACTTTAGCACATTAATTTCTTATACCGAGTTACGCCAATATGAAATGGATTTAAGAGATGGGAAGGGGAGAGTGTCCAGTAAAAAAGTGGTTGGTATAAGAAAGTCCTGTTAAGGAGACGTCATATATAATTTCATTTTTACAATGTCTAACAATTTCCAGACTCTAAAACATGTCTGACTGATTGCCATTTTTGCTTAATTTGATTTATTGATCCCGCTGTGTTCTCTTCTCCACACAATCTAATTATTCTAACGAAGTCCGACCATATTGATTCTGGCGACATAACCGAGCTAACGTAATTTATTCAACACTCGTATGGTTTTAAACGTTACGTTTCAATGAACAGTTTCTAATTTTCATGGAGAAGTACATTGCTAAATACATATCAGAAATTTCCGCAAACAACTGATGTTGACAAATTATATTGTACTTGAAGATTACCCGGCGTTGCCAGATTAGTTACTTTAATCAGGTTATCTGTCCAATTAGTAACTGTAATAAAGAAACGTCGTCACTCTCGTCTCAAAGGCAATGAAATCGAAGCCTTTCCATTCAATATTTGACTTACATAGTAGCTTCTGAATCCTCATACTAAATTTTGTATCGATACATTCAATACAACGGCAGTTATTAGGACATTTGAGTCGAGTCCCCTTTCTCAGATCTTTCTAAGAGCCATCCATAAGGAGTTTTGCACTTAAATATAATACTTCATGTCGATACATTCATTACAACGGCAGTTATTAGGACATTTGAGTCGAGTCCCCTTTCTAAGATCTTTCTAAGAGCCATCCATAAGGAGTTTTGCACTTAAATATAATACTTCATGTCGATACATTCATTAAAACGGCAGTTATTAGGACATTTGAGTCGAGTCCCCTTTCTCAGATCTTTCTAAGAGCCATCCATGAGGGGTTTTGCACTTTAATATAATATTTCATGTCGATGCATTCATTACAACGGCAGTTATCGAGTTTCATATCAACCAATAGCTGCCGTCCTTAGAGGATACACATATAAAATTTCCTCTCGAAGTATTCATTTTATCGAAAGTTAACGTGTTGCCAGAATTTGTAAGTCAACTGTTGAATATTAGCGCAAACGCTCGATTGGTTTTGAAGGGGAAGATAAAAGTTCATTGATTAATTCGCTCTGGGGAAGTTCATTGCCGTTGATACACAGACTTTTTTTTTTTTTCATATTTGGAATCAGGATATCATAAAGCATGAAATTCCATTGAAAACTCCTCATCGACTTGTTGACCGATTACATAACATCCTCTATACTTCGTATAGCTGAGAAAGTAATAAATATTTCTTGCTCCAAGAAATGTTATAATATTAATAATAAATTGACTTTAAAACGTCAGTCAAAGCAAGAATAAATTTAAAAAAATATATATTAATACTTAAAAAAAACCTGAGACATTTAGAATTCAGAAATGGAAGAAAAAAATGAGAGAAAGAAACATTGGAAAAAACAAGACTTTTTGAATTTATAATAACAACATTTTATATAATTGGGTTCTCTGAAGATATTTTCATGACGATTCATAAAGTTTTATACCCATTGATGAAATGTGAGACTGAACATTCTTAGTTTTGTTCGGGCCAGGTGGCTTACAGTTGAACATAAAAACGGAACTCGGGGAAAGTAAACTTTAGAACTGGTTCAATTTATTCCGCTTTTTACGAGATTCATCATCGTTGTGAAGAGAGCGCACCTTCGTGTAACAAAACCAGCCGACCGTTAAATGTTACCCTGGGAAAAGTCCAACTACCCAGGGAGCAGACCTCAATTTTATGTTTTGTTGGCACTTTTTCAACAAAATTTACTAGTTTAAAATAATTTATTAATCTTGGAAAAATCTCTAGTAATTTAAAGGATCTGTTATGGTGCAGTAGTGTAGATTGGCACAGGGAACTGAGGGGTACAGGGGTAGAATGTACCCTTGTGAAGAATCACTCACATTTAATTAATGTTAGTTTTAGAATTATATATATTATTCAAATATATTATTAGTTTTATTTTATTGTGTACCGGTTTGTGTTAAGGAAACTATTTTTTTTGTGTATATATATCCTTTTTTTAATATATTTAATATGTATAATATATTTCATGTATATTTCAGAGTTTTGAGTTATTTCAGTTCCCCTCCTTTGATCAGGACTAGTTTTTGTGTTAAGCCCCTCCCCTAATCCATCCTTTCATTTGGCTGAATGTTGAATGGTGTTATCCTTATAGTTCTTTGAAAACTGATATATAATTTCATGTCGATATATGCGTTTTGTTCGAAGTTTTCGTGTTCACATACACAGACAGAACATTTTTCACATTTGGAATCAGGGGTTCGGAAATATAAAATTCGGTTGAATAATCAACATCCAATTTCCTGCCGATTACATAACTTCCTCTATACGAAGTGAAAGTATGTTTACAATTTTGGATGTTCAAGTAACAGAGAGAAGGGAGGAACATGTAAAAATTCTCCTAAAGGTTGGAAAATGTGGTTTATGGTTATGTTTATGTTGGAGGTATAAGAAAGACACGTTAATGTCGAGATATGCGGAGATATGTCTGTTCGCCCACTTACACACACACCACATTTCACTACATGTTTTTATACAGGCGCCATTTACACTGGCACTTTCACACAACTTGCCAGACGATAAAAACGTTTTCAGTTTAGGTTCATGTACTGTCAAATCAAGCAACAAGAGGCAGAAGTGGTATACCAACAATTTATTAATGACTTCTTCTTATTTTAAAAAATCGATGAATCGCCGGCAACGTTCTTCCCCAGCACAAATTAATCAACTAATTTTTGTCTCTTTCAGAGGGACATCTGAATCCGCAAACTGAATTGCGTGTTAGTACCTTATTACATCGACAGGGTTTTTGAATGAGCCACTCATCTGAACTCCCCTCTTCCTTTTGGCCGAGTTGGCTTTAAAGTTAATGTGTTTTGTTCTTACTGTGTTCTGGACGCACGTGAAATTTCATGTGTATATATTCGTTCTATTGGGAGCTATTGTGTGCACAAACACACACAGACATACAGGAATGATATCAAGGGAACAGAAAACTTGAAAGTCCGGACAAACTCAATATCAGATTTCGGTCCGATTTCTAGGGACTTGGAACAAAGACGGAAGCTGTGTTTTGTTACCCAAACGAGTGAGAGAGGCAAAGCAAGGCTCGGAAGATAGGATAATAAATAATAAGGATAATAAATAATAGGATAATAAATAGGATAAGTAAGGTTACTATGTTGATTTTTCCGGCATCTTTTACCTGGTCACTATGAATCTATCAACTTGTTCATAGCAAACAGAAGAAGATACTTGGAAATGTCCCAAAATATTTCCAAAAATAAAGAAGAAGACACCTCTGGATAAAATCGAGGGTATACAAAACAAGAAAAGGCTTCTTCAGCAGACCGATTCTGGGATACTGCATCCCGGAAAACCAAAGCGGAATGACTAAAAAAAACAACAGGTTGATTTGGATATTTCGTATGCCCCGAAAAGTGATGTGTCACTTGTTTCGAAACTACTTATCTAGCCAACTATTAAGGTTTCAAGAATTGCTTAAAATTTAGAGATTTCATTGAGACCCAATTAGGAATCGACCGATGGAAATCTTGGCTGTTTGGTAACACGGAACAAATGTTGATAGGCCCTAACCGGCGAGGAAGCTAGCGAAGGCCATTAAATACAACAAGAAGAAAGAAACCAAACTTAAACTAACGTTTCGTTGAGGCACTCCCATAAAAAACTATTGTCGCAAGGTGATTTGCGATATCTTCTTGATTGCTCTTTCTATTAAACCAACTATTCAAAACACCAAGATTTTAAAACTTTGTGGATAAATATGAAGTAATGCATTGGCTACCTGCGCCTGTTAATCGTTTGATCTACGCTAATAAGCTACAGGATTTTGTCCCTTGCCAAAGTCTACATGTTGAAAATAGCAAAACTTCTGCGATAGAAGTAGATGGGTTATACTGTTCACAGGGCAGCTAATTGATATTTACCCAACATATAATCACGTTTCGCACTCAAGTACTCTTTGCTGATGCCTCACCTACCGTGCTATTGAAGTGTACCTACTTCAAGAGGAACTTTTCACCCTTACTTTGTGAAGTTCTCGAGTATAATATTTACACAAGAATGTTTCTCTGCTCCCTTCATCATTGTTTTATTTGCATTAGGTGTGATGAAGGTTGAACAACTACTCATCATACGGGCTTTGGGTTTTCCCAGAATAACCTAAAGTTTGATGAAGAAAAACATTTTTCTAAATATATTGGGCTCGAAGTAAGAATTATATTTTATTTTCAAAATTAGAAAACCAGACTCATAGAATAAATAAAGAGCAACTGAACCACCCTCCATTTAAAATGTAGTATGAAGCAGAAAGTGCGCGTGTCCATACCGCAATTCCCCGCCAATTTCTAACCTAAATCAATAAACTGTGTATAAGCAGATGCGATGTGACATTTTTATTATTCTACGATTAGGCATACTAATACATTTGTGAATTAAATGAAAGAAAACAATAATGTTTATCCTTCATACCAACACTCAAGGTATCGTATCCACTATAGGGCATAGTCAACCGTAACCTATCTCTATTAAAAATAAAAATTACATAATTATAGCTTACTACAAAATATAAATAAATAAATTATATTATTATATCTAAAGATATTAAGAATTAGTTAAATAAGTGGTGTGGGTTAGTATTACACATATATGAAGGCAATTTGTCATTTAATTCTTTTTATTCTCATTTTACTTTTCACACAATGTAACATTGATGATGTTACACATAAAACACGAATAACATAAAATATTAAGATAATCTAAAGATATTATGAATTAGTTAAAAAATGAATTATAAATACATTAAAAAAATATAGAAAAAATAATTCTTTATAGATAAAAAGGGTAATAAAAAGGCTCGTGTTAATCTTAAATAAATGATAAATAACTAAAAATATAAAAATAATTAATATAATTGAATTAATAATATGGACATAATAATAATGAAATAAACAATAATAATTAAAACAAAAAGAAACGATAAATTACTACATTTCCCGTAGAAATTTTATCTCTTTTCTTTTACTAAATTTTGATTTCTACAGTAGTTTTTCGAAAAGGGGCCCTAAAAAAGTATCAAAAATTCAAGACGTGCGATTTTTAAGAAAGTGCATGTATTAAAAAAAAATGCAATGCACTTTTCACTTGGATTTCGAAAGAGATGCAATTTTTAATAATTTTAAATAATATTAAATCTAATCCAAAGGTTTTCAAATAATTTTACTGGGCCAACAGGGAAAATGAATAGAATAGAATTTTCGAGGACAAATATTGGGTTTATTTTCTTAAATCTATATTATAAATGGGTTATTTTCTTAAATCTAAATTATAAAGAAAGAATTTTAAAACTTAATTCTTAACAATAATTCAATCTTTTTGTTTTATATTTTGGGCCATTCGCTAAAATTAAGTTATATATATCTGGGCATATATCCTGTACATATAAACAAATAAAAGTACCTTCTTTTTGGATCAATCTCACCGTCAATACACTCCTATTTAGTTCATCACAATTTAAGCCTAAACACCACTGTCCATACCATCAGACCGTCGCCATTCAACCAGGCCTCGACTCTCTCTACACATACACTCATAAAACAGCTGATGGCCGTGTTTTGTTTTTTTACTGGCATTTGTTTTAAATAGAAATTGGCTTTCTATATAAAAATAAATATAATTAATTTTTTAATGTGTATAATTTAATCTTTTCAGTTTGTGTATTATTGTTATACATCTCAAGATATAGGATTTTTTTTATTATATAATTTCTGAAATTAAGAAATGAATTTAATATAATTATATGAATAAAAAAATTAATTCAATATTCTTAAAGTAACATCTTCTTACAAAATATGAAACTGAAATGTGAAGTGATCCGATCAGTGGTCCTAGTTTAGCTTAAAGCTCATTCAAATTGTTGATTTGATGCACTGGGAAAGTGCTCAGAGATATCATCAAAGATCGCTATGTCCAGACAGAGGGACGTCCGGACTTTTAGTATCTGTCACTCATCACCATCCTAAAGTGGCAACGTTGTGCTAGCAGAACCGTCAATATTTCTTATTTATGTGTTTTGTTTTTTTAAGGGTGAGGTCCTGGACCCTTAAAAAATAAATAAACACATTGGAATGGAGGATTTGTTGACATGACAAGTAGTACAAACTGATAAAAGCATCCCTGGTCCGGATGAAAACCTCACGATAAATTCCTGGTTTGCTTGCCCCTCGGGTGGCATAAAAACAGGACGCTCCGCCACCGTGGCTCCCATTTTAACGTTTATCGCCATTACAGAGTCAGCCGGAAAATGTTTTACCACCTCGTAAATGGAGCGACGGCTTTTACCAAGCAGTCCAGCGGGAGCAACTAACAACAGACATCTCGGGGAAGAGCAGACATGAGGACGACCCTGGATAAAAGCACCCGACCACCAGATGGCTATATCTAGAAGTCAGCAAGGATCTTTACTGCCTAAGAGGTGTAAGCAAGACTCAGCAGAGGAAGATTTAAAGAGGGGGGGGGGGGGGGGGGGGAGCTTAGGTACCCGGGTTTCAACGAAGTCATATCTCCTTTACTAGCGAACCTTTCGTCCTGGTTTCGCTGTGGTGGACATAATAATCCCGAAATAGACTATAGCTCAAATCTCGCCCTATCAGCGAATTTCAAATCTTCAAGAAGTAAGGTTTCGTTATTTCTTTCTCACATTTAGCTGCAATAGCAACGATTTTAGGGGAGGGGGCACATTTGTTTGATATTTGGTACGTTCTGACGCTAGCTGTATTATTTTTAAAACCTTTTAAAAAGTGTTATCACTAAGCACTCTTTGAACTCTTACATTTGTTACGCTCCTCAGCTAAAAAAGACAACATTTTTGTTTTTGCGAATTCGAATTTTTTGATGCTGTGCGTCGCTAACATTTTTCTAGAACAACTCACTATGCTCCGTTTCTAGCTGACATTAAGAAAGAGAATTTTAGGTTGCACCGAATTTTTGTGGGGAAGCTAGAGGCCGTCCACACACAATAACACAGGCAGACAAACACACGATATGTGACTGAACGCATCTAAACGATTTATGGACGCCATGACCTTTGCTGTTTTGCGTCCTTAAACTCCAAATCCTATCCTAAACGATTTTGAACGAAGATAGAAAGAAGGATTAGAGTAGGGAGCTCAACTCAAAAACCCCAATGACTGTCGATATAATGAATATATCAACAGTAAATTTTAAGGGGGGCTATCCACCTCGAAAGGCCGATTGGTTTTAGAGAGGGGGCAAAATCTTAGATGATTATTTCGAGCTGGGATTCTAGTTCTTGAATGAAGTGACAATCCCAGACAGGCGACTCAATTTAGAAATTTGATCATTTAGGTGCTTTGTGATCGTTTAGAAGCTGGCATACTTTCTTTCAAACTTTGATCTTTTTCCTCGGCTTTCCTGTCAGTTCTGTTTCGGTTCCAAGCATGCAAAAATCCATGATCAAGTTTTCACGAAGATGTGCATTCTGTGCGTCTGTGTTTGTATGAGATTGGAACTTTGTGAGTGCTTTAACGCTGAAATGATCTAGCTATTAAATTGAAATTTAAAATGAAGATGTCACTTAGATCTGAATCAATTTTTGCCAAAATCAGAAAGAAATGTTGACAACTTTACATAAGGGCCTAAGTACATGTTACAAGTTACCGTTTATATTTATGATTATTCGAAACCTATCTGAGAGGTAAAATAAACTTAAGCACGCCGTCCTTCGGATGGGACGTTAAGCGATGGTCCCGAGCCTGTACGATGTCAGGTACTCGTTAAAGACCCCTGCCCTAGATGATTTAAAATTTAGAGTAGGCAAAATTTAGGACTCCCATATTAGAGTCGGGCTCATGTCCACCAGAGTGACGAAAGAGCGCTCTGGTAGTAGGCGATATGAAGTCGTACTTAAAGCCCGGGCATGAGTCATAAAACCTAACTTAAACCTAACCTATTTATGACTTAAATAAAAATCTCATTAAATGAAATTTGTGGAAAAAACTAAAAGGTATAATTTATATGGAAAAGGATTTTTCGAATGCCACCCGGTTTGCGACACGTCGAAACCTATTTTTTTTAGATGTTGGATTTATTTGCGCGGAAACGGTTATTCCGATCGAAACAAGAATTCTAACAAAAAATTGTCCTTAATTTTTCCTAAGCATCTACACGCCCTCAGATTTGAGATAGAATCAATACGGCCAAAGTTCTCCAATGAATGTACAATAAATTTCCGTTGGAAATTGAAAAAAAGTAATACTTAAATGTTAACGCATGGCAACGAATTTTAAAATATCTTATTGGTAGTTTCTCATTGATCGAGGGGGAGAGTAATTCATTTTTCTCTCACTTCAAACTGACGTAATTGAGTATAAAAAGTAACTCCCAGAATTACTCATTAACTGAACCAAGAATTAAATAAAGAAAACCGCTGATGCCATAACTTTCTTATATGTACCCACTAATGCCAGCTTGAAATGAGGGAGAAATTAATTTGAGAGGGGGAAAACTTAGAAGGTATAAGAAAGTCCTGTTATGGCCACATCACATATTTTTAATGGTAATTGCTTTATTAAAACTTTGTTAATAAAACTTTAGCTAAACTGTATCCTGAAAATAGATTATTGTAATGTAAATATGTGGTGGAGGAAACAAGTTGTGGTGAGGGTCGGAGAGGGGTGGGTCTGAGGTAAGTGGAGTTAAGTTGGTGTTGAAAGTTAAATGAAGTAGTAAGTTGATCTGGGTGTTGTGTGGAAGAGCCGCGGAACAATGCTCCGGGGAAAACTTGAAGCGGGGGAGAACTGCCGTACATCGCAGAGTGTAGGCAAACCAGTCTGACAGCTCTAGGTGTTTGTCCCAGAGTATCCGTTCTCTTCGTCACTTCTGCTATATGAGCCCGGAACCACATCACACATCCTTGGCTGACACATAGTGTGATTTGATATTAAGTTTGAGCAGTGGGTCTAATTAAATTAAATATATTGAAGTACAGTAAAATATTAGTTTACTTTAGAGAGTTTTAGTCATCGTCCGAACGAAAGAGAGAATAGTCAGTTGGGTATTGTGACTCATGCCCGGGCTTTAACAATGAGGTCATATCGCCTACTACCAGAGCGCTCTTTCATCTCTCTAGTGAACATGAGCTCAACTCTCCTATGGGAGTCCTGAATCTTGCCTTCCCTACATTTTTCTCCACCTAGTGTAGGGGCCTTTAACGAGTACCTGACATCACACAGGCTCGGGGCCATCAAAAGGTTTTTTCACTTCCCAGATAAAACCTAAGGGCCTCGGCTGGGTTTCGAACCAGCGACATTGAGCTCAAGCTATGGAACCACTCCACTGAGCTATTGGCGCCCTCTCGGAATTGCTATTATATATTTTATTGCTATCCAAAATTGACAGATAATTTACGGGACCATCCTCTTCAATATATCAAAATATTAAAAAGAAACCCGACCGAGGCCCTTAGTTTATTTCATCCCAGAGGTAAAATAAACTTAAGCACGCCGTCCTTCGGATGGGACGTTAAGCGATGGTCTCGAGCCTGTACGATGTCAGGTACTAGTTTAAGACCCCTGCGCTAGTTGAATAAAAATTTAGGGTAGGCAAAATTTAGGACTCCCACAGTAGAGTCGGGCTCATGTCCACCAGAGTGACGAAAGAGCTCTCTGGAAATAGGCGATATGACCTCGTAAATAAAAGCACGGGCATGAGTCATAATAACTAACTATTAGGAAAGGTTTTTGAATTTTTTTGTATATACATATACATTTTTTTAAACTAATAATTATATTGGACTTATTTAAACTTGGAAAGAAAAATTGAGTAAATTGAGGATATTGGTGAATAATAAAAAATAATAAATTGCAGTATGTACAAAGATAACTGAATAGTAGGCAAATAAAATACCACACAGACGGACATCATCGCGACCATGATCAAAACGTGTTCAGGGAACCTTGAAACCTGAAATTCTGTTAAAAAGTTGACCTCGGATTTTCGTACGATTACAAGACCCCTTTATGAAAATAAAAATGGATTATACGAAAATGTTCTAAGGTCAAAGGAATTCCTTTTAGCCCAAGGAATCTTCTGACATGAAACAAAAAGAGGTTTTCTCAAGGGTGAGACAGGGTGGGTGGCAAACAGGAATAAAGGATTTTCCTTTTTTTTTTTTCTATTATTTACCAGATTTCACAGAAAAAAAGGATTGACAAAAAAAAAAAGATTGATTTCTTCAGAATACTGAAAACAGGGAACTAGGAATATTAGGATTTTCCAAAAGAAAAATGGGAGAAGAAAATATATATTAAACTGGGTGGAGACAAAGAGGCTGACACGGGACCTACCATTCCTTCTTTTTCTGCTTTCCATCCAGAAAAACAATTTTTATAAAAACGTGTCATTAGTCCTTACAGTATGAAGGAGGTCGTCCTCAAAATGACGCGAGCATTAGTTTATTAATTTTTTTAGTGATGTAGATTTGAGAAGTGAACTACAGATTTTCTGGCTTGGAAAAAAGAAACGCTTTTCTAACTTATTTCTCACCTATTGCTTTCCCAGTTATACGAAGTATAGGGGAAGTTATGTAATTGGTGAGAAATTCTATGTTGAGTTTTCAACGGAATATCATATTTTCCAATTCCCTGATTCCAGAAATGAAAAAAACGAATGATATCTGGGCTGTGTGTGTTTATGCGAGTGTGAGTCTGTGAAACGAAAGGTCCCCCAAAAAAATGTATCGACACAAAATTTTGTATGTATATCCAAAACCCCGCGAGAATCTATTTTTTCAGTCAAATCGGCCAAAAGGAAAGTAGAAATTAAAGGGGGGGGGGGGGGAGGGGGGGACCTGCTTAACACAAAAACGCCAGTAATTGCTGAAGTAATGAATGTTTCTAAAAAATAATAAAATTCTATATATATGTATATATACATCTAAAACCTCATGAAGACGACACCTTTCATTTGTCAGCCCAATTGGCCGAAGGGAAGGCCTCCTCTTCCTTCAGAGGACTGATTCTCAACTCAAATATCCTAATGACTGCTTATGTAAAGAATGTATCGTCACAAAATTCAGAGTGAGGTTTCAGAAGACACTGTTTGTCAACTATTGATCTTTAGCCAAAACGATCCATTAGTTTTGGAGGGAGAGCAAAAACTTGATTGATTATTTCATGATGAAGTACATTGCCAGTGATTCACCGAGTTTTTTTTTTCAGGTAAATATGTATAGAGAAGATTCTACAAGACCGAAAAAAAACTTGGTTCCATCTCTCATTCTTTTGCGCCATAGCTAAATTCCATGCAACATTAGACCTACAATTTCAAAATGTCATGAGGGGAGAAATCACCCAGTGGTGACACTTCCTAGTCACTGATTTTCTCTCATTTGTAACTAATCACTGTCACTGTCACTGCTGCTGCTAAGGAGGTCTCTAGGCCATTGACGCTTAAGCCGTCGTTGGGGAAGTACGGCAGAATGGAGGGCACGGACCAGAGGATTATTGTGGGAACCAAGAAGGGAAAATAATTTTTTGTATTTGCATTTAGCGACTTCAGTAATGAAAGGTACATTAAGGTCAGTGTGAAGGGTTTTGTTGGAGACGTAGTAAGGAGCATTGGCTATTGTACGAAGGATTTTGGATTGAAGGGATTGGATGCGCTGGAGATTGGAAGCCTTGGCAGAACCCCAGAGTTCAAGTCCGTAAGTCCACATAGGTTTGAGTATTGAGTTGTATATAAGTCGTTTTGTTGTCAAAGTTAGTTTGGATCTTTTGTCTAGCAGTCGTAGTAGAAGTTTATAACGTCTGTTCATTTCTTGTCTTTTCAGTCTCGTGTGTGGATTCCAAGTTAGTCGTTTGTCGAGTATGAGGCCTAGATAGCGGACTTCGTTTTTTAAAGGGATGGGATTTTTGTTAAGGTACACTGGAGGGCAGGTATATTTTCGACGAAGGGTGAAGACGATGTGAACTGATTTTGTGTCGTTCACCTTCACTCTCCACTTTTTGTACCAGGACTGAAGGGTTATCAGGTGTTCTTGTAGGTGTCTGGATGATAGGAGAGGGTCGGGATGAGGAGAGAGGATTGCAGTATCATCTGCAAAGGTGTGGAGTTGTGTTGATGGATGGGTGGGGTACCTAGTACTAAATATATTTTTTTACGGTTTACTAACGAAACCCTTTCCTCAGAAAAATCACCTGATGTAGACACTTCAAACTTCGTATGTAAATTTAGTGCAGTAGACCAGCCTCAGAAAAAATACGTACATGTTTATCAAAATCGTAAAACAAAAAAATATTTTTCAACGAATATAAATAGAAAACAATTTCCAAAATGGCGGACGCAAGTAGCCCAAATCTGTGGGGAGGCTAGAGCTTTCCATCTTCAATATGAAATTTGCAACGAAACACAGTTCCTGTGCCGAAATTATGCGCGAGTTTGCGGTGCACGAAGAATATATTTTTAAGGAAATACAAGTGGAATATTAAATTTAATTGAAGCCGTTTTCGCCTTTTAATCTTGATGATCAAAGTTGTCATGTGATTTCGGTATGTATCTCAAAAGCCGGTCGGGTTGACCGTCCAAGAATTATTTTTCATATAAAATATGCCTCTTAGTATTCGCTACAGTGTGAAGAGTTTTGATTAGGTCATAAACATAAGGAGTATCTTTTAAAATTTAATTTTACCCCAAAGTAAAGTGGTTTCAATTTTGTCCGATTTTGTCAAAATCTAATCAGAGCTATCAATTAGCACAAGTGACATCCATTTGAAATTTCAAGTTCATTGCTACAATCGTTTCGAGTTTGGAATGCTTAAAATGTTTTCAATCATATAAACAAACCCACACACACAGACATCATCGCCAAAACGTGTTCAGGAGACCTTGAATGAAACCTAAAATTCAGAAACCTGATCTGGGATATTCGCACGATTACAATATTTCCCCTTTAAGAAAAAAAAAAGAGTGATAAACAGGAGTAAACAATTGTTTTGTCGTTTGTACATCGCCGGGGGTTCCCTTTGCCAAAATATCATCCTGCACCCCCTTTAAAACGGTGTCGAGCATGCCTGTTTTTGTGTCAAAGATAATTTTGAACGTTAATTAAATTAATATATTTTTTTAGGGAAGTTTTTTTTTTTTGCTTCATCCCTTCTGTTCCGTGCTGTGTTTATGAAAATTAAGCTGAATGTAATTAATTTTTCTTGTCTTTCACCCATCTTTTTGGAGAAGATAAAAAAAAAATAACTTGAAAGAGGTTCCAGGAAACATTAGTTGATTCAGTCCTTACAAGAAAGAGGCAGTGATTAAAGTAAAAGAGGGTCTGACAATCAACTCAGTTCATCATACCTCTCCATTCACCTCCACACCACCCATTCACAACGCTCCAACCAATGTGCCTTTCTACGGTCCGATTCACAGTCAAAACATTTTGGTGGTCTGCTTTGTGCAAACCTAGTTGAAGCGAACATGGATTTCTCGTTGTCAATGAACAGACACCATATTGTTATGAATCATTGTTGGTCTAAAAAGACCAGAGGAAACTTCCATTATGTAACAATATTTGAGTTGTGATTCAACTCAGTTTATTTGTATTCACATAATCTGTTTCGTTCGTTTTCTTGTATTTTAATCCATTTTTGCCCGGTGTTCCCATTTGGGAACAACAGACTTATCTTCACTCTTTTCTACTTTGACACCACAAAAATGAACTTTAGACCCCAGAGGCTTTTTCACTTTCGAGTCTACATCCTGTGGAAGCTTATTAGTACTCGTTTGTGTTTCTGATCTCAAACCTGTTGGTTCTGTGCTTGCATAAAGGTACTGCTATTTTCTTCGCCTGAGATGTCTTCAAAGAAGTAAGTATTTTTTCAATGTTTTTCTTCAAAACATCAAATTGACTTAATTTGTCACCTTTCTTATAGTAAATCTTCAAGTTTTAGTACAATATAGCCCATTCACGACGTTTTTTGTTCATTTATTGAACTTTGAAGTGTCATGTTCCCAAATGGGAACTCCAGGTCCTGAGAACTGTTCAGTGAACTATACCTCTAGATAACTTGCGAGAGTTTTTCTAGCTAACAAAAACTATGAAACCAGCTATATTAGGCCTTTTTATTGAATCAATATTACTTGTAATTTATATTTTTTCCATTACTCCTTCAAACATTCCCCCTTCTCTTCTACTTCAGAGTTTTGGACTGCAGAGGAACTTCTTGCCACATTGGAAGAGCAAGAATTCGTCGAAGCAGATATTTTCATCACGCCCCCAGATGATGACACTGAGGAAGACCGTGGGTATGAAGAGGCTGGCGGAACTCACAATAATCTCTCTGGGAGACAGCTGACCGCAACTGCTTTACTCCACTTAGTGTACTGAGTTGCGTGCCCGGACCTGTAAAATGTTTTTCTACGAAAAGATAATGAAAAACTTTACAAATATGTTCATGGCTTATGCTTTTCAAAAAGCTGATCATACATTTGAGATAAATTGTGATGAACTAAAATGTTCCTTAGGTATCCTCCTCTACCTAACTGACCCAGAATGGAGAATGCTCGTGATGGTGGGAAACAGACTCAGAAACCTACAACACTTTGTGAGTAACGCTATGAGACGTAACAGGTTTGAAATAATAAAAAAATACACACATTGTCCTGACAATACAGTCTCAGCCTAAAACCATTCACTGTTACAATAAATCAATGGGTGACGTTGATCTCATGGACCGAAATGTTGGAGAACATCGCACCGCTATTCGTTCAAAAGAATGGTGGTGGCCAATCTTCATCCACTGTATTGATGTCGCCGTGCAAAACGCTTGGCAACTTTACGGAAGAAATACAGGGAGTCAACCGCTAGATCACATTTTGTTTCGCAGGCAGATCGTGAGGACTTATTTGATCAAGTATGGTACCCCCCCTCCCCCCCCCCCCCCCTCGTAAGGAGGACGACCGAAATCGTCAAAACATCTTTTGAAGAGAACAATTGACACTATTCGTTATGATGGGAAGGACCATTGGATGATAAGTTCCACAAAACAAGGAAGATGCACTGTGTGCAAAAAAAATGCAAGAAAAATGTGTGATAAATGCAACATAATTCTTCACGAATACTGTTTCAAAGAGTACTATGTATAAATATGACTTTTCTTTTTACAGAAAAAAGTTATCGGACGTTTCTATTCTAAAAGATATTTTATTTGATAAATAAAGTTGAATTTATTTACTTATTTGTCTTCTTTGTAATCGATATATTTTTGAGGTGTGTAGTCCTGGTGTTCCTATTTGGGAACATCGTTTTTTACAAAATCTGAGCATGATTATTAACTAAAATACATATAAGTAGTCTCAGGATACATTATTGGAAGTAGTTTCACCATTTATTAAAAAATTACAGCGAAAAAAAAACTCGGGCAAAAATGGGTTAATATTAATTATAGTTATTGCAATTCATGCCCGGGCTTTAACTAAAAAGTCATATCACCTACTATCGTATGGCTCTTTTTTCGCTTTGGTGAACATAAGCCTGGCTCTAATAACTCGTCCTAAATATTGCCAACCTGGTAATATGACATCGAAAAACTTAAGGACCTCGGCCGGGTTTCGAACCCGCGAACGTGAGCTCAGTCGGCAAGCACGCTACCTATTATTACAGTTGTTTTAATGTTGTTATTCGTCTAAAATTATGTTATATATCAGTTATCACTTGTGGACGATCCAGGGAGTTCTAGTTGAATTCTGACCAATAAGATTTCATAGAATATTCTTTCTTATTAAATTTTCGATCACTATCACATCCTGAGATTTGTGATAGGACCATTACAACTAAAGTTTTAGCGCCCCATAAAATGAAAAATAAATGTTCGAAGAAAATGTTTCAGAGTAATGTTTAAATTGCATCGCTTAGTACCTACCCATAATAAAAGTTTTTTACTTAAAATGAAAAAAGAAAGAAGAAAAGAAAATATGTGATGTGACAGGACTTTATTATACCAACCGTATCTACATTTATAAATCACACTCTCTCCCTCTCAAAATCATTTCATACTGGGTATAAAGAAATCACTCTCAGAATTACGCTGTACAATGCATTATATATTTACCAAGTAATGCCAGTATGAAATGATTTTGGGAGGGGGAAGGGGGAGACAGAGAGAGAGAGAGATCTGTAAAAGCGTGGTTAGTATAAGAAAGTCCTGCTTTGGTCACATCACTTGTATTTTATTTATTTTTTTTTCCTTTTAAATAAAAAACTACCAATAATTGATGATTGGCTGCTAAGCGATGCAATTTAAACATTACTTTTGAACATTTTCTACGGATATTTATTTTCCATTTTTTGGCACTAGACCTGCCTGTAATAACACGTATAACCAGGCGCATATACAGCCCCTAACTTCTTGGAGGGGTCATTCAGATAAAATTCAACACAAACTATCACTACATTATAAATATATTGACCATTTGTGACATCAAATCTCGTTTTTCGCGTAAATACGAGAAAGCGTTGCCTGAACTATAAGGGATGCACAATATGGCAACTAGAAATGAAGTCAAATCAATTTCCTATAGCCAATATAAAATAATTATTTTAGCGATGTTCAAAATTAATTATGTTAAAAATATTATGTCAATCTTCATTTCTACGTCAAGCAGCTAATTATCATAATATAAAATTTTTCCTCATGACCCCTAGGACCCCTCCCCCCTTATATACGCGCCTGCTTATAACAATACACGATAACAAGTGATAACTGATATAAATCATAATTTTAAAGTCCTAATATAATATATATTTTTGTAGCAGGAAGATTAATAAGAGGATAAAGAGTTGGCAACGAAGAGACGTCTTGTAGTAATGCATTATAGGAACTGGGTTGAATGTCTTCATTAGGCTGGGGGCGGGTGTAATGTGTTAGAGGGGCATGAAACTTTCAGTAGGGGGAGCTTTGAAGAATGTATAAGTGCTCGATCTACGGAAGGACCTGGGTAATTCAGGCGTTTAGGGCAACTCTCTGTTCTAACCACCCCACCACTGCCGCAGTCACTTATAAATTATTAATGGATTTTGAATCGCGGTGTTTACCGGGATGACAGTTGGAACACTGTGCATTCTGCATTATGTCCATTCTAAATGACCACTATTCAACAGCGATTTTGCGACAGAATCTAAAATAGATGAACCTTATGTGCGTCTTTCCGCTGAATCCGAACATATGTCGACCACAACATGCATTCTCTTAAACATTGTGGGTTGCTTATGGTATATAAATAACAGAAGTGCTGGTGTGGTAACATAAAAAACTTACTGTAGATGCAGTTGCAATAAAAAAAAAGTCGTTGGTGAATGACCGACAATGCACTTTCGCAGCACGAATTAATCAAATAAGTTTTCAATCTGTTCAAACATATCTTCCAGAACAACGCCATAAACTGTACCTAGTACTAAATAATTTGTTTAGAGTTTCATAAGTAAACCAGAAAAACAGTAATGTTTTCGTTCGATTGTCTGTCCACCTTTTCATAGAAAAATCACCTAGTGTAGACACTTCAAACTTCGTATGTAAATTTAGTGCAGTAGACCAAACTCAGAACAAATTAGTACATGTTTATGAAAATCGTAGCGCAAAAAATATTTTTCAAAGAATATAAATAGAATATAAAATTAAGGGTATTGGAGCCCTTTTTAACTTGAATCGCACACTTATCAAAAATATTTTACAATATATTATAAACATTTGTTGAGAAAGTAACTTGACTTAAAAGTTCCTAAAAATGTGATACATTGAGTACAATTTCGATGTGTAAAATGTTTTTCAAAAATTCCATTTTCAGAAAATTAAAGTGTTTTCCTTGGAATTTTTTTTTATGCCTGATATCATGTTTAAACATTGCTATGCTGTTTAGACCATGCAATATTCATTTCAGGGTTTCTGAGAGCATTTTATGGTTAGTGTATTTGAGAGATCGCCGCGACAACTATGGAAGGTTCTAGACCCGAGACTATCGCCGGGTTAAGCATAAAAGTAGTGTTGAGCAGAAAATATGAAAAATGTCAACTAAAGAATATCGAAAATCCTTTTAACCTCACAAACCTTACTGAAAGGAGGTTTTAGAGGTCATAGTAGAGTTGAGCCCGCAAAGCTATCAGAGTTGTTCCACAATAGTTGGGAGAACCAATAATGAAACTATTGTCAATTTGCTGAAAACCGCTGGCCTGGTGCCCAACAAAAACTAACAAATGAATTGATGTAGAACCCCAAACGGTCGATAGAGCTCTGATGAGAATTTAAAATTGCCTCTGCAGCTATATCACCCGTTCTGCAGGCTAACACTACATATTCAGGATTGCCTTTTACGTCTCCAGCTGTGTAGTAGAAGTTTGTAGTATGTCACTGACTGCATAATAAAAATATAGTCTGACCCCTCACAAATGTAATTATCATACGCTAGCCGTTTCGAGAATGCACTCACCAATTAATGTAAAGTATATTAATAAATAAAATAAAACTGTCCAATAAATGAAAAATACACAAACTACTCAACAATTAACTATTTAAAATTTCATAGATGGAGACAGATACGTTATTTCTGTTCTCCTTCTGAATCGCAACTGGCACCATGTAGTGCATGAGGACAGACAAGCTAATCCCGACTCTATAACTAAGAAGGGGAACTATCTCGTCTTCATCTCCAATTTTATCTCAATACTCTCAATAATATCCTACTTTTTTGGATATTGTGTAATAACGAGACCTCATGTCCTGTGATTTCCTCAAATGTTCCTCCACTCTATTTATTGAAAATTTTCATCTTAGGTATCATATTACTAATATTTATTTTCTGTTCACATTCCATATTAATGTTTGTTTATTCCTGATATATTTTCATTTGTCTCATTTTTTAAGCAACGTGTATTTGTTATTTCTAAATAAAATAATAATAATTGTACTTCTAGTCTAGGTACTTTTAAGTTTTTGAATCCTTAACGTCAAAATGTTACTAAGAAAATTATAATTTCTAATCATCCATGAGAGGGAGTTCTATCTACGGAATAAAACTCACCTCCGGACTGGATTCGAACCCGCAAACCATGGGAGACCATGCGACCAAAGCTCTATGCTCTAGCCCGCAGGGTCACCATGTGGTAAATGGAAGGTGTTGCCCCACGCATGCGTACCCCTCTCCACTCATGTCTCAGTTGGCTCATAACATTCTTTTTGGAGCAGTCTTATTTTTTAAATAACATAGTATTTTTTGTTTATTATTTACGTAATAAAGTTAATAATGTTAGGTATTAATAACGTTTGTTCCTTGTATGTTTGACCGAAGTTGAAGCGTCTGGGATCTATAAGTTGTCCAGCGGAAGAAGGAGGAAGGGACTTCGTCCTTTTGCTAAGTTATTTAATAGCGTAACTTTATTTTGCGGTTTTATTACTTCCCCAGCAAAGAGTATACGGGCGATTCTATTGTGAGTTTTCAATATTTCTTGTTTTCTGACCCCTTAAAAAAATGAAAACGTAGCCAGTAAATCACCGGCTATGTACTTCCTCAGTATGAATATAAATCAATAAAGTTTTCGCTCTCCCTCCAAAGCCAATCGACCGTTTGGGCTTATACTCAATGTTTAACATATAAAGTGGCTTCTGAAACATACTGAATTTTGTATTGATACATTATACAATGAAGTGATCTGTATTGATATAACTTTTCTTCAGTGTGTGTAAAAAGAAAATAATAAAATTAAAATAAATGAAAATCGAAAACCGTTATCCTTCCTTTATTTATTTTTTACTTCACCCTTTTATAATTTTTTACCTTTTTTGTTTAGTTTTTTTTTTCTTTTCAAATAGAGCCATCTTGTGGCTGACGTGCTTTGCTTTTTTAATTACTTACTCCAATATTTGGTTTTTTTATGCCCCAAGCTTTATGCCATGTAGAGAAACCTAAAATAAGTAAAAATTCATCCCTCTAGGCCATTATATGTTTGAAGTCTCGAGCTACTCACAAAACATACTCGAGATACTAAGAAGACCCAAACAGAAGTCTCTGGCACATTCATTTGTGGCTTTCAAACTAATTACTTTTCTTAAAAAAACCACAAAAAACAAGAACTTTGATGGAAGTTCAATGAAGCACACATACAAAGCCTCATTAATTGTTTTTGTATTTTTTCTTTAGAGGCACTTTTTTTCTCCCATCTTATTTAAAAACATATTTTATCTGCTTCGGTCATCCTCAGTATCTATGTAATGCTGTAATTATTTACAGTTACAAATTACAGTTAGGGCATATAATAATGTAAAATTTAATATTGTGAAAATTGCCACAAATAAAATTGGAGAGGTCTACCTACCTTGGCGTAGAAGATAGACCTGAAAGATGCGGGGGGCGAGAGCTTCTACATCCCACGAAGAGAGAAGACATTAGACCCAGAATAAATATATGTATATGGTAATAATAATACGGGAAATAGAGAGGAGAAATAACTATGAGAAAAACTATGGGAATAACTATGAGAATAATTTAAAGGTCCTTATAAATTACAGATATGTGAAAAGTAAAGAGCGAAAGAGCAGTGAATTTGTGTGGATTTAGGAGAAAGCTGAAAATTGTTCTGTAACTGATTTGATCGCTCCCACAACACACTGACATCTGATAAAATAGAAAAACGTTACAGTAAAGTTTTTTTTAATGTTTTTTTGCCTTATGTACGATGCATATTAGCCATGACTCTTATAACGGTTAGGTTAGGTTTTATGACTCATGCCCGGGCTTTAACTACTAGGTCATCTGTGAGAGTCCTAAATTTTCCCTATCCTAAATTTTTATTCACCTAGGGCAGGGGTTAACGAGTACCTAACATCTTACAGGCTCGGGACCATCGCTTAGCGTCCCATCCGAAGGACGGCGTGCTTAAGTTTATTTTACCTCCCAGATAAAATAAACTAAGGGCCTCGGTCGGGTTTCGAATCCACGATCTTGAGCTCACAAGACAAGCACGTATACCACTGAGCTACTGGTGCCAACGGTGTCACCTAGTTATTTACGATATCCATGGCACCGAGAGGGAGTCCTATCTACGAAATAAAACTCACCTGCGGGCGGGATTTGAACTCGCAAACCATGATGAAATCATGCGACCAAAGTCCTACGCTCTCGCCCGCACGGCCACCATGATTCCCAGTAAAGGTAACGGAAACCATTTTGTTTCAAATCATCATTTTCAATTGGAAGAAATATTAAATTTTAATTTATATTAATGTTAGTGGGACTCGAAATCTCGGCCGTCCACTTTGCCAACGAGGTCCACACATGAGGTGTGTTGTACTCGTTTATGTGAATGTTGAGTGTAAAGTGTCGCTGAATATTTCATGAAATCAATTCGATCACGCACAAATTTATATAAACTTATTCGGTTACGCTCAAAGCCCGCCTTCAGGTAGATCCTATATTTCTCCTGAGAACTCTAAAATGTGTATTATCATAATATACTCTCTAATTTCTTCAAAATTATATGTGACTATTTAGAAAACAATTTCATTATTAAAGCAGCGCGAATGCGGAAAATTTTTCAGAGAATTTGTCAGAATCATTCCATATGTACAACCTGCGCTATTTCCCTTCGAGTCATGATTGTTTCATTTACATAATATGCAAATGAAACAATCAAGAGTCGTCATAGTATGGACAATGGAGAGTCGCAGTCTCCGCAACGGATCTGCATCGCGTTGATGTTCGCTCTATTCCTTTATAATTCGGCAGCAACTATCATCTATTTTTGATGTTACTACTACTACATTCTACTCAATCGTCCCAACAAATGTTTTGAAAGTTTGCGAATACATTCGCTTGCTCCTTTGTTGGCCCTGTTCGTCAGAAGAAAACGAAACTATGTTTTACTTCCCCAGTAATACGATGTATAGGGAAAGTTATGTAATCCGTCAGAAATACGATGCTGAATTTTCAATGGACTTATATGTTTTCCGACCTTGTAACCAGAAGCCTATGAGGGCGACACCTATTGATTTTCGACCAAATCGACCAAAGGGAAGGGTTCTTTACCCATAAATTTTAATAGTTGCCGATGTAATGAATGAATCGACAAAAAATTTCATAAATAAATTCAAAGCCATATAAGAGCGACACCTATTAATTTTCAGCTGAATCAGCCAAAGGGGAGGAGCTCAGAAGTGGGCTCATTTCAAAAATCTCAATAACTGTCATGAATGAATCAACACAAAATTTAGTATGAGGACGATTGACTTTATAGGGAGAGCGAAAACGCAATTTAATAATTCGTTCTGGGGAAGTACATAGCCGGACATTCACCGACCACTTTTTGAGGTTATCTTTATGTTACTTTCATTAATAATTTTTCAAAAAACGTTTTTGTTTTTTTTTGAGATGGAGGGGAGCACCCTAGCAATGAGTTTGATATGCTACAACCCTTGCTTTATGGCTACGAACATATGAAAAAAATATAATAATGTTTCATCCACTCTCATATGCCCTGTACATTTGGAATTTTGTTTTATTTTTGAATGTTTTGGTAAGTTGAGCCTTAGGGTGCTTCTGCCTCTCATTAACAGACTATATTCATAGCTTAAAACCGACATCCCCCCGACCATTTCCCCTGACATATTTCCAAAAAACATATCGTAGATATCCATTTATAATATTTGATTTGTTTTCCAGAAATGCCCAAGTTCGGAGAGCCTATCGCCAACACGACGGCAGCTCTAGGACGGGAAGCAGTCCTCACCTGCATTGTCGAAGACCTGGCTGCATATAAGGTGACCTACATTAGACAATTATCTCATAATCAGCCACTTGAGAAAAATATTGTTACAATTTGAACAGGTCATTTCATATATTCATTGTTGATCTAGTTCAACCAGGGACAAGTTTCATTTCGTAACAATATTCGAACTTACTTATACTTCATAATCAATTTTTCTAAAATATTTCCAGAAATAATAGATACGATAATAAAATAAAAAATTCGTTGGTGAATCACCGTTTATGTCCTCGTTCGTTTTGACTTCAAATATGAAATTACATGTCGATACATTCATTACATCGGCAGTTATGGGAGTTTTTGAGTTGAACTCCCTCTATACTCCCTTACCTACTGCCGATTCCGCTGAAAATTAATAGGTGTTGCCCTTATGAAGTTTTAAATTCACATATGAAATTTTGTGTCGAAACATTCATTAAAACGGCAGTTATTAGAGTTTTTGAGTTATGTTAAGGTGTCCTCCAAACTATTTATATATCTGACTGTGTGTATGATACATGAGTCCAAATGAAGGGTTGAAGAAGAAACAAACTTGTATTACCAAGTAACCTGTCAGGAAGCTAGTTTTCAAGGTGGGGAAGTACATTGGCAATGATTCGACGAGTACATTTTCATTATTATTATTATTTATATATAATTATTAATCCTTTAATGTTTATTAATTATTTCTATTTTCCAAGAATGACTTCATATATACTGATTATTATGAAAATCAATTGGGACAAGTGGTGTGCAAACAACCCTCCCCCAATATATTAACATGTACGAAACTTCATGAAGGCTCATAGGGAGTAGAAACCCTAGTGCAATATCACCCCTACCCCTCCACCTCGCTCTACAGATAATTTAATAGAGGATTGCACAAATATACACAACGCAGAGGGAATTTCACTGAGAACTAAGTTTAGCTAGACCACCAGTTTATATTAAATCGTGTTAGCATTTCGGTTACTTGTAACATAGTAATACTTGACATATTAATGGGCAGATTCGTTTGAATGCTAACGATAAGCAGTGAACTGTGAGGAAATCCTCCATCATGAAAAGTTATCATTCTGAGAGAAAACAGTTATTATAATCGTCGGTGAATGGTAGCCTCTTTGACTGAACATAAATGGCGTTTTAGGTGGGTTCTTTGAATCCATTGGTAAATTTTATTGTTAAAGTCTTCATAAAATAGGCCCAAACAAATTTTTTTTCCTCCAGTTTTTGAATTAGAGATTGGAAAACAGGATATTTCACTGAAAACTTAATAGGTACCTACCTAAATTATTGTCACATCATAGAAAGGAGATCCGGAGGCCACCTCCTCTTCAGGTGAAGAGTAGATTATTGGCTCAAACGGTCGACTGGTTCTGGAGGGGGAGCAAAAGGTTAATTGATTAATTAGTTTTGGAGAAGTACATTCACCGATTTTTTTTTATTTCCATGAACAATTACTTGAAATAGGGGCCATAGTTTACCTTCTTCTGGAAAACATCAATGGAGCCAACCATCCTAGGAAGCAGCTAAAGAAATTGGAAAAAAAAAAAAGGATTTAAAAAGGCGTCTGATAATAGAATTCATGAAGGCAAGCCTTCCTTCCTGTGTTGGATATAGTGGAAATAGAACGAAAGTCTGTATATGAATTTAAGATTAAATCTGTGATGAGGGTGTAAAATGAAGAAGTGGGCTTTTCCTCCAATAACCTCCGAGTAAAGTTTTATTTCCTGAGCTGGATGTGAGTGGTCTACTTGAGATAGGAAACAAAGTTTATAAGTTGTAGATCCTGACAGTCCCATCTCACCGTCCAATACTTCAAACTCACAATCAGTGACAATCCTGTCTAGGGACCGACCAACAATCAAAACTTAACAATAATTCCTTCTCTCTCACTTGTAGCTTCTTGGTTGTGTTCCTCCTTTTTGTTGTGTCTCTCAAATAACATTCTGAGCTGATTGTCAGGGTTCCCTAACTCGAAGACAGTCCTCGAAACCCTTTTTCTCATTGTTAAAAAACAATAAAATAACCATGATATAAAAATCTTGTTTCGTATACAAAAACATTATTTGAAACATAGCTTTCATTTTTATTTTGTTGACAGAGTTCCTCCTATAAGGTCTGTTGAATCAACGTTTCTTTTGATAAGTATTTCTTATTAGGTAGGTGCTTATATACTAATTTATTTTATTTCTCTTGGTGTATTCTTTTATGTATTATTATTTATTTAATATTCGGATCGATTGAGCAATATAATAGAAAGGGGAAGAGATTAGGCTTGTGGTAGATAAAAACCAACTTGTAAAATTTCTGCCAAACTGAATGTGCCTTTTTCAGGGTCTGCATTGACATTATACATTATTACTGAGTTTATACATATATGTCAATACAGACCATGAAGAAGGCACACTCAGGGCCGAAAGCTTGGCAAAAATCCTACAAGTTGGTTTTTATCGACCACAAGCCTAATAAAATAACCACAATAAAAAAAAAAATCGTGTTTCATATCCAAAAAACGTTACTATTTGATACAAAGCTTTCATTTTTCTTTTTGGGCAGAGTTCCTCCTCACCTTAAAGGTCAGTTGAATGTACTTTATTGTTTTATTTATTTAGACTTTTTTCATGTATTGTTATCGTTACATTGTTTTTTTTTTTGTTTTTTTCTTTTATATCGCACATTGGGACCTGATGATGGAACGTAAGAACGTCCCGAAACATCGTTGGGATAAAGACACTTCCGAAAAGTTTTTTTGAAAAATAGTTATCTTGATTTTTATTAAATTGAAAAATATCTCTACTTATTATAAACGTATCTTGTATTCATTTGTTTATACACTCATATATTTTCAAGTATTTATTTGTTCAGTTTTTATTCATTTCATTTTACTTTTTTTAATAGTTTTGTTATTGCTACTAATCATAGAGGTGTTAGACTCAAGTAATTATAAATCTATATCCAAATGCATAAAATCTTTTGATGTATCCTATCCTATTACCATGTATTGGTCTAACGGAAATACATTTATTATTATTATTATTAATCTCTTCCCCTTCCTATTACATCGTTGGTTAATCCATCCAAACCACAATGATCTCTTCTTCCTATTATTTATATATTTTTTATTGTTATTATTATTATATATAGGTATATATATTTTTTCTGTATCTCACTTTTCTATATTTCGCACATTGTAACCTGATAAATGGACGTAAGAACGTCCCGAAATATCGACGTGAAAAAGACATTCCCGGGAGATCTCCAAAAATATTTATCATAATTTAGATTAAATTAAAAACTGTATCCATACCTCCTCTAATCATTGCGTATCGAACCCCATTCATATCTTTGTAGCCTCATGATATTGCAGTTTTTTATTTTTTTATTTTATATAAAGGAATGAATTTCAAAACCAGTAATTTCAACACAAGAGCTCAGAATACGCTTTTATTTTGCATTAGCCATTTTCACATTATTCTCCTGTGAATATTCTCTTCTATAACAAATATATATTCAGTCTGTGTCACCGAATCTATACAATACGTTTGGTACAATTAGACGTCTCTGTTCAGATAATTATGTAATTGGAGACCTGGAGCTCTAGGAAGCTAATGACTGTGTAAAGTGAACTCAAGGATCCTCCCTCATTCTGCAGTCGACCCAACCTCCAAGTTTTGGCATCCCTTCCAGATCTGATAATGACCGGGTCTCTTCACTAAAGTCACCTTCAACAGTACCCTTATCTCCAAGACCCCGGATTTCAATGGACTTATCGGATCTACCTCTCCTCTCTGTAGAGCACCAACCACCTTTTTTCAAAGGTATATATAAGTATTTGTAACGGTCCAGGGGCCCTAGATAGGATTGGCAGAGAGAGACCCTCGCTTGGAAAATACAGAGAGGAGTTTTAATTACAAAGCCGTATATGGTTATTAATATTTAAAATTACATGCGGACTTTCCCTCAGGCGTTTATATAATTACTTATCTATATTAATAAATAATGTTGAAATAGCGAGTTGTTTTTCTGTGTGTGTGTGTGTTCGTTCCCAGCATTACACAAGGACTAATAGGATTTTCATGAAAAATTTCGAGAGTATCCAAGCATTGGCTGGTAATGTGCCATTTAAAAATTTAGCGGGAGTGATGGTTAAGGAGGGTGGGAGAGGGGGATACTCGAAATATAATTTGCAGTAGCTCCTTAATGCATGCCTCTACGGTTGACTTAGTAAATCAATGCGTTTTTCTCTCCTATATATTTATATAATTTTTTTTTTCGAAAGATCATCAGGAACGTCGAATTTTAAAGAAGGGAGATTTATTTCAGGCCGTGGCTAGATGATGACCTCGGTTTTTTTGAGTGGTAAGTGAAATTATACACGTATTTAACTGAGTGTATTATAATTTCTGGTATCCTGATTTTAAACAAACAACTATCCAGGAACAAAGTCACTACAAGAAAAAGCAGGAGCTCAGCCAACCCCGCGACCTGCTGTGTCCCCCGGCTCGCTTCTCTGCTGCCTCACAAGCAATCAACTAAACGTGCTATTTTTGTTATTATTTTTGATTGCTGACTTAATATGTTCTTATGTACGGAGCCCAGAATCCGGAAAAGCGGAATCAGCAGAAGAGAAGAGGAAGTTTAGCGAAGGGGTTTCATCTCAAAACCCTAAAATGTCAATTGTGTATGAGGATTCCCTGACTGAGATGTTTATTGATTTTCAGCCAAATAGATCGACCAGGAAAAGATTTAGAGATAAGAGAGTGGAAACTCTATTATAAATTATTTTGAGGGAATTATTATTTTTTTTATTTTTTTATTGACAGTAAACTCCAGGATTTCTCTTCAGCTTTATAAAACTAAGCCTGGTCTGAGTGGCAAATAAAAAAAAATATTTCCTTTGAAAAAATTGGAAATTAAAAAAAAAAACGTCGTCGGTGAATGACCGGCAATGTACTCCGCCTCAAATTAAATAAGTTTTCACCCTCTCTCTGAAACCAATTTACCCATTTGGCTGGAAGATAAATGTCTAAATCGGAGACTTCTGAATCATTGAACTGAATTTCGCATTGATACATTCGATACAGATATAGTTACTAGGGTTTTAGAGTACAACCGCTGTCTTCTGATCGCTCACTTCCCTTTGGTCGATTTGGTTTAATATTTATAGGTATCGTCTCTTCGATTTCGGATGCACATCTAAAATTTGGTGTCGATGTAGTTATTGGGGTTTTTGTTAGTCCCCCCTTCCCTTTGGCCTATTTGACTAAAAATTAATAGGTGCTATCCATATGAGGTTCTGGATACACACAAAAATGCTCTTATCAACTATATTTATTCTACCCGCCAATTTCTTTTTTGTGTTCATTTATGGCACCAGGGGTTCGGAAAACTTGAAATTCCGTTGAAAACTCAATATTGAATTTCTGTCCGATAACTTCCCCTATACTTCGCATAATTGGGGAACTTGATTGTGGTTTGTTGATAACAAACTATTCCGTAACAGGTCGTGTATATGTCTACGAAGTATCGACAACGCTTGTTATGGTTTAGGAGTCAATCCTAAATATCCGTAACATTTTGGTTTGTGCTAGATCATTTCTATTTTCCGCTCGGCCCAGTCCGATCCTGAGAAGGGGGGAGAGTATAGATAGAGGAATATGGAAGATATTTTCTGGAGACGCTCCCAAGAATAGGAATGTCTCAATCCAATTAGGGGATCAGAGAACACCCCCCCCCCCCCCCCCCCCCCCCTTGTCTTCACTTCGGTACCCACCTTGACTCAACAATGTGAAATTCTGTATAGTCCACATCACGGGGGATGAAAGTATTTTGATAATAACTCATCGGGGCGCCTGGTATCTCTCAGATACAGCTGGGAATACATGATACATTTTGGAGGGCTATCTATCAGTGTATCGCATATGGCCGACAGCAATATAATAGGTTTTAGCCATTTTAGCAATGTCAATCAATTCTAAATTATTACTTTTTAATACCTGTAGTATAAATAAGTATTGTAATCGCGCGAAAATCCCTGATCCAGTTTACAACGGATTTTCACATGTGTTTTGTGTTCCTAAACTTCTCTGGGATGTTACTAAGTTGATTTTTTCATTTTGTTTTCTTTCCAAAGGTGTCTTATTTTTTTCCTTTTTCGTTTTTTGACAATACTTCGGGACCCTTCCACGTCCTTTCTACTAGCCTTTCCTAAGTTCTTCCTAAGTTCTGCCGAAGTCCTCAATCAGTACAAGCCTGGAATTAGAAGTCTGCGCAGTAACTTTCTCTGAGGTAAATATATGCAGAGACCGACAGTATTAAATGTATCAATTTCCTTCCGAATCTGAGAAAGGGCGATCTGAGGAAGGGATGAACTCAGAACCCGCCTCTATAATGACGAATCGACACCAAGTTTTATGTGTTGATCAAAATCCAATGTAGAGGACACCTGACGATTCACAGCAAAATCGGCCAAAGGAAAGGGGCGTAAGAGCAGGGATTTCACTGAATATCCGTATATTGAAATAACAATACTTTCTAATACCAACCACTTTTTTTCAGATAACTCTCAAACTTATCTCAAACAGCCATTATTGGCTATAAGAAAGTCATGATGGTCTCATCAGATACCTACTAAAGTAATGTGTTGCCATCAACGGTGTTCTTTGTGGGAAGAGAGAGGGGGAGTGAAAAAGTGTTTGGTATAGAAAAGTCAAGTTGATTTGTTTTTCTTTCTCATTTTTAATCCACTTCAATAAAAAACTACTAATAATAAATATTTTGAAATTAAACATTGCTTTGAACTATTTCCTACAGAAATGTTTTGTACATTCCTTGGATTGCTATAAATTTCTTTGCAATGATCCTATCTATAATTATAATATATAATTTAAAATTTTGTTATTATACATTTTTCGGCAGGAAATGTGTTTTGAGAAGTCAATTTAAGAGGGTAGTATTTTCTACAAGTTTTATTTGTTAAGATTTTTGATTAGGCTATAAATATAAGTGGTATCTTAGCCCCCTAAGTAATGTAATTTTCGTGTGCTCAGTCTGTCAGTTAGCACATGTGGCTGCTTCATCTCAAATGTCCGGCCGACGCCCTTAGTTTTTTTTTTGTCTGGGAGGTAAAATAAACTTAAGTACGCCGTTAAGCGATGGTCACGAGCCTGTACGATGTCAGGTACTCGTTAAACACCCCTACCCTAGGTGAATAAAAATTTAGGGTAGCCAAAATTTAGGACTCCCATAGTAGTGTCGGGCTTATGTCCACCAGAGTGACGAAAGAGCGCTCTGGTAGTAGGCGATATAACCTATTGGTTAAAATCTCGGCATTAGTCATAATAACTAACTCATCTTAAATTTCGCGCACACTAAATTTCAATCATTTTCATCACAGTCTGACATCATAGCGAAATTGGTCAAAACCTATACAGGGGACCTTGAAAAGTGAAATTCCGTTCAAAACTCGATCTCTGATTTTCTCACGATTACAATACTTCTTTGTACTAAAGGCGTAAGTAAGAAAAAACATGGAGTAATGGATGTTTGTGATTCAAATATTGTTTCACTTATCATTATATTTTTCCCAAGGAGGCTAGAGGTAGACGTAAGGGGTTGCCCACAATGAAAACGGGATTTATTGCTGAGTAGAAATATATGACAGGTTGAGCCGGGGCTGGAGCCCTCTGATTGGTCGGAAAATGAAATATGGCCGAGGGTTCATGAAACCGTCCCCAGAGCACTGTTCTTACCTACCAAGAAATTGATCCCTCCAATCATTTTTAGCTATTTCCTTATTTCTCCTTCGGAGAATATTGATAACTCAAATTTGGTCTGCAAACATTATTTTTGTTTAAATATTCTCGAAGGTGTAGGAGGGGAGGGGGGATTGTGAAAACGTGGTTGGTATAAGAAAGTCCTGCTATTATTAATTTTTTACTTACAACTATATATATATATACAATATATAACAAGCGAATGTGTTGAATAAATAAATGTCTTGGATATTGAAAGGGAAATCATGCATTAATGACACTCCATCATCTTGTAATAATCAGTTGAATTAAAATAGAAAAAAAAAATAGTTAATTGATAAAAGAAAGCTACGGCATAGTAAGTGTGTAGATGATAATGACTTCAATCAACTAGTAGGTCTCGAGGCCATTGCCGCCTCAGCTCCGAACATAAACATTAGGAAGGGTTCTTGTCGCAAATCTGCGGACAAGAGGATTAGGGTGAAAGGGAAGCTAGAATGGAATTTTCTGTAGCAGAATTTGATGAATCCCTTACAAAGGGAATCTGAAGGTCATTGTGAAGAATTGGGGGATTGTAGAGTTTGGATTCTATAAGAATTGACTTATTGATAGACGCCTGACATGGAATCCCCATATTAGATTTAAAATACAAAAACTTAATTGACGATATCTTATTACGACTTTTAGACAACAGATCGAAACTTACATTAAGTAATAAAAGATTTACAACGAATTACTGAAGCCAATATGGGCGTATGGAGCTGAACTGTTATTACTGAAGCCAATATGGGCGTATGGAGCTGAACTGTTATTACTGAAGCCATATGGGCGTATGGAGCTGAACTGTTATTGCTACAAGATATTTTGGACCGAAAATCGTAAAAAAAAAAGTGTTTCGCAATAGTTTATTGGTAATGTGTTATTCATTAGTGGGATGACTCCAGCTGTTCTTGGAACTACAACGTACCCTACCCTTGATGACTCCAGCTGTTCTTGGAACTACCAAGCCCTTGATGACTCCAGTCTCACCATTGGAGGTATATATTATGATCATTCGAATTTAGATGACGAATTTAGACTTCCTTCGTACCTGGAACTACCAAAGTAATCAGAGTTTTGATGGCTCCAGCACTTCAACCACTCTCTGAGACCCTCAAGGTAACTCGAATCTTGGGACTTGAGCGCTCCCAGTACCCTTGGAACTGCCAAGATAATCCAGCTTTTGATGACTCCAGCCCCTTTGGAATTATCAAGATAACTGGTTTTTTTTGTAATATATTTAATTGACAAGTTGTATTTTTTTTTTATTTTTTTTTTGCCATAAGTCTAATTGTAGTCCTATAAAGCCGGAGCGAGTATGTAGTAGTCTATTTATCTTCTTATTATAATTCTATTTTTGAATTGGTAATAAATTTAAAGAGTTTGTTAACGTTTTCTATTTTATTAATGTTAGCTATTGTTTTAAGAAATGTATTTTCGTTGGATAGTAGCCTCTCATGTTGTCTCTGGTTGTCGTACTTTTTGCACTTAGTGAAAATGTGGACTACGTCCTCAGTCTCATCGCAGTGTTCACAGTTGGGGGTTGGTTTTATTTTGATTAGATGTAAGTATTTGTTTGTTCTGGCATGTCCGGTCCTCAGTCGTGTCAAGTATATGACCTGTTTAGTCGTCAGTATCTTACTGTGTGGGTGGAACCATGGCTTTTCGAGAAACAGTGTTTTTTTTTTCCATTTGTACTCTTCTTTGAGTTCTTTTACATTTTTTCCCTTCACTTTTCTTGTTTTATAGAATTTTTTTATGAAAAATTCATCCTCATCTGATTCTCAACTTGAGTCCGAACTGAGTCGCTGTCCTCTTCGTGAACTGGATTGTCCTCCACTTCAATCTCAGAATCTGTAGTATATACAGTATAGCATGAGATTCTTCCTCACCTGGACCATCGTCCTTGCTAAGTTCTTCCAAAACAGCCGCATACTGCTCTGGAGGGATAATTTCCCGCCGTCTCATGGTGGTCAGGTTGGCGTACGGAATGTACCACAGAACGTTTCTAGTACATACACGAGCGATTAGAGCGAATTGACTGCTGCAAGGTCAATGGGTAGTACTATAGGACCAGGTAGGGAGGATGTTGATAAGAGGTTAGAGGGACGGGCGGCTTCCCATCTTCACTTCCGTTCATTCGGCTTATCAATACATTCCCAGTGGCTCACGTTATACGCCGTACCTGTGCGCAAAGGGTGTCGTCGTTAGAGGGTTCTGGACTTACATATAAAATTTCGTGTCATTACATTAATTCTATCGGAAACATGAAATCTTGTTGAATACTCCGCATCGAAGTTTTGACCAATTACATAACTTACCCTATGCTTCCTATAGCTGGGGAGTAAAAACGTTTCACGTTTCCGATTAATTTTTGCTTAATGGCATCTTACTAAATCTCGTTCGGTATTGAATTTTTTATGAATCAGAATAATCGGTGCTCAGTTGAACGGTCTCTGTGATTTGATGTTTACCCTTTGTTTTATAGTACCCATGAAAAACAATATCGAAAAATGTTTACATGAAAGATGTGAAGCTGAAGTAAAAAAAACATCTGGTGTTGGTGATGTTGGTTATATTCAACCCTTCTAAGTATAAATTGTTCACTTAAACACATATATTTACTTGGCGATCCCTCGCGGCCCGCGGGTTTCTCTCCGCTAGTTAAAACAATGGCGCCAAAAAGATTAAAAAGAAAAACAAAAAAGGAAAAAGAGTGAATAGGAAATGGAGCTAAAGTTGGTGAAATACTGGACAATTATGCAGTGGCAACAGAGGTTTCTGGAACAGACGATGTCCCGGGACGATAAAGTGAGGAGTGGCGGACAATAAAGTGAGGAGTGAGCAGCGAACAGAGGCTGCTAGCAGAGTTATGTCCCAGGCTAGATTATCAGCTAACTGTCTCACCCGTTCTACCTGTCCTTCGGCAAGCCACTAAAACCAAACTGCTTCTCAATAACTTGGCGGAAATATCTTCTATTTCATATCCAGTTTCAAGTAATTACCGTCAACATTTTCTATTTTTGTCTAATGTTTTTAAAATAAATTTTTTGTACTGCACTATAAAAGCAAAGGTGAAAAAAAAATTATTATATGGCATACCTAAAGGCATATTTTGCAACTAAAAATAATCAATAATTTAAAATTATTTGTTCTCTTTTTAATAATGCGTATGCAGGATAATATAATCACCAAAGATAACAGATCAAATTGAAGATAAAGCTGCAAAACTAAGCCTGGAGAAAAGCTAGATAGACATTGTCCAACAAAATTCATGGTTTCATGTATGGAGCTGTTAGCTTAGGGACTGTGTTACGATGGGAGCTGTTAGCTTAGGGACTGTGTTACGATGTCGGCTGTTAGATTTGCGGATTACTCTCCTTCTATCTGTCAAGGTTATGTTACGATGAGACCTGTTAGCTTTAGGGATTACCGTCCTATCCGTCAAGGTTATTTTACGATTGGGGCTGTTAGCTTTGGGGATTATAGTCCTATTTCTCAATATTATGTTGCTTTTTGAGGTGTTATATATATATGGAATTACTATCCTTGTGATTCAGGTCATATTAGGTTCGAAACTTTTTCCTAGTTGCCTACTGCACAATTATTCCAGCAATTTTCATGTCATTAAGGTCGGCCTAACCATGGGCATGCTATTTATTTAGTATCATGTAACATTTATTTAACACTTTGCACTATATTTAATACTGCAATAATTGCAGTTTTAAATATAGTGCACTCAACATATAACGATATTGTTTTCACATAGCAACATTTATACACTGTAGATTTGCCGAATGAAATTGTAGAAATCTCTGGGATTCGAATTAGTTAATTACAATTTGTCTGGAGTTTGTGACGTGTGTAATTAAGCCTACCCCGTTGTAATTTATTTGGAAGTCCACAAATGTTTCTGGCAGCATAATATTATGTTTTAATGAAACCTGAGAGGGGAAACCCGCCCAGTTGAGTATCCTTAACAAGCCCCTCGGAGTGAAACTCACGGAGTGATTTGATTGGTAGATATTGTGAAAATATTGATTTGATTTCGGAGCTATTATTGATCTGCAGTCTTTGAAGACATCTATCTCCGCACGTCATTTAGCGTTTCCTTTTTTTGGGTCCACATTGATGTCAAATTTGTAAGTCGTCATAATCTGTAAATTTACATCTGTGAGTTTTGTTTAAGTTTAAGTCATGTTTTTGATTCGAATAGTATGCATTTGATTGTTTTTACTTCCCTAGCTGCACTAAGTATAAAGGAATTAAATTCCATTTCTATATAAATTTTATGTAATCCGTCAGAAATTCAATGTGTTTACAATGAAATTTCATGTTTTTTTTCAATATAATGAATATATCAATTTACTACACGAAAATGAATATTTTCCGCAACTCCATAATGGGCTTAACACAAAAATACACGTCAAAAAATGCCGAAGCTATGCATGTATCAACCCCAAATTTATTGTACGAATAAATCAATTATTCTAAAATTAATCGACCTTATTAGCTAAAAACCAATATAGATGTTAGGTTAGGTTTTTTGACTCATGCCCGGGCTTTAACTACGAGGTTATATCGCCTACTAGCAGAGCGCTCTTTCGTCACTCGGTGGACATGAGCCCGAATCTATTGTGGGATTCCTAAATTTTGCCTAGCCTAAATTGTTATTCACCTAGGATAGGAGTCTTTAACGAGTATCTGACATCGTACAGGCTAAGGACCATCGCTTAACGTCCCATCAGAAGGACGGCGTGCTTAACTTTATTTTATCTGGGAGATAAAATAAACTAAGGGCCTCGGTCGGGTTACGAAAATATAGATGTTGTCTTTATGAGGTTTAGAATTTATATATAAGATTTCTTGTCGACACATTTATTACATCGGCAATTATTAGGGATTTTGTGTTACGTTTCCCTCGTCATTTTTGACAGAAAACCAACAATGTTCACAGACACAGAGATGAAATTATTTCCCCCTATACTAAGTATAGGGGAAGTTATGTATACATTCAGAACTCGATGTTGAGTTTTCTTCAGAATTTCATGATTTCTAACACCCTGATTACAAAAATAAATAAAAATTTGTCTGTGTCTGTCGCTTATGACACGATAACTCCCGATAGAATGAATGTATCGACTCGAAATTGTAACATAACCTTGAAAAATACGAGAATAATAATTCCAAAAGTTAACAGATCAAAACGTAACACAACGTTAACAACGAGGATAGGATAGTAATCTCTGAAACTAACAGCTCCAAACCTAACATAACATGGAAAGATAGGAGGATAATAATGCCAAACCTAATAGAATAGCTCCGAATGAAACCAAAACTTTTATAAGATAATATCTAATCTAGCCTCTTCACTAAGCTTGATTTTGATGCTGAATAGTTCACTAGCCACCTGAAAAGTCACCAATAATCCATACCCTCCAGAAGTCCCTTGATGACCTTGAAAGTTGTAAATTTGGACACTAATAACATAGACCACAGAATAGCCAAATTTTCGAGTCCTAAAAATTTCTGGTTGTGTAAAGCTCAGTTTCGAGGGACATGAGCATAGGATAAAGTACAAAAAATAATAATAAGATAAGCTGCAACTGCTGCACATACCAAGTGCTTAAAAAAATGTGTCTAATTGTCTCTAAAATATTTAAGCTAAAGAGCGGTTGTAGTTTGTTCACAGGTAAGCAACTAGTTCCAGTAACTATAAAGAATACATGGAGAAGTAGAGGGGACGAGGGCTGAGAGGTAGTGACGGCTACACAGTTTTTAGATAAGACAACTGATGAAATATACATGAGGGGGAATGGAGGATTGTCGGCTTACCTCTTTGGGGCCCATTCATCCTCCTCTAGGTCCGTGTTGGTGCAACTCAGTCCCAAACTACTATCGTAGCGGTGTGCGAAATACTTCTTATAGAACAATCCTTTTTCTACAATCTATTTTCTCGGGTTCCTCCTCTAGATCCATGTTGGTGCAACTCAGTCCCAAACTACTATTGTAGCGGAGTGCTGTGCAACACCTCTTGGGACTATCAGTTCAATTTCTGTATGTTTCTTTCAAAGAAAAATTGCTGTGCATATATATATATTCATATATTCTCGAAATTCGCAGTCTTTTTAGGATCGCTTAACTTAAATAAAATTGGCTTTAATGATAAATTGTATTTATGGAGTTTAGGCAAGCAGGATTATCTTGAAGCTATTAGTCTTCACTTGTGTAATGTTTTGAATTTTCCAATCGATAAAATATGTAGAGTAATAATCCTCTTCAAGGTGTGCACAGGTATTAATGGCTGATGTGCGCTGTGCATAAAGCCAGAAAAGGGGAGGGAAAAAAAAAAAAAAAACTTAAATATAAGATATGTGACGTCTCAAAATATTGATCGGGAGGGAGGTTGTGTCCAAAGACCAAAGAATAAAATGAGTACTAGCTCTTAAACTCTTGATCAGATTTTCATAAAATTCTTCAGGTAGCATCCTTATAAGCCCAGTTACATCTGGACAGATAACATTACTAACCTGCTTGAAGTTAATTTTCCCTGGTCATTATTATTTTTTTTTGTTTTTCCGACTCATGAAATTCTTAACAAACGTTTACAAACGAAAAGAAGATGATTCGTATTGTCAAACAAATGTTTTGCACATTGGCTGCGTACTGCCATGTTACCGTGAACCTGGTCGTGACCAAAATGTTAGGTAAAAAATACTATTCATTACTATTTTCACGACTCATGAAATCCCAAACCCAAAAAATAACAGAACAAACGAATAGAAACGTAAAACACGATTCGAATAGTCAAATAAACGTTCTGTGCATTGGGTCAATCAGTGTGTCGGTGACCACGATACTTCCCGATAGAATAGAAGTGTTAGGTTCAATAATCCGAATAACTGCCAATGTAATGAATTTATCGGCACACAAATTAGTATGAAGATTTAGGAGCCCCTATGTAAGTCAACTATTAAATATTGGCGTAAACGATCGACGATTAATTTGTTCAGGGGAATTACAATACCTGTAATTCACCGACGACATTTTTTTTTTGTTCAAATACGAAAACCAGAACAAAGACAAATGATGTGATGTAAAATTTACTTAGACCCCGAGGTAAGGTAGTCAATTTTCGTTCGACTTTGGCCAAAATCTAACCAGATCTAAGTTAGCACATGTGACATCTTCATTGCAAATTTCAAGTTCATATCAATAATAGTTTCTGCCTTAGAGAGCTCACAACGTTCCAATCACACACACATGCTCATGCATGCACAGACAGACTTGATCCCGAAAATGGTCAAATCTCGATCTCGGGTTTTCGCAAGATTACAATTCTTCCTTACACTATGTGTGAAAGAATGTCGAAATGGCAGAACAAATAGCTACAAACGAAGAACAAACAATTCGTAACGTCAAACATTTCTCGCAGTACGAGCATTTCTCCTATGTGCTGCCAGATTCATGGAGGTGTCAAACCCCACACAATAATTTCTTGCTCTCACCGAGATTTTGTTGTGCTGGCGCCCGTGGGACCCTTGAAGTCTTGATTCACGTGATGTGACGAATCTAAACGATGGCAAGGCCTCATAGCTGGGGGGCTCACACCGCGTTATCTTCATTCATAATGAAGCGAGGTCTGGGTCTAGCAGTAAGCCGGCTGGTGGAGGCGAGACTTGTGAATTATCCATGTTGGCGAGGTCTCCCTCGACTTAACCCGTCCATGCTCAGCTGAAGCTCCATAACTAATGCAGACTGTGCTGCGCAAAGAGAATCCAAAATAACATGATTCCACGACTCACATCTCACTCTGGGTAATACATATGGATCAATACTCGTATATACTATGTATTATGTACTATATGTTCCTCCATATTACCTATACTATAGAATTATCATTAATGTTCTTCCTAGTTGAGTACACTAGTCCTGACAGCATTGATATTCCCAGATGCTTTGATCTGTTGTAATGCCAGCATCTAACAGCAAATCTGCACAAAGGGCACAGACGCCATGGTGGATCTTCAGTGAAGTTAATGTCTCATGCCACTAAAACCTATTTGTACTCCATTCTACTTAAAAAGAAAGCACTAAGAATAATAAATAATATTACTCAAAGAACAAGCTGCAGAGAAATATTTAAAAAACTTACAATGCCGCCTTCGCCTGCGCTGTATTTATGTATTTTATTAGCATTTTATTTATTTCTATATATTCATGTAAATAATATGTATTTTATAATTGTTATTGTTATTTTATTTTGTTTTCTCTCTCTATATTTCGCACATTGTGACCTGAGAAAGGGATTTAAGAACGTCCCGAAATGTCGCGGTGAAAAAGACACATCCGGAAAAATTATCAAAAATTATCTTAATTTTAATTAAATTAAAAATGTATCTAGTTTATAATATATTTTTTTTATGTACTCATATTTTCAGTAGTTTAGTAGTATAGTTATTTCTAATTTATGTATGTCAGACTCTTTGAGTTAATATCTGTTTATGTATCTAATTTATAAGCTATCTTTATGTATAAAGTTATTGTGAAAAATAAAGTGTTAAGGATAAGTGGTTAACTCTTACTTCAGTTATCCTTAGATGCTTCACATACAGAGCCGTGCAGACCCTACGGCGAAGGCGTGCGACTCACACAGGGTGCCAAATTTAAGGCGCTATACCGCCTTAATTAGTTTTTTCCTTATTTTAAACCTATCGTTGACAAAGCCAAATATAGACAAGAGAAAAAAAAGAAACCGAAACCAAGGGGAAAAACAAGATAAATTCATTTGAAGGGATGGGGGAAAAAAGGAAATATGGGTATTTATTGATAGTATCCATTGAAGTGATCTCTTATATTCTATTGACACAAAACGTGCTGCAGAAAATTTTGCTTCCATTAAGACCAGAAGAGTCATGCTTTACCATACACCAACCGGTATCTTTATCTTACTTGTATGCTTGGCTAATTTGCGAGAGGTTAGATACATATAAAATGTTAAATGGTTGTAGTTGATATGTCAGAGTTCCGGCCTACTCTAACCAAGTAAATAATGTCCATACATCAACCAAGTACACATGAACCGCATACAGACCTTTGAATCAACTAAGTACCTATCTGTAGTCCTCTTGCCAAGTCCATCCCACTGAATAAGTCCTGTACCAAAGTTCGAACCACCTAATAATTAGTAGAGAAGTTCGGACGATGGAAAACATGCAATTATTGTTTGTTTTTTTCCTACCTCAAACTTCCTCTTTTATTTCCCGCAGTTATACGAAGTTTAGGGGAAGTTATATAATCAGTCAGAAATTTGATGTTAAGTTTTCATCAGAATTTCATGTTTTTCGACCACTTCACTCCATAAGTGAAAAAAAAATCAGTCTGCGTGTGTGAACTGACAATCAATTATATATGTGTATCCAGAACCCCTTAAGGGTGACACCTATTGATTTCCAGACAAATCAAAAGAGGGGGAGTGGCATAACACAAAAAACCCACAAAAGAACGAAATCTTTTTAATTTTCAGGAAAATTATTCGGAAGAAAACTGGAGCTCAGACAGAGGAGGGACTCAGCTCAAAATCTTAATAATCGCCGAAGTAATGAAAGTATGAGCACACAATTCATTTTTTTTTTTTTTTTTCTTTGGGCCTTATGTACGATGCATATTAGCCATACCCCTGTGTTATCTAGTTATTTACGACATCCATGGCCCCGGGAGGGAGTTCTATCTAGGAAATAAAACTCACTCCCGGACGGGATTCGAACCCTCAAATCATGGTGAAACCATGCGACCAAAGCCCTACGCTGTAGCCCGCACGGGCACCATGAACCCCTTAAAATTGAATATTAGAATTCAAAATTTTGATGACGACTTTCTTAATTTGGCTTTCTGGCATTTTCTTAAAATGAAGGACAAGGAAAAATCATCCACACAGTTGCTCCCTGAAGACACCAAGGCAGCAATTTAGAAAAAATCTTCATTATTTCTTATTACATCATGATTCTATAGAACAAAAACAGTAATTATATCAGTGAATACAAGTTGCCTCAACTCATTATTTCTGTTATACAGAAAAGATTTAAAACAAAACAAATGATTATCATTTTTAAAAAGACTGAAAAAAGGAAAATAGAGAAAAGAAAAGGTATTCTTAAAAATTGCTCTCACTTCAGGATCTTATATAACTATTTTATTTTTTACTTTACTTCTTATCCTTCAGGAAGAGAAATTCTTGATATTCAAAAATTTCAATTTTGATTTAACGATGTATTTGGCATGATTTGATGCATAGAAAACGAAAAACTCAATGGAGTCAGTTCAATTGTAGCGCTAAGCTTGCGACCACTTGATTCTCAGAATTACCGAATGGATTTTGATGAACGAAGTAAGTTCAGTCTGGCGTCCCAATAATCTTCGTATAATTTTTTTCGAATAATCATGATTTTCATATTTTTGACTTTTTTCACTTTTTTTCACATTTAAGTAATTTCCTTGGAATCGACTTTATTGAGTTAAATGTCAGTCCAACTATATATAATAGTTTTATTTATTCGACAATTAGTTTCAACTATCTGCCATCATATGGTGGTGAATCTATGTTCAGGCCAATGGTTTGATTACCCCGCTGATTCTAGGCCATCGTAGTTCCTTGTGTCCAGAGATGGCATCACTTTATTTTTAATGATTCTAAGAAATCAGTAAAGGACAGACCGATTGACGCAGTTGTCTTGAGATTCGGGTGTCTGTCCATCTACAGACGAGTGGGGTCACCCAATGGCGAGCTTTACAGTTAACACACACCGGTCCTCCCTTGTTTGAGTTGTGCGCATTGAGAACATTTGTGCTGTGAGTAAAGGAACAGATTAAGGTTAGGTTTTAAATTTTGTAAGAATTCTAACATTGTGAGGTAAAAGATTTAGGAGGCTCTGCGGGGACTTGGGTTCAAACTAAAGGCTCCTTACCAGCCTCTGGGATCTTGTCTTGACTTATTCGCGAGAGGTTAAATACTTAATAGCAACCAAAGGAGGTTTTGGTAGGACAAAACAACGAGCAATTCTTGACAAAAGAGAAACTAAGGTTTTCGCACTCCGACGCATTAACCATGATACATTGACACCGCAAAAACATCTCCTGGACACCAACACACCAGGCGGTGATGTATCTAGGAGTATCTGAGGCTCCTAGACACCAAACTGACCTGGGACCAACACATTAACTCCAAACTGACAAATGCCTACACCAGACTCTCCTCACTCTACCCAACTCTACACTCTGTCATGAATGTGCCACACTACTCTATACCGCACTCATACGGCCACTCATCACATACGTCTGTACTATTTGGATCAGCACAAGCCAGACGAGAGGCAGTGGCCCACGTCGCCCACGGCTTGCGCCGCTTCTGAGCTGAGGTGTCTATCGTTGCCTTGCATACAGCTGACGTTAATTATAATTATAATTAGTTTTCATTGTTTGTGAGAATCTGGCAAAAATCTACGAGAGTTGATTTAAAACAGAAAGATGGGTCGTCACACTTTTCATCAGCACTAGATGACATTTTGATTTCTCGTTGGCATTTACCATCCTAACGTCGAAATGCCATTTCATCCCCCTCACCTTACCGCCCTTCTCCTAACGATTTTATTGTTCAGGCATGAAATCTGGAAGTTACAAGAACAATATCATGACCTAAATTTATATAGGTATATATTCTATACAAATGACATATATTTTTTGACAAGTCTGTCTTTATATAAAACTAGCATTAGTAACCCGAAAAAATCATTATCTTTTGTGCCAGTCCTAGGAATTTGACAGTATTGATTCATGACACTTCAGTTATACATGGTGTCCATGCGAGGGTTAAATTACGTCTAATTATATATTTACTGTCACAACACCGAGAAGGTAGGAAGTGAATCACTCTCGCACACCTTCCCTTCCCTTTCGCCGATATCGCTGAAATTTGACAGGTCATGGAGCTTGAGTTCAAATTTGAAATTTCATGTCAGGTAACGTCGTGAATTGAAAATCACAGGGGGACGACACTTATTAATTTTCATGAGAATCGGCAGTTTATCTACACAAAATTTAGTATGAGGATTTCAAGTCAACTGTTTAATGTTAGCTCATTCGTTCTGGGGAAGTACATTGCCGGTATAATTTTTTTTTCATATTTGCAATCTGGAGGTCGGAAAACATGAAATGAGGGGGGGGGGGGGGGGGGGGGGGGAGGACGTAAAGCAGAATCCCCCTCCCCCCTAGTGCAGAGGCTCATAAGTCAATTTCGTTAAAGATAAAGAAATATGAAGGTTAAATCGCTCTTGCGCACAGACTTTAATGACGTCATTCGCTTACAAACTCAGACTGTTACTCAACCTGTCAACGAAGTCCGAAATATTTATACTTCGTTTAGCGGTAATATTTATCCTGGAGTATGACGGAGTAAGGCTAGATGCGCAAGCATTTGTTTTTATTTTAATATTGCATTTTTTACTGAATCATGTCCTTCATGTATAGAATGTATCGAATCATTTGTAGCATAAACATAATTTTTCTGGGTTGAATACCGTTGTCTTGCCGTCTCTGTCCCCCATCTTCTATTTAATTATTTTTATATATTTAGCCTTGAATAAAATTCATATAATGTTCGTACTATTTTTTACGTCACAGTCTGAACCATGTGTTGATGATGATATATAAGATTCCATTAAATTTTGAGAATCCCTGAAGGCTCATTCCTACGTCCTACTTTTTTCATTCTTTATGAATATGGTTCGTTGAAGCAACAGGATACGGTAATGGTGTCGCCAAAGAAAGAACACAGTTTACAGACTGTGAAACATGAGGGTACACTCAGAGGCAACCGAGCCAGCCATTCAGAGGGACAATACGGAGATATTTACTTGTGTCACGCGAGGACAGTTCAAGTATCTACTCATGACAAAAGACTGATCCAATCTACTTCTGCTTCTCTAAGTAGTGGAAACCGGGATCGTAGCCCTCCTTTTTACATTTTGTTTTTCCCAATTCTTTAATAGGTTGATACAAAATATCCGACATCGGTTGTTGCGGCCTTTTAAGTAAGATATTTATTATGCGAAGTATTTATGATTTATACCTAGATGCGCTATCTGTTGATTTTTGACGAACTGATTAAATTAGTTTACAACTTCTAAGTTGAGGAACGCGGACATATTGTGGAATTCGTAATAAATAAAACAAACTTATTTTTTGAAATATTGTCTATTCCACTAAAGATATTTATAAAAATAAAACTACCGGTTTCGGCCTTACACCATCCTCAGGTCTAGTTATGAACAGGAGTATATGTGTGTATAGACAATATTTCAAAAAATAAGTTTGTTTTAGATTAGTTTACTCATCCTACGTCTAGAGGGTGCATCCACCCCTATCTAGATTAGTGCCTTTTTTTCAGGGCGCCGGTAGCCCAGTGGTATGCGTGCTTTTGAATGTTTCTGAATTTTCTTTATATGTGAAAGCCATATTTTGGCCCCATCATTTTTTAAGTGGTTTATAAATTTTATCTCTGTTATTCTTGCTAATAATTCAGAAGTTATTAAAGATGAATAACCATTGTTTGATTAATAGTGTTCAATCATTGTCAGTTTTTCCTTTGACGTCAAAAAGTTCTGAAAAGATATTGGTTGTTAAAAGGGATGATATATACCGGGTCGGCTGGGCCGTACGTGACCTCAACTCCTTGGATAAAGGTCAGATGTGACCGATAGCGACCCTGGGAGAAAAGAACAAAAACACTTGTCAACTTACCCGCCCAACTCGATGGTTTACTTTGATATCAACTTTAGCAACAGTTCCTGGGTATTGTTCCTGAGTTTCGAAATTTGGCACTTACACTATTACAAAAAAAAAAAATATATATAAATCTCCTGTTCTAGTTCTAGATAGTGCCACTCAAATGGGAGGAATAGGAAATGTGCCCCAGGCTCCCGATCCCCGATCGGGGCCCAATTCATAAAAAGTATGAACAATAAATGAACAATTTGTAGGAAATACTTTTTAGTTGATAACGATAAAGTTATATTTTATCGTCTGACTAGACGATGTGTTTTTACCAGTGACTGCAGCAAATCGGGGGAACGTTCTTTTAGCAAACTTTTGTTGATAAAAATACGGTCCCGTTCAACCATCGGGGACCACATATTAAACCATTTACTTAATCTAAGTACTTAAGTCATCCAACATCAAGCGTAACCACTCCTTTCAATCCAAATGCTCCCTACTATGTTTAACCTGACTTCCCGCAGTGATCTCAAAGTTCCTTTTGTCACCGACCGTATTAATTACCTTTTCAAAGTTTCACTCCAATCTTTTCTTCCACGAGAATCCCGTTGCTCAATGCTTGATATCATGTTCCCACCCCCTGAAATGGTGAAAATAACAGTTTTTTTTTACAATATCGATAAATTAAAGTAACAGAGATTTTTAAAAAATAAATAACTAATAAATATAAACATTAAGAAAAATAGGCAACCACAAAAAAAAAAAACATATGAAAATAGCAATTCAAAACCGCATGTTCTAGAGCTCGTCCAGATTCTGGATTTTCACAAAGTCTATAACATTGGTGAAAATATTCAGCTTCTGAATGATATGAACTGAACAGTTTCGATTGAGGGATCGGCCATTGTCCTGTGGCCATTGTACAGGCTTGGATCCATCGCTTAACGTCCCATTCGAAGGGCACCTCCCAAACCTAAAGGCCTCGCCCGTGTTTCGAACCCACAATCTTGAGCTCAGTAGGCTAGCAAAGTCAAAAACTAGATCTTGGATTTTCGCATGATGACAATACTTCCTTACACTACAACTAAAAGAATGTAAAAAGAAAAAAAATTACAAAAATAATTTAAAATTGTTGATTATCTTAAAAATGGTATTTTTGAAAAAAAGAGGACTTACAATGAAATAAACAATGTATTGGATTTATAACGAAGTCATGTTATCAGATATTCAGTAAGTGGTTTCGATTTTGAATTTGCCATAGACTATCAAAAACAAAACTACTGAATAATTTGATATTTCACGATCATGTTGATATTTTACGATAAGAGCGTAACTTCAAATTGACTAAAACCAGTAAAAAGTTTGCTCAACATACTTGGCCTCCTATTTGAAGGGGACGAGAGTTTGATTGGAATCAAGGTAAGCTGCTAATAACCCTGAAGTCTAAGGGCCGAGAAGAGGAAAGTGGAAACTCCTTTAATTAACTTGACAAACTTTAATGTCCCTTAGTCGAGATGTATAATAAAATACATCAGGTGAGCCGTTGCTAGTTGGATTAGAGGGTTGGTGGAACCCAGAGTTGGGTCTGGTGTGTCTGTGTGATCCTCTGACGGGATTACACGGCAGCTCTCGAGTGCTTCTAAGAGCTCCTTACATCTAGTGGGTACCTACCGGCTAAATTTAATAGGACAAACCAATTAAAATCTACTCTCCAAATCCGCTTATCATTTAATCATATCGTAATAGATACTGACTGGTATTAAGGACTTCCTGCTGAGGGGGTGAAATTGAGGATGGCTCTACCAATGAACTAACAAACATAGAGGCTAGCATTTCTCTTATTTATGTGATATCACTCGTGGTACACTTGTTCTATTTCTGATTAGTATTAGACGTGCAGAAGGAGAGATGACAAGAGGGGTCCCCAGGGAAGACCTCAGAGACACTGAACGTACAGTGGAAGATGGGATATCTGCAGAGATATTCGAAAAAAAAACAAATGCACGGTATTAAATAGAGGTTCATGTAGTGTAAGCAACGCTAAGAATGTCACGTTCAATATTATCCTATACAATAACCAAAGAAAACCCCTGACGCCAACACTTTATTTTCATATACCAAGTGACGCCAGAATGTGGCGAGGAAAATGAAACTCCTTTGAACACTTATATTGTCTAATTCCACAAACATATACTTAAATGTGTACCGGTTTCGGCTTACGCCATCGTCAGCACAATGTTCAACAATAATTCAGATATTTGCCAGACATACATATTTATATTAACCTAAGAGTACCTGAGGTGAAAGGGTCCCCTTTCTCTGGTTTAACCAGGGGGGTGGAAGTGTATATTCTAACTGTAATAGCTAACTGTACACTTATTTGAAAACCAAGAAAATAAAATTAAAATAGAACTAAAAACTAACATTACAAGAAAACAATATAACAAATGTACAATATATAGCTATGTAGGAAGTTATTTAACCTAGATTAATGTTGCTATGGATATTTGTTATCTGAAAGGGATTAGCAATTAATATACTAGAGTTGTGCTTACAACAAAACTATTTCTCATTTAACGGTGAATTTTTTAAACAAAGAGATGGACTCGCCATGGGTTCTAGCCTATCTCCGCTTTTAGCAGACATGGATTACATAGAATATACTATTATGAAAAATACTAAATTTAAACGACAAATAATTTTTTGGTATCGTTATGTCGACATTTGTATATTATTCAACAGCACCAACAGACAAATAGAAATTATGTAAATACAATACACCGAAAAATAAAATTCACAATAGAAATGGGTGAGGAAGAGCTAAATTTCTTAGATTTAAAATTAAAAATTACAAATAAAAATATTAAATTCAACATATACAGGAAACCAACTACAACTGACACCGTAATTCATGCTACATCAAATTGTCCCAATAGTCACAAAAAAGCAACGTTTTACTCTTTGTTCCACAGAGCTTACAATATATCTATGGATACTAAAGATAGGCGTAAGGAGATCGCAATAATAAAAAAGATAGGTACCGACAATGGATTCCCCAAAAAAATCATAAACCAAGTTGAAAAGAAAGTCCTCCAAAAAATCAGACGAAACAATTTAACAAAATTAGAGCCCATTAACTCTAACAAAGAGGGAGTTTGGGTTAGTTTACCTTATTACGGGCATATTTCTGAACAAATTAGTAACACGATCAAGAAAGAAGGTTTCAAAGTAGGGTTTAAAACTATCAATACAATCAATCAACATTTAAACAAGACGAAGGACAAAATAAAAATAGAGGACCGGAGTGGTGTTTACCAACTTAATCGGGACGCAAATTCAGAGAACGAATAAAAGAGCACATAACTGATATAGTAAGGAAAGGGGAAAAATCTACATTTGCGAAACATATAAATGATATAGGGTCACTCATTCATCGAAATAACCGGCATAAAATACCTCCACTTATGTGAAAAAGGTAGACCATTAGATTCTCTAGAACAGCTAGAAATTAATAGGACTCGAAAAAATGGGAATTGTTTAAATGACCAGACACACTTCAAATTTTCTCCTTTGCTAATCCCTTTCAGATAACAAATATCCATAGCAACATTAATCTAGGTTAAATAACTTCCTACATAGCTATATATTGTACATTTGTTATATTGTTTTCTTGTAATGTTAGTTTTTAGTTCTATTTTAATTTTATTTTCTTGGTTTTCAAATAAGTGCACAGTTAGCTATTACAGTTAGAATATAGACTTCCACCCCCCTGGTTTTACCAGAGGAAGGGTAATTTTATTTTATTCATTAGTATTTCCACTATATAAACACAGAACGCAAAAAATGTATTCGAAAATGAAACTCCGGTTCATATTCTAAGCGAGTGTAATGCACTAGAAAGCAAGAGTTTTTACTGCTTCGGGACTGCCATAACGGAACCGAAACAAGTAATGGAGGGAACCTGCAGCAGAATCCTGGACTTTATTAAAAATAAAAGACCAACACATACAGGACACACAATAGGCCCACTCTGGCCGCGGTGACTCCATCAGGCCACAAAAAAAAAAGTATATATATATGAAATTATTTTAAAATGGGGGAAAGGGAGTGGTCTGTAAAATATGGTTGGTATAGGAAAATCATGTCATCAAACTTTTTTTTTAAAATATTTAATTTATTTTAAAAATATATTCTTTCATTAATTTATTTATACAAATTTTAGTGTTTTTTCATTTATTAGTATCTTTTATACATTATCTTTTTACCTTGCTCCATACCAAATCAACCAAAAATATTTGTTCATTAATAAGTTATATTTATTTATAAGTATGTATTCATACAGTTTTATTTTTATTAACTGTAATTTTTTATTTGACAATAATATCGGCAGTTATTAGGGTTTTTGAGTTGAAAACTCCTCTGAATCCCCCTTCCCTTCCGCCGATTTTGCTCAAACTTAACAGGTATTGTCCTCATGTCGATACACTCATTATATCAGTTATTGTTATTATTATTATAATAGTTATTATTGAGTTTTGAGTTGAGCCCCTTACTTGCAACCGATCCCGCTGAAAGTAACAATTGTCGTCCTTTTGGGGTTTTGATTTCACATATGAAATTTTCTGTCGATATATTCATTAAAACGATGCATTCATACGCCAGTTATTAGAGTTTCTGTTTAAGCCACTCCTCTTCCCTTTGGCCAATTTGGCCCACAGACACAGACACTCACAGAATTTTTTTTTTAAATTTTCGGAATCAAGGTGTTGAAAAACATAAAATTTCGATGAAAACTCAACTTCGAATTTCTGACCGATTACATAACTTCCTGTATATTTCGCATAGCTGTGGAAGTTAAATCTATATGCAAAATATATTGATATTAAAGAGTTGGTTTATTTTGTTAATTAATTTTGTATAAATTCTGTTGGTCCAGTATCAACAAGAATGGACAGTCTGATTATCTTCAAACAGCCCCCTGTCCATCCGTGAACTAACACGGGACAGAACAGAGTCCGCTATCAAACATGGCTACTGCTCACAACACAACCATTTTATTCACGTTGATTCAATTGTTCTGGCTTCTTTGTTCCTGTTTTGTTTCATTTATCGTGTTTGTTCAATTCAATATTGTATGCATATTTAAACTGGAAATTATGTTTTTCACTGTTTTATTATCATATGAATTTATTGTTTAACAAAAAAGCAAAACATTGTTTAAATTTTTTTTTCTTCACTTGGCCTCCTGGCGGATAGACCACATACTAAATCATAGTGTTTCATACCTCTCTTAATAATACCTGAACTCTAAAGAGGTCCAGTGTAAAACCTTATTGAGTACCTCACTAATATTTCTGTAGAGTTTTGTGCTAAACCAACGATTCCTGGAGAAAAATAACCCTTAATTCATCTTAACCCTCCGTCAGGCGCAACTGATCTGTCAGGCACAGCTGCGACATTTTAGTTTGCTACGACGTCCATAGATGGCCTAGCGGGTGGGGCTCCTCAGTAGCTGTCTGTTTTTCACAGATCCTCCAACGTGTACCACTCAGTTAGAGTTGATCCTTCGTAATTGTTCATAGTTGACAAAGTGGTCTGAGAAGCTCATTGTGCCCGATTTCGTCACAATACTTAAGGCACGTACTTTTGCAGTTGTGATTATTATAATGGATTATTCTGTCCATCTAACACTAAATATGTATATATCGTATGCCTTCTAGCAGCGTATTTTTTAACACCAAAATCATCCAAAAAAATTAAAAAATGAAAGGTTGAAGGTTATAACACCTGTTTGGACCTTTGTTTGGATTTGTCATTGTGGCCATCTTATTTTAGAAGTTTTACTTTGAAAAACCTTGTAAAACCATTCATATAATGTACTGTGACCGTTTTGAAAAATAAAAGATAGTTTCCTCCCTAAAAACTTAGATGTGCACAACACATTGCGCCCGACGGAGGGTTAATACTCAATTAAAAATATTGAAACATAAATTTCTTAGTATAGCAATGTTTTGATTGAGAATTATTTAATTAGTTGCGGGGAAATACATTGCCGATGACTTTTTAAATATGTTATTGATTTCAATTAGAAATTAATTATTTTATGTATATTATATATTTTGCCTGCGTTTGAAAACTATACTATTGGATCATGCGACTACATGAAGATTTTCACATATTTCTAAAATTACGTAACTTAAACTTAACCGGGCATATAATGTTATCATAATTGTTCGAAGTTACTAACCTGCTTGAAGTTACTCGGGGTCGAAGACCTCCTAGTTGTGATGTATATAAATAATACACACATTGAAAAGATTAAATTATAAACATTAAAAAAAATATTTATATTTATTTTTATATAGAAAGCAAATTTCTATTTAAAACAAATGCCAGTAAAGAACAAAACACGGCCATCAGCTGTTTTAATTAGTGTTTGTAGAATCGAGGACTGGGTTCAATGGCGACGGTCTGAGTGAAGGTAGACAGTGGTTTTTAGGCATAAGCTTAAGTTGTAATGAACTAAATAGGAGTGTATTGACGGTGAAACTGATCCAAAAAGAAGGTACTTTTATTTGTTTATATGTACAGGATATATGCCCAGATATATATAACTTAATTTTAGAGAATGGCCCAAAATATAAAACAAAAAGATTGAATTAGTGTTAAGAATATAGTTTTTAAGATTTCTTTAAGATTTTTGTTTGTTTCAATGTTTAGTTTTTAATTTTATTAATGTAGATTTAAGAAAATAAACCCAATATTTGTTTTCATAAATTATATTCTATTCATTTTCCCTGTTGGCCCAGTAGGATAATTTGAAAATTGATTAGATTTTATATTTTTGCAAAATTTAGAAGACAAGATGGCATCTCTTTAGAAATCCAAATGAAAAGTTTGTTAATTGAAATTTTTTTAAAAATATACGTGCACTTTCTTAAAAATTGCATGTCTTGAATTTTTGATACTTTTTTAGGGCCATTTTCGAAAAACTTCTATAGAAATCAAAATTTAGTAAAAGAAAAGGTATCAAATTTCTACAGGAAATGTGGTAATTTATTGTTTTGTTTTCATTATTATTATTTTATTTGTTTAATTTTATTAATTATTATCTATTTAGTTTTACATAACACCTTTATATAATATTTTTATTTATTATATATGAGGAGTTTGGAGCCAGAGCGGACCAACAGGTTGAAACTGAACAGGAAGAAAATGGCAATTGAAAATTGAGTACATTTTGTTTATCTCCATAAATGGGCCCCAAATATTTATTTATATTTGAAATTTTAGAATAGTATTGGATGAGTGATCCCTTTTTGTGTTCTATAAAGTTTTTGAAGGCCGTATGATCCATTGTGACTGAAAATATATGCACAAAATATTTGTGGACTAAACTTAAAGTGCTGCTATCTATCACTGAAGTGAAGAAACTAAGTGATCCACACTGGTTTTGAAAAAAGGGAACCTATGCCAACATCAGGATGGTAATAACTCATTTTCCGAAAAATTGTGGGTTGGTCCGCTCTGGCTTCAAACTCCTCATATAATACATCATTTATTTAAGTTTAACACTTAAACCTCTTCTTTCAAAATATTACCACATAGTATTGCTATAATTACACAATTTGGATGAATGCATCATTTAAGTACAGTTTTGAAGAGTCCAATTTTTTTGTTTTCCTTTCAGAATTAACGAATAATATCGAATGATGGTTCTATAACTTTACTCCTGGATTGTATTTATTTTCACTTTATCTAAGGCGTTTAATAGATACAAACACTAACCTTTGTGAGACTTATTTTCCAATTTGTATGTAAATGAGCACACAAGAAAAGACAAAGTTCGATGTAAATTGAACGTAGCCATGTATACATTGTACTTACATACCATGTATAAATTAATGTAATAGGCTTTGTTTTTTATCTCAACAATTCCGGCAGAGAGGGAGTACAGACAGACCTGCATAGCTGTTGTGCAAATGGTCTACCAAGCGGCGTCAAGGCACAACCCTATATCTCATTATCTTTAGGACCCTATAATTTTGTCCAATTATCTCAACAGAAATCTTCTTTAAGCCTCCTAAAATTCAACTAGTGCTTATGTCCCGATCAGTAATTGAGATTTTATGAAGCCAACTGAAATACGCTCACTTCGAAATAGATTATCGAAAAAAAAAAAAAAAAATTGAAACTTCGTATCAAATAATGTTTTTGGATATAAAACACGATTTTTTATACGACATATCGAGGGATGCTGGAGTCACCAAGAATTTTTATTTTTATCTGAGAGGAATGATTGAATTTGCAATATTTTTGATAAATCTGACTGATCCCTAATAATTTTGCCCATAAGTCCATATTAGGTTTTTAAGGGAGTATTTTCTTTTATTATTTGTATATGCCCCAAATCCTACATTTCCTATAAGCTAATTTGACGGTAAGTAATCTGATTGTTCAACGTTACACCTTTTTTTCTAACGTCTTAAATTTTAATCTTGAATCTCGTGGTTCTGGCGCATGAATATATTTGTTTTATTTTTTTATGTTAAAACTTTCTGTCGAGAAACAACAGGTAGGTACATATATTTGCATGAAAATCTTAACAAAACTTTTACTATCCTCTGTTGACCCACAAATAAACACAAATTTTATTAAATTATTTAAATTAACTTCATACATATTAATAACTTTACTCAGAACTGTCCCATAACAAAAGGGATGTTTGGTTTGTTTATATATACTTATAACTCAGAACTACTTCAACATTTGAACTGAACTGGAAATATTGAGTGGATAGAGTTCTCTTAAATTGATTAATATATAATTATTAAAGGAATATTTATTTTTTTTGTCAAAACTTCCAACCAACCCCAACTATAACTCCAGTCTCCCACTCAGACTCTGAGTTCCATCTACTGACAGTGCACGGAGCCCACTCTACATCCAACCAACCCCAACTATAACTCCAGTCTCCCACTCAGACTCTGAGTTCCATCTATCTGGTAGTGCACGGAGCCCACTCTACATCCAACCAACCCCAACTATAACTCCAGTCTCCCACTCAGACTCTGAGTTCCATCTATCTGGTAGTGCACGGAGCCCACTCTACATCCAACCAACCCCAACTATAACTCCAGTCTCCCACTCAGACTCTGAGTTCCATCTACTGACAGTGCACGGAGCCCACTCTACATCCAACCAACCCCAACTATAACTCCAGTCTCCCACTCAGACTCTGAGTTCCAACTACTGACAGTGCACGGAGCCCACTCTACATCCAACCAACCCCAACTATAACTCCAGTCTCCCACTCAGACTCTGAGTTCCATCTACTTGGTAGTGACTGTACCCAGCCTGTACAAGGAGAGCCCGCACCCCTGACAGTGCACGGAGCCCACTCTACATCCAACCAACCCCAACTATAACTCCAGTCTCCCACTCAGACTCTGAGTTCCATCTATCTGGTAGTGCACGGAGCCCACTCTACTTCCAACCAACCCCAACTATAACTCCAGTCTCCCACTCAGACTCTGAGTTCCATCTATCTGGTAGTGCACGGAGCCCACTCTACATCCAACCAACCCCAACTATAACTCCAGTCTCCCACTCAGACTCTGAGTTCCATCTACTGACAGTGCACGGAGCCCACTCTACATCCAACCAACCCCAACTATAACTCCAGTCTCCCACTCAGACTCTGAGTTCCATCTACTGACAGTGCACGGAGCCCACTCTACATCCAACCAACCCCAACTATAACTCCAGTCTCCCACTCAGACTCTGAGTTCCATCTACTTGGTAGTGACTGTACCCAGCCTGTACAAGGAGAGCCCGCACCCCTGACAGTGCACGGAGCCCACTCTACATCCAACCAACCCCAACTATAACTCCAGTCTCCCACTCAGACTCTGAGTTCCATCTACTTGGTAGTGACTGTACCCAGCCTGTACAAAGAGAGCCCGCACCCCTGACAGTGCACGGAGCCCACACTACTTCCAACCAACCCCAACTATAACTCCAGTCTCCCACTCAGACTCTGAGTTCCATCTACTTGGTAGTGACTGTACCCAGCCTGTACAAGGAGAGCCCGCACCCCTGACAGTGCACGGAGCCCACACTACTTCCAACCAACCCCAACTACAACTCCAGTCTCCCACTCAGACTCTGAGTTCCATCTACTTGGTAGTGACTGTACCCAGCCTGTACAAAGAGAGCCCGCACCCCTGACAGTGCACGGAGCCCACTCTACTTCCAACCAACCCCAACTACAACTCCCACTCAGACTCTGAGTTCCATCTACTTGGTAGTGACTGTACCCAGCCTGTACAAAGAGACCCCGCACCCCTGACAGTGCACGGAGCCCACTGTACTTCCAACCAACCCCAACTACAACTCCCACTCAGACTCTGAGTTCCATCTACTTGGTAGTGACTGTACCCAGCCTGTACAAAGAAGGCCCGCACCCCTGACAGTGCACGGAGCCCACTCTACTTCCAACCAACCCCAACTACAACTCCCACTCAGACTCTGAGTTCCATCTACTTGGTAGTGACTGTACCCAGCCTGTACAAAGAGAGCCCGCACCCCTGACAGTGCACGGAGCCCACACTACTTCCAACCAACCCCAACTACAACTCCAGTCTCCCACTCAGACTCTGAGTTCCATCTACTTGGTAGTGACTGTACCCAGCCTGTACAAAGAGAGCCCGCACCCCTGACAGTGCACGGAGCCCACTCTACTTCCAACCAACCCCAACTACAACTCCCACTCAGACTCTGAGTTCCATCTACTGACAGTGCACGGAGCCCACTCTACTTCCAACTAACCCCAACTATAACTCCAGTCTCCCACTCAGACTCTGAGTTCCATCTGTCTGGTAGTGCACGGAGCCCACTCTACTTCCAACCAACCCCAACTATAACTCCAGTCTCCCACTCAAACTCTGAGTTCCATCTACTGACAGTGCACGGAGCCCACTCCACTTCCAACTAACCCCAACTATAACTCCAGTCTCCCACTCAGACTCTGAGTTCCATCTATCTGGTAGTGCACGGAGCCCACTCTACTTCCAACTAACCCCAACTATAACTCCAGTCTCCCACTCAGACTCTGAGTTCCATCTATCTGGTAGTGCACGGAGCCCACTCTACTTCCAACTAACCCCAACTATAACTCCAGTCTCCCACTCAGACTCTGAGTTCCATCTATCTGGTAGTGCACGGAGCCCACTCTACTTCCAACTAACCCCAACTATAACTCCAGTCTCCCACTCAGACTCTGAGTTCCATCTACTTGGTAGTGACTGTTCCCAGCCTGTACAAGGAGAGCCCGCACCCCTGACAGTGCACGGAGCCCACTCTACTTCCAACCAACCCCAACTATAACTCCAGTCTCCCACTCAGACTCTGAGTTCCATCTACTTGGTAGTGACTGTACCCAGCCTGTACAAAGAGAGCCCGCACCCCTGACAGTGCACGGAGCCCACTCTACTTCCAACCAACCCCAACTATAACTCCAGTCTCCCACTCAGACTCTGAGTTCCATCTACTGACAGTGCACGGAGCCCACACTACTTCCAACTAACCCCAACTATAACTCCAGTCTCCCACTCAGACTCTGAGTTCCATCTATCTGGTAGTGCACGGAGCCCACTCTACTTCCAACCAACCCCAACTATAACTCCAGTCTCCCACTCAGACTCTGAGTTCCATCTATCTGGTAGTGGACGGAGCCCATTCTACTTCCAACCAACCCCAACTATAACTCCAGTCTCCCACTCAGACTCTGAGTTCCATCTATCTGGTAGTGCACGGAGCCCACTCTACTTCCAACCAACCCCAACTATAACTCCAGTCTCCCACTCAGACTCTGAGTTCCATCTACTGACAGTGCACGGAGCCCACTCTACTTCCAACCAACCCCAACTATAACTCCAGTCTCCCACTCAGACTCTGAGTTCCATCTATCTGGTAGTGCACGGAGCCCACTCTACTTCCAACCAACCCCAACTATAACTCCAGTCTCCCACTCAGACTCTGAGTTCCATCTATCTGGTAGTGCACGGAGCCCACTCTACTTCCAACTAACCCCAACTATAACTCCAGTCTCCCACTCAGACTCTGAGTTCCATCTATCTGGTAGTGCACGGAGCCCACTCTACTTCCAACTAACCCCAACTATAACTCCAGTCTCCCACTCAGACTCTGAGTTCCATCTATCTGGTAGTGCACGGAGCCCACTCTACTTCCAACTAACCCCAACTATAACTCCAGTCTCCCACTCAGACTCTGAGTTCCATCTACTTGGTAGTGACTGTACCCAGCCTGTACAAAGAGAGCCCGCACCCCTGACAGTGCACGGAGCCCACTCTACTTCCAACCAACCCCAACTATAACTCCAGTCTCCCACTCAGACTCTGAGTTCCATCTATCTGGTAGTGCACGGAGCCCACTCTACTTCCAACTAACCCCAACTATAACTCCAGTCTCCCACTCAGACTCTGAGTTCCATCTATCTGGTAGTGCACGGAGCCCACTCTACTTCCAACTAACCCCAACTATAACTCCAGTCTCCCACTCAGACTCTGAGTTCCATCTACTTGGTAGTGACTGTACCCAGCCTGTACAAGGAGAGCCCGCACCCCTGACAGTGCACGGAGCCCACTCTACTTCCAACCAACCCCAACTATAACTCCAGTCTCCCACTCAGACTCTGAGTTCCATCTACTTGGTAGTGACTGTACCCAGCATGTACAAAGAGAGCCCGCACCCCTGACAGTGCACGGAGCCCACTCTACTTCCAACCAACCCCAACTATAACTCCAGTCTCCCACTCAGACTCTGAGTTCCATCTACTTGGTAGTGACTGTACCCAGCCTGTACAAGGAGAGCCCGCACCCCTGACAGTGCACGGAGCCCACACTACTTCCAACCAACCCCAACTACAACTCCAGTCTCCCACTCAGACTCTGAGTTCCATCTACTTGGTAGTGACTGTACCCAGCCTGTACAAGGAGAGCACGCACCCCTGACAGTGCACGGAGCCCACTCTACTTCCAACCAACCCCAACTATAACTCCAGTCTCCCACTCAGACTCTGAGTTCCATCTACTTGGTAGTGACTGTACCCAGCCTGTACAAGGAGAGCCCGCACCCCTGACAGTGCACGGAGCCCACTCTACTTCCAACATACCCCAACTATAACTCCAGTCTCCCACTCAGACTCTGAGTTCCATCTACTTGGTAGTGACTGTACCCAGCCTGTACAAGGAGAGCCCGCACCCCTGACAGTGCACGGAGCCCACTCTACTTCCAACCAACCCCAACTATAACTCCAGTCTCCCACTCAGACTCTGAGTTCCATCTACTTGGTAGTGACTGTACCCAGTCTGTACAAGGAGAGCCCGCACCCCTGACAGTGCACGGAGCCCACTCTACTTCCAACCAACCCCAACTATAACTCCAGTCTCCCACTCAGACTCTGAGTTCCATCTACTTGGTAGTGACTATACCCAGCCTGTACAAGGAGAGCCCGCACCCCTGACAGTGCACGGAGCCCACACTACTTCCAACCAACCCCAACTACAACTCCAGTCTCCCACTCAGACTCTGAGTTCCATCTACTTGGTAGTGACTGTACCCAGCCTGTACAAAGAGAGCCCGCACCCCTGACAGTGCACGGAGCCCACTCTACTTCCAACCAACCCCAACTACAACTCCCACTCAGACTCTGAGTTCCATCTACTTGGTAGTGACTGTACCCAGCCTGTACAAAGAGACCCCGCACCCCTGACAGTGCACGGAGCCCACTCTACTTCCAACCAAACCCAACTACAACTCCCACTCAGACTCTGAGTTCCATCTACTTGGTAGTGACTGTACCCAGCCTGTACAAAGAGACCCCGCACCCCTGACAGTGCACGGAGCCCACTCTACTTCCAACCAACCCCAATTACAACTCCCACTCAGACTCTGAGTTCCATCTACTTGGTAGTGACTGTACCCAGCCTGTACAAAGAGAGCCCGCACCCCTGACAGTGCACGGAGCCCACTCTACTTCCAACCAACCCCAACTACAACTCCCACTCAGACTCTGAGTTCCATCTACTTGGTAGTGACTGTACCCAGCCTGTACAAAGAGAGCCCGCACCCCTGACAGTGCACGGAGCCCACTCTACTTCCAACCAACCCCAACTACAACTCCCACTCAGACTCTGAGTTCCATCTACTTGGTAGTGCCTGTACCCAGCCTGTACAAAGAGAGCCCGCACCCCTGACAGTGCACGGAGCCCACACTACTTCCAACCAACCCCAACTACAACTCCAGTCTCCCACTCAGACTCTGAGTTCCATCTACTTGGTAGTGACTGTACCCAGCCTGTACAAAGAGAGCCCGCACCCCTGACAGTGCACGGAGCCCACTCTACTTCCAACCAACCCCAACTACAACTCCCACTCAGACTCTGAGTTCCATCTACTTGGTAGTGACTGTACCCAGCCTGTACAAAGAGAGCCCGCACCCCTGACAGTGCACGGAGCCCACTCTACATCCAACCAACCCCAACTATAACTCCAGTCTCCCACTCAGACTCTGAGTTCCATCTACTTGGTAGTGACTGTACCCAGCCTGTACAAAGAGAGCCCGCACCCCTGACAGTGCACGGAGCCCACTCTACTTCCAACCAACCCCAACTATAACTCCACCCTGCCACTCAGACTCTGAGTTCCATCTACTTGGTAGTGACTGTACCCAGCCTGTACAAAGAGAGCCCGCACCCCTGACAGTGCACGGAGCCCACTCTACTTCCAACCAACCCCAACTATAACTCCACCCTGCCACTCAGACTCTGAGTTCCATCTACTTGGTAGTGACTGTACCCAGCCTGTACAAAGAGAGCCCGCACCCCTGACAGTGCACGGAGCCCACACTACTTCCAACCAACCCCAACTACAACTCCAGTCTCCCACTCAGACTCTGAGTTCCATCTACTTGGTAGTGACTGTACCCAGCCTGTACAAAGAGAGCCCGCACCCCTGACAGTGCACGGAGCCCACTCTACTTCCAACCAACCCCAACTACAACTCCCACTCAGACTCTGAGTTCCATCTACTTGGTAGTGCCTGTACCCAGCCTGTACAAAGAGAGCCCGCACCCCTGACAGTGCACGGAGCCCACACTACTTCCAACCAACCCCAACTACAACTCCAGTCTCCCACTCAGACTCTGAGTTTCATCTACTTGGTAGTGACTGTACCCAGCCTGTACAAAGAGAGCCCGCACCCCTGACAGTGCACGGAGCCCACTCTACTTCCAACCAACCCCAACTACAACTCCCACTCAGACTCTGAGTTCCATCTACTTGGTAGTGACTGTACCCAGCCTGTACAAAGAGAGCCCGCACCCCTGACAGTGCACGGAGCCCACTCTACATCCAACCAACCCCAACTATAACTCCAGTCTCCCACTCAGACTCTGAGCCCGCACCCCTGACAGTGCACGGAGCCCACTCTACTTCCAACCAACCCCAACTACAACTCCACCCTGCCACTCAGACTCTGAGTTCCATCTACTTGGTAGTGACTGTACCCAGCCTGTACAAGGAGAGCCCGCACCCCTGGCAGTGCACGGAGCCCACTCTACTTCCAACCAACCCCAACTATAACTCCACCCTGCCACTCAGACTCTGAGTTCCATCTACCTGTTAGTAACTGTACCCAGCCTGTACAAGGAGAGCCCCCACCCCTGACAGTGCACGGAGCCCACTCTACTTCCAACCAACCCCAACTATAACTCCACCCTGCCACTCAGACTCTGAGTTCCATCTACCTGTTAGTGACTGTACCCAGCCTGCACAAGGAGAGCCCGCACCCCTGACAGTGCCCGGAGCCCACTCTACTTCCAACCAACCCCAACTATAACTCCACCCTGCCACTCAGACTCTGAGTTCCATCTACTTGGTAGTGACTGTACCCAGCCTGCACAAGGAGAGCCCGCACCCCTGACAGTGCCCGGAGCCCACTCTACTTCCAACTAACCCCAACTATAACTCCAGTCTCCCACTCAGACTCTGAGTTCCATCTACTTGGTAGTGACTGTACCCAGCCTGTACAAGGAGAGCCCGCACCCCTGACAGTGCACGGAGCCCACTCTACTTTCAACCAACCCCAACTATAACTCCAGTCTCCCACTCAGACTCTGAGTTCCATCTACTTGGTAGTGACTGTACCCAGCCTGTACAAAGAGAGCCCGCACCCCTGACAGTGCACGGAGCCCACTCTACTTCCAACCAACCCCAACTATAACTCCAGTCTCCCACTCAGACTCTGAGTTCCATCTACTTGGTAGTGACTGTACCCAGCCTGTACAAGGAGAGCCCGCACCCCTGACAGTGCACGGAGCCCACACTATTTCCAACCAACCCCAACTACAACTCCAGTCTCCCACTCAGACTCTGAGTTCCATCTACTTGGTAGTGACTGTACCCAGCCTGTACAAGGAGAGCCCGCACCCCTGACAGTGCACGGAGCCCACTCTACATCCAACCAACCCCAACTATAACTCCAGTCTCCCACTCAGACTCTGAGTTCCATCTACTTGGTAGTGACTGTACCCAGCCTGTACAAAGAGAGCCCGCACCCCTGACAGTGCACGGAGCCCACTCTACTTCCAACCAACCCCAACTACAACTCCCACTCAGACTCTGAGTTCCATCTACTTGGTAGTGACTGTACCCAGCCTGTACAAAGAGAGCCCGCACCCCTGACAGTGCACGGAGCCCACACTACTTCCAACCAACCCCAACTACAACTCCAGTCTCCCACTCAGACTCTGAGTTCCATCTACTTGGTAGTGACTGTACCCAGCCTGTACAAAGAGAGCCCGCACCCCTGACAGTGCACGGAGCCCACTCTACTTCCAACCAACCCCAACTACAACTCCCACTCAGACTCTGAGTTCCATCTACTTGGTAGTGCCTGTACCCAGCCTGTACAAAGAGAGCCCGCACCCCTGACAGTGCACGGAGCCCACACTACTTCCAACCAACCCCAACTACAACTCCAGTCTCCCACTCAGACTCTGAGCCCGCACCCCTGACAGTGCACGGAGCCCACTCTACTTCCAACCAACCCCAACTACAACTCCACCCTGCCACTCAGACTCTGAGTTCCATCTACTTGGTAGTGACTGTACCCAGCCTGTACAAGGAGAGCCCGCACCCCTGGCAGTGCACGGAGCCCACTCTACTTCCAACCAACCCCAACTATAACTCCACCCTGCCACTCAGACTCTGAGTTCCATCTACCTGTTAGTGACTGTACCCAGCCTGTACAAGGAGAGCCCCCACCCCTGACAGTGCACGGAGCCCACTCTACTTCCAACCAACCCCAACTATAACTCCACCCTGCCACTCAGACTCTGAGTTCCATCTACCTGTTAGTGACTGTACCCAGCCTGCACAAGTAGAGCCCGCACCCCTGACAGTGCCCGGAGCCCACTCTACTTCCAACCAACCCCAACTATAACTCCACCCTGCCACTCAGACTCTGAGTTCCATCTACTTGGTAGTGACTGTACCCAGCCTGCACAAGGAGAGCCCGCACCCCTGACAGTGCCCGGAGCCCACTCTACTTCCAACTAACCCCAACTATAACTCCAGTCTCCCACTCAGACTCTGAGTTCCATCTACTTGGTAGTGACTGTACCCAGCCTGTACAAGGAGAGCCCGCACCCCTGACAGTGCACGGAGCCCACTCTACTTCCAACCAACCCCAACTATAACTCCAGTCTCCCACTCAGACTCTGAGTTCCATCTACTTGGTAGTGACTGTACCCAGCCTGTACAAAGAGAGCCCGCACCCCTGACAGTGCACGGAGCCCACTCTACTTCCAACCAACCCCAACTATAACTCCAGTATCCCACTCAGACTCTGAGTTCCATCTACTTGGTAGTGACTGTACCCAGCCTGTACAAGGAGAGCCCGCACCCCTGACAGTGCACGGAGCCCACACTACTTCCAACCAACCCCAACTACAACTCCAGTCTCCCACTCAGACTCTGAGTTCCATCTACTTGGTAGTGACTGTACCCAGCCTGTACAAGGAGAGCCCGCACCCCTGACAGTGCACGGAGCCCACTCTACTTCCAACCAACCCCAACTATAACTCCAGTCTCCCACTCAGACTCTGAGTTCCATCTACTTGGTAGTGACTGTACCCAGCCTGTACAAGGAGAGCCCGCACCCCTGACAGTGCACGGAGCCCACTCTACTTCCAACCAACCCCAACTATAACTCCAGTCTCCCACTCAGACTCTGAGTTCCATCTACTTGGTAGTGACTGTACCCAGCCTGTACAAGGAGAGCCCGCACCCCTGACAGTGCACGGAGCCCACTCTACTTCCAACCAACCCCAACTATAACTCCAGTCTCCCACTCAGACTCTGAGTTCCATCTACTTGGTAGTGACTGTACCCAGCCTGTACAAGGAGAGCCCGCACCCCTGACAGTGCACGGAGCCCACTCTACTTCCAACCAACCCCAACTATAACTCCAGTCTCCCACTCAGACTCTGAGTTCCATCTACTTGGTAGTGACTGTACCCAGCCTGTACAAGGAGAGCCCGCACCCCTGACAGTGCACGGAGCCCACACTACTTCCAACCAACCCCAACTACAACTCCAGTCTCCCACTCAGACTCTGAGTTCCATCTACTTGGTAGTGACTGTACCCAGCCTGTACAAAGAGAGCCCGCCCCCCTGACAGTGCACGGAGCCGACTCTACTTCCAACCAACCCCAACTACAACTCCCACTCAGACTCTGAGTTCCATCTACTTGGTAGTGACTGTACCCAGCCTGTACAAAGAGACCCCGCACCCCTTACAGTGCACGGAGCCCACTCTACTTCCAACCAACCCCAATTACAACTCCCACTCAGACTCTGAGTTCCATCTACTTGGTAGTGACTGTACCCAGCCTGTACAAAGAGAGCCCGCCCCCCTGACAGTGCACGGAGCCGACTCTACTTCCAACCAACCCCAACTACAACTCCCACTCAGACTCTGAGTTCCATCTACTTGGTAGTGACTGTACCCAGCCTGTACAAAGAGAGCCCGCACCCCTGACAGTGCACGGAGCCCACACTACTTCCAACCAACCCCAACTACAACTCCAGTCTCCCACTCAGACTCTGAGTTCCATCTACTTGGTAGTGACTGTACCCAGCCTGTACAAAGAGAGCCCGCACCCCTGACAGTGCACGGAGCCCACTCTACTTCCAACCAACCCCAACTACAACTCCCACTCAGACTCTGAGTTCCATCTACTTGGTAGTGCCTGTACCCAGCCTGTACAAAGAGAGCCCGCACCCCTGACAGTGCACGGAGCCCACACTACTTCCAACCAACCCCAACTACAACTCCAGTCTCCCACTCAGACTCTGAGTTCCATCTACTTGGTAGTGACTGTACCCAGCCTGTACAAAGAGAGCCCGCACCCCTGACAGTGCACGGAGCCCACTCTACTTCCAACCAACCCCAACTACAACTCCCACTCAGACTCTGAGTTCCATCTACTTGGTAGTGACTGTACCCAGCCTGTACAAAGAGAGCCCGCACCCCTGACAGTGCACGGAGCCCACTCTACATCCAACCAACCCCAACTATAACTCCAGTCTCCCACTCAGACTCTGAGTTCCATCTACTTGGTAGTGACTGTACCCAGCCTGTACAAAGAGAGCCCGCACCCCTGACAGTGCACGGAGCCCACTCTACATCCAACCAACCCCAACTATAACTCCAGTCTCCCACTCAGACTCTGAGTTCCATCTACTTGGTAGTGACTGTACCCAGCCTGTACAAAGAGAGCCCGCACCCCTGACAGTGCACGGAGCCCACTCTACATCCAACCAACCCCAACTATAACTCCAGTCTCCCACTCAGACTCTGAGCCCGCACCCCTGACAGTGCACGGAGCCCACTCTACTTCCAACCAACCCCAACTACAACTCCACCCTGCCACTCAGACTCTGAGTTCCATCTACTTGGTAGTGACTGTACCCAGCCTGTACAAGGAGAGCCCGCACCCCTGGCAGTGCACGGAGCCCACTCTACTTCCAACCAACCCCAACTATTACTCCACCCTGCCACTCAGACTCTGAGTTCCATCTACCTGTTAGTGACTGTACCCAGCCTGTACAAGGAGAGCCCCCACCCCTGACAGTGCACGGAGCCCACTCTACTTCCAACCAACCCCAACTATAACTCCACCCTGCCACTCAGACTCTGAGTTCCATCTACCTGTTAGTGACTGTACCCAGCCTGCACAAGGAGAGCCCGCACCCCTGACAGTGCCCGGAGCCCACTCTACTTCCAACCAACCCCAACTATAACTCCACCCTGCCACTCAGACTCTTAGTTCCATCTACTTGGTAGTGACTGTACCCAGCCTGTACAAAGAGAGCCCGCACCCCTGGCAGTGCACGGAGCCCACTCTACTTCCAACTAACCCCAACTATAACTCCACCCTGCCACTCAGACTCTGAGTTCCATCTACCTGTTAGTGACTCTACCCAGCCTGTACAAGGCTAGCCCCCACCCCTGACAGTGCACGGAGCCCACTCTACTTCCAACCAACCCCAACTATAACTCCACCCTGCCACTCAGACTCTGAGTTCCATCTTCCTGGTAGTGAATGCACCCAGCCTGTACAAGGAGAGCCCCCACCCCTGACAGTGCACGGTGCACAGACCTGTTGCTCACTCTACCTCTAACCCAGCTCATCTAACCTTGTCTGCCCATTACTCCGTTGTTCAATTTAACCTCTTCTTTGCCTTTTAAAGTACCTATTCCTTTTTGTACTTTTTTCCTTCTTTTAGAGTACAACTTTTGCCCTTTTTTTTTTCGTGCACATATTACGTTTTTCCCTCTGAAGAAGGTTCTATCCAATGAATTCACAAATCCTTCTCTGGGTAGGTTTAGGAGTGAGAAATCCCCACATCTTTTATGTCCTTACTTAGCATAGCCACACAAACTCCAAATCCCATTTACCCTATACTTTCTCTAATACCCAAGTTCTACCTACCTTCTCAAGGAATATATGCTAATCCACCTAAGGCAGGTCCCTTTCATGTTGGAAATTGCATCACGATAAGGTGTTTAGCCTGATTAACATACCTTGTTTCAACTTAAATATAAACCCAATGTAATTAACACCTATTTCATGCCAAGATAAGCCGCCTAAATAGACCAACATTTATGATAAAAAGCGGTTCCACGTTTCTAGACCTAAAACCGGTTACACGGTTTCAGACTAGAATTTGGTTTTTGCATTAATTATTGCGTTTTGACATAGTGACAGCTCGAGTAAGTGTATGGTGGATTGAATATAATTTATGAATTTCATACTTACATTGATGAAGTTAAAATGATTGGTGTTAGTTTGTGAGTTCGTTTGTTCCAACATTGATTTTCATATATAGCTCAATAATAATAAAAATAGCTCGAGTTCAAAAACTACTAGCGTAAGACATTTTCTTTTTGAAGGGGGGGGGGGGGGGGGGGGGGGTGAGAGGGAGAAATGTTCTAGCATTTCTTCTATAAGTTTATTACCACTATGTGTTTAGTCACTACATATTTTATTTTAGAAGTAATCATTCCTTTTTTTCTTTTCACTCATTTCTTTCAATTCCAAGCAGAATAATGTATAGGCGTGTGATATTCTGGATTTTGGATATATATCTATAATTAAATGTATGTACCTGAGTGTATGACACATATTATATTTATTTATTTTATTTTTTAATTTTTCTCTCTCTCTCTCGCAGTGACCCTTTCTGTCATTTATATTTACCTTTGCTATTATTTTTTTACTTTATAATCCTAACACTGTTCATCATTTATTTTAATATGATCTGTTTATCCTTATTTCTAACTGCTTTTGTTTCTTTAGGTGCTATACTCCCTTATTTGTTATCTTTTATTAAACTTGTTTGATACTGGTATCTCTTTTGTTTATCTCTTATGCTGTTATTCTTAGGGGACGTATGTCTCAGAATAAAAATTGTTTTTTCATTTCATTTCATTTCATTACCGAAATTTTATATCGCGTTTCCTATGAATTTTATATGTATAGTGCAAGCCTAGAGAGGTAAAGGTTGAAGGGATGGAATCCAGCCTGGACCACTAGTTAACCACATTTATTATGAAAAAGTATTGTAATCGTGCAAAAATCCAAGATCGAATTTTCGACGGAATTTTACGCTCATGGCCCCCTGAACACTTTTTCGTGATGATGTCTGTCTATGTGTGGTGTATGTGATCGGAACTTCGTTAGCGTTCTAATGCAAAAAAAAAAATTGAAAAATGAACATGAACTTTGAAAACTGATGTTTTGATGTCGCATGTACTAATCTAGATCAGATTAGATTTTGGCCGAAATCGGACGAAAAATAATACCACCTTCCAAATTCTTTTCGAACATAGAAAAAACTGAAAGGCATATTTTATATAAATAAGATTTTCGGAGGTCATCTTGTTTATGAGATACTTGCTGATAACCGTGTCAAAACTATCTTAAGTATTGCCAAAAGAATAATAGTAACAAATTAATTATAAATGATTAAATCCTTGATTATGGCACATATTATAATATAATAACAGAACACGAAATTATACAACTTGACATCAGATTGTAGCGGGCTCACCTAATCTAGACTAAATTATGTAAATCAAAATGCAGTTATTGTATTCAACAAAAAGATTTATTTATTTCTCCAATTACCTTTGTGTTGGGGGTCATGGTGGCAGTGGGGTCTGGAGCGTAGGGCTTTGGTATAATGGTCTCATCATGATTTGCGGGTTCGAATCCCGAATTAATATGCACCGTACATAAAGTCAAAAAAAATAAAAGAGTCTTTCTTATTACATAAAAGTTTTGATTGATCTCAACAATAACAACTAAATTAGTAAAAAATAAAACAGATGTTTCGATGCTACAAGTTTATAAATGGGGAGCCATGGTGGCCGTGCGGGTTAGAGTGTAGGGCTTTGGTTGCGTGGTCTCACCATGGTTTGCGGGTTCGAATCCAGTCCGGGAGTGAGTTTTATTTCGTAAATAGAACTCCCTCCCGGGGCCATGGATGTCATAAATAACTTGATAAAAAAAAAAAAAAAAAAAGTTTGGCTTTAAAGCAAAACACTCTGCAGTCCAGCAGCTACAACGGGTGACCGAAACGATTGTCCACGGCTTCGAGGGGAAGAATTAGACCACCGCCGTATTATTGGATGTAGCCGCAGCCTTTGACACCGTTTGGCATCAGGGGCTGTTGTACAAACTAAAGAAAAGCTTGGTACCCAAATACATCGTTGGTCTTATATCCTCTTTTCTCCATGGCAGGACGTTCCAGGTGAGAGTCAGTAACGCACTGAGCACCAAGAGAAGGATTTCAGCTGGGGTCCCTCAAGGTACTATTCTGAGCCCCCTCCTTTTTAGTTTGTATACCCATGACATCCCCGAAACTCCCACGGCAACATTAGCCACCTATGCCGATGACACAATGATCGCCTGTCAGCATAGTGTCCTCTCCGTCGCCATTGAACAGCTCCAGGAAGCCCTGACAGAAGTTTCTCTCTGGTTCTCAAAATGGAGACTAAAACTGAACGTAGGGAAGACAGAAGCAAAAATCTTCGCTCTCCGCAGATTCTCCATAGAAGAACAACGTCAGCTGCAAATTGATGACCTCCCCATTCTCTGGAATCCTAAGGACCAGGGTGTGCGCTATCTTGGAGTACTTTTAGATACACGACTCACATGGAAACTACACATTAACAGAAAACTACAGGTAGCATATTCACGACTTAACACACTCTACCCTCTCATAAACAGAAACACGCCACTTAAACACACATGTACTATTCTGTTATACAAGACACTTCCACTTCTAACATACGCCTGTCTAGTCTGGATCGGTACCAGCAACACTAACATGAAACGACTACAAACATTTCAGAATAAGGTACTCCGAATAGCAACAAACGCACCCTGGTTTGTCAGGAATCACAAAATCCACGCAGAATTGGGTGTTCCTCTTTTTGCAGCTCACATCGAGAAACTAGTGAAGAACCACCACGAAGCCCTTGTGCATTGTTCTGGGGCTGTACACTACAGTCTAGGAGCGCCTACTCCTGGGAGGCGACTCAAACAAAGACTGTACCAGGACTTTCTATTTTAAATCCTTTATTTTATATAGGTTTGGTTTGGTTTGGTTTGGTTTTATGACTCATGCCCGGGCTTTAACTACGAGGTCATATCGCCTACTACCAGAGCGCTCTTTCGTCACTCTGGTGGACATGAGCCCGACTCTACTGTGGGAGTCCTAAATTTTGCCTACCCTAAATTTTTATTCATCTAGGGTAGGGGTCATTAACGAGTACCTGACATCGTACAGGCTCGGGACCATCGCTTAACGTCCCATCCGAAGGACGGCGTGCTTATGTTTATTTTACCTCCCAGATAAAATAAACTAAGGGCCTCGGTCGGGCTACGAACCCACAACCTTGAGCTCAGAAGTCAAGCACGCATACCACTGAGCTACCGGCGCCCTCTTTATTTTATATATTTGTGTATAGCACCTTTTTTCGCTGGTCCAAATAAATGTTATTATTATTTATTTATTTATTTAAATATATCCATAGGTATATAAATATAAAATAAATAAAATATTGTCTTTAAAAATGTTGGTACTGATAGTTCCTTCTTTTCCAGAGAACACATACAGGCACACAAAATGTTTACATATAACTATGAGAGTACTAATTGGACTTTTGGACCTTTGTTCCCCAGGTATGCAAAATGTAGAGAAGGTTAGGTAATAGGTCGGAATTAGATGGGGTGTTTTCAATGGAATTTCCAACCTCCTGACTCTCAAAATGAAAAAAAAAAGTCTCTCTTTCTCTGTTCATGTGTGTGTGTCTCCATAGAATGAATGTATCGACAGAAAATCTTTTATGTGTATTCAGATCCTTTTTCTCTAGATCTATTGATTTTCAGCCGGTTTAAGAGAAGGAGGCGATTAAGGGGGAGACTTACCACAACAACTTTAATAATTGCCGTTGTAATGAATGTATTGACATGAAATTTAATATGAGGATTCAGAAGCTATTATGTAAGTCAAATATTGAGTTTTAGCACAAACGGGAAAAGGCTAGAGAGGGAGAGCGAAAACATCATTGATTAATTTTTGCTGGAGATTACATAACCGGTTTTTTTTTATATTGACTTTATATAATCTGGTTATAGCAAATATTTGAAAGTGAACGATGAAGATATGAAGAGTGTAGCTAAGACGGGGGAGAAGTGTCAGTTGGTGTCGACAGATGGAGTTGTCAGGCCATCTGTCTCCTCCCCAGTACAGATCTTCATTAGATAGAACATCGGCTTCATCACAACTCTCAGATCCTCTCACATATCTACTATGAGGAATGTTACAAGAAGAATGTTACCAACCCTTGCATTTCTGGGTGGTGACCATACGGCCCGCCGAGCGGCTCAATGCTGTCCGCAGAAGTAACTAAATTAGTAAATAAATATATGAAGTCGCATTTTGTTTTAAAACGAACCAATGAATGGAAAACAAAAGACGACCATCAGTTGTTCTAATTAGGTGGACGAGTCTATGTTGTGGAGGTGAGATGACAGACTAGGAGTAAGAAAAGTGTTTAGGCTTAAGGTGTGGTGAACCAAGTAGATGTGAATTAACAGTAAAATCGATGCGCAAAGGAGGTACTTTTATTTATTTAAATGTATATAATACACATGTCCAAAATATAAAACATTGTTATAAATAATGATCAAAATATAAAACAAAAAAAAAAGATTGAAATAGTTTTAAGAATTTAGTTTATAAGATTTTTCTTTTAAATAGTTGGATTTTTGTTCCAATCTTAGTTTTTAATTTTATAATGTAGGTTTAAGTAAATAAATCCAAATATTTGTTCTCTAATTCTATGCTATTCATTTTCCCTGTTAACCCAATAAGGTAATTGATACTTTTGGATTAGACTTAAAATTTTTGCAAAATTTAGAAAAACAATAATGCATCTCTTTAGTAAATTTAGAAGTAATTCAAATGAAAAGTTTGTTAATTGAAATTTTTTTAAATGCATGCACTCTCTTAAAAATTGCACGTCTTGAACTTTGATATTTTTTTTATTAGGGCCCTTTCCGGAAATTACTGTAGAAATCAAAATTTAGTAGAAGAGCAGAAATATAATTTCTTTAGGAAATGTGGTAATTTTATTCAACAATTTTTATAATTTTATTTGTTCATTTAATTATTATCAGTTTTATTATTTCAATTATTTGAAGAATTATTATTTATTTGTATTTAACATCATTATTTTATTTATCACAATGGAATTCCATGGGAATGTGTACTTCTTAATTTTAACCCACACCTACAAAAAAAAGGCTACAAGCCTTTCTATAGATCGCTCAGGCTCGGACCATCGCTTAACATCCCATCCAAAGGATGGTGTGCTCAATGGTTTTGCTTCCCAGATAAAAAACCGAAGTCCTCGGCCAGTTTTCGATCCTACGATCTTTAGCTCAGTAGGCTGACATGCTACTTCTGAGCTGCAGCTCCTACTAAGTTTAAGAACTACCAGTCAACGCAGGATGAACATGCTAGTGTTAGATAAAAGTCTGGAAATGGTCCTATGTTCACCAGACACTGCCAAGTACCACAGCCATTTAACTATAAAATAAAGTATAAAAGTAGAAACAGTTCAAAAGAAGTGGTTCCAGTTGAATGAGGAGTTTCTAAAAGCCACTAGATCATCCCACCTGAGATAATGAGATTTCCAGCTAACCCTGGTTTATGGCTCCCATAAATATGTACCCTCACCCGGAATATTATCTTTAATTCACTGGAGGCTGTGCTAGTAAGTGCCTTTTTTTTTCCACCACCTTTGTGTTTAAAATTCTTTTGGTTGGTATTTGTCTCCAGGGAATATCGTATACCTACCCAACCTATGATGAAAATCCAAATACAAGATAATCCTAGTTTTATTTACATCATCTACTGATCCTGTGCAGCTACCCTCCAGCTCCGGACTCCAGGTAGGATTCTCTCATCATGAGCAACACCGTCCTTCCAAGGTAGCTTGAAGCTTCTATAACGTCTGCTCTCGGGGATTTCCTCTAATAATAACTTCTTTGAGACTTCATGGTCTCCCATCTTTGCCAAGTGTCCTATACATCTTAGTCTGTCAAGCTTTTCAGACGCATCTCAGGGTCTAGCTGGTTGTTGACTATCAGGTGATCCAGCTAGACCCTGAGATCTATAACTTCTTTAAACCCTTCTCTACTTTAAGATTCACCATCTGAGGATAGCAAATAATTACCGACTAGTTGTGGTATGAATTTTTTTTTTTTTTTTTTTTATTTATTTATTCTACAATCTGTACAAACAATAACAATAAGCAGAAGTGATGACTAAGATGACATGATAAAATAATAAATAATACAATAAGCAAACATATACAAAAATAATAAACAGAATACATAATAAAATGAAAGATAAAATAAAGAAAATAAAAATAAAATAAAGTAAAAATAACTAAATAAAATAACTAAAAATATAAGAAAATCGACGAGGACAGCACCAGTAGGACTCCCGCACACTGCCATATACCACTCTGCAACTAGTGGAGAGGGGAGGAGGCGGCGGGAGACCAGCGCTGACCCTCCCACCACACTGGCCAACCATCCACTGTCCAGCAGTGGAGGAAGACCAGGAGGTGGGGCGTCGAAAGGACAGAGAGGCGTGAGGGGAGAATCCGGTCATCACCAGCACTCCCTTAAAAATGGCGTGTGAAGAAGAAAAAAGAAAAAATAATAATAATAAATATCAAAAATTAAAAGAATAAATTAATAAACGCAAAAAAAAAAAATAATAATAAAATAATAATAATAATAATAAATAAAAAATAGATAAAAAAAATATTAAAATAAAAAAAATATATATATATAATACAAATTAAAGAAGATCGCGAGGCCAACGCCGCCTCAGCCTTCTTGGAGGATTATGCGGATGAGATTGGGATGATAAGGATTTGGCAAGAGGATTATGGTGGAAGGAGAGGTTGGTGTGGAACTTGGAAAAACGGGATTTGATGAGGTCTTGGACAAAAGGAACTTTGAGGTCGTTATGGAGTGTAAGGTTGGAAACAAAAAAGGGAGCATCTACAATGATTCTAAGGACTTTGGATTGGAAGGATTGGATCCGCTTGATGTTTGATGACTTGGCTGAGCCCCATAGCTCAAGTCCATACGTCCATATCGGTCGTATAATTGTCTTGTATATAGTAAGTTTGTTCTCTGTAGACAGTTTGGATTTTCTGTTAAGAAGTCTGTATAGTTGTCCAAATCGTCTGTTCAGTTCTTGGCGTTTCAGTCGAGTATGGGGGTTCCAAGTTAGTCGGCTGTCCAGGTAGAACCCAAGATAGCGTACTTGGTTCGAAATGGGAATTGGTACATTGTTGAACAGGACTGGAGGACATAATTGCCGTCTGAGGGTGAAGGTGATGTGGACACATTTCTCCTCATTGACTTTTATTCTCCACAACCTACACCAGCTTTCCATATCGTGGAGATGCTTTTGCAGATTTCGGGAGGCAATGATAGGATCAGGATTGGTGGAGAGGATAGCGGTATCATCCGCGAAGGTAGCTAGAAGAGTATTAGGGTTGGTGGGAATATCAGCAGTGTACACAGTGTAAAGGACTGGTCCCAGGACACTTCCTTGGGGAACACCAGCCTCTACAGGTTTATAGTCAGAATGTTCGCAACCCTGACGCACCCTGAAGAAGCGGTCAGAGAGGTAGGATCTGAGGACAAGGTAATATGTGTGGGGAAGCAGGTGCTTCAGCTTGAAGAGTAGGCCAGGGTGCCAAACCCGGTCGAAGGCTTGCGCCACGTCCAGAAAAGCACCTGTACAATAACTTTTGTTTTCCAAAGCTGAAGAAATGCGATCCACAAGGCGAAGACCCTGCTGGACAGTAGAGTGACCAGATCTGAAGCCGAACTGGTGGTTTGGGATTATGTTTTGCGATTCTAGGATGGGGTATATCCTTTTGAGGATTATTCTCTCCAGGATTTTGGACAGGATGGGAAGGAGGCTGATTGGTCGATAGGATGCTGGGGAATTGGGTGGTTTGCCGGGTTTCAGGATTAGGATAATGTCAGAGAACTTCCAGACAGTAGGGAAATAGGTGATTCTAAAGACGCTATTGTAAATATATGTTAGGAAAAGGATGGCTTTTTTAGGAAGGTGGTTGAGGATGTTTCCTGTAATGAGGTCATAACCGGGGGACTTTTTGGAGGAAAGTGACTTTATGAAATGGATGACTTCTGAAGGATGGACTGGTTTCGGAGGTAGCGAAAGTTGTAGGGGAGAGTCTAGGAACTCTTGAACTTCTGAAGAAAGGGACAGAGGATCAGGATGTGGGGTGAATGTTTATTGGAGATGGGATGCAAAAATATCGGATTTGTCCCTATCCGATGCAGCCCAAGAGCCATCATCTCGGCGTATTGGAGGGGAAGGGGTGTGATACTTCAGGATTTTTTTTGTAGTGGACCAGAGAGATTTATCATGAGTTGACAAGGAAGCTAGGTAGGAGTTGTAATTTTCGGAACGGTAGGATGACAACTTTTCTTTGAGGAGTCGAGTGAGGCGGGTATAGTTTGAGCGGTCAGAAGGATAACGCGTCCTTTGCCAGGTGGCTCGGGCACGGCGTTTGGAGGAGATAAGGTCGAGGATGTCGGTGGGGAGGGGGTGATTTCTGGGAGGAGCTCTGCGAGGTAACTGAATGGAAGCTTTCCATACGCTTTCCTGGATAGAAGTGATGAGGTGTTGGACTGCATCATCTAGGTCTTCCGGGATTTTTAGAGAGATTTTTAGGTCTATGGAATTTTCTAAGGTTATTCGAAAAAGGTGCCAGTCAATTGGGCCTTGGATTAGGGAGGGGTAAAGAGGTTTTGGGATGGGTTGCAGACTGAGAGTAAGAAGAACAGGACTGTGGTCGGATGAAAGGTCGTCGAGACGGGAGATGGAAGAGTATAGGGCTCCCAGATTCTGAGAAACGAAAAAGTCCAGCAGATCTGGGAGTCTATTGGGATCGGTCGGCCAGTAGGTGGGGGAATCTGGGGATAGGAAGCCATAGTTGTTTGTGGAAAGGAAGCGGTTAAGGACTCGGCCTCTCTGATTAGCAACTCTACTGCCCCACTGAGGGTGCTTCGCGTTGTAGTCACCACCGGAAAGGAATCTGGGACCAAGGGTGTGGAAAAAGGATGAGAACTGTTGGGTGGAGGTAGGTTGGTTTGGTGGACAATACACTGCTGACACTGTTAGAGGAAAAGGAAAGAGGGCAATGGAAATGGACGTAGCCTGGATGTGATCATCAGAGTAAGGTGGGAGGCTATTGTAGGAGAGGGAGTGACGGACAAGGACTGCAGTGCCATCATGGGCTCTACCGTCGGGGTGGTCCGTCCTGTATGTGGCATAGTCAGGAACAGCAAACTGCTTCCTGGAGGTTAGTCTTGTCTCTGTTATAAGTGCAATGTCTACTTGTCTGTCGTGTAATAGTATGTCAAGTTCATTTCTATGGTTATGGAGGCCATTAGCGTTCCAGAGAAGGATGGTTAAAGAGCGGTGAGAAGGAGACGTCATTGGGGTCTATTGGGAAGTGAGGTCATGGATGCTGTCAGGAGAGTGAACATTTGCGTGAACATCTCTTGAATTTTGGCCATAAAGGAAGTAAGGATGGAAGTCAGGTCTGAAGCGGAGGGAGGTGCTGGGATGAATGAAGACTGAGGTGGCGCGGCCCTACCACGCATCATCTGGGAGTAGGACGCTGAAGATGGTTGTTGGTGAGATCCTGGTGAGGCTTGAGGAGCTGAGGGTGTGGGTCGAGTTGGTCCTGGCAACGCCTGAGAGAGGCGAGCTGGTGGAGTTGGAAGGATCGTGGCTGGTCCCTGTCGGGTGATGTCGCTGGAGTGTGGGTATAGGGGGGCCGGCTTGGCAGCCTTAGGACTGGTTCTTTTGAGGCGCTGCAGGTCTCTGTAAACTGTGCAGCCCCTGTAGCAAGCTGGGTGTTCTCCGTTGCAGAGCACGCATTTGGCGGGGATATCTGCTGGCTTCCTACACGTCTCTGTTGGGTGGTTACCGGCGCACTTTACGCAACGGACGGGATGGCTGCAGTAGCCTTTGGTATGTCCGTATTCCTGACATCGGTGGCACTGTGGGATGTCCTGCCTCTTGTGGGGCTCCTCCACCTTGATCTTTGTGTAGACCAGGGTAGTTACATTGAAGATTTCTTTGTAGTTGTCCTTAGGTGGTATGAATAAAATATATTATTGGACTGATATCTTTTTATTACTTATTTAACAAGTAAGTCCACTACATCCGCCTACCAATGTTGAAATAAAGCTTACTATGTCCGGTTCCTGCCACAAAGCATATAACTCCAGTTTTGTGCTTCTTCTCCAGTCCTCATACCATATTTTAAGTCGAAAAATTCATTACATCGGCAGTTATAAGCGTTTTTGAGCCCCCCACTCTGATCACCACTTCCTTTTGGGGTTTTGAATTTATATATGAAATTTTGTATCGATACATTTGTTACAATGACAGTTAGAGTTTTTGTTAAGCCTGATTTGACTGAAAATCTATATTTGTCGTCTTTATGAGGTTCTGGACACATATAAAATTTCGTGTCGATACTTTTATTCTATCGTGTGTTATCGTGCTCATAGTCACTAAATACATATATATATATATATATATATATATATATATAACAGATTTTTGGAATCTGAAGATCGGAAAACATGAAATTCCAAACTTTTGACCGATTACATAACTCGCAATGTACTTTCCCCAGTACGAATTAATCGACTAAGTTTCCCCTCTCTCTGAAAAACGTGAAATTACATCGGCGGGGAATCTGCTAATTTATAATAATAATAATATTACTGTTACAATAATGGAATTCCTCACATTCATTTCCAGATGACCTGTGTCCCTGTTATATTATTAATCAGTTGACAAGAGTCCTCTCATTTTAATAACATAGTTCTCAACGTTTCATTATTCACTAACCTAATTACTTTTTAAATATTCATTTTGTCCTAATCAGGAGATGTGTTCCAGCCTTCATTCCAGTTAATGATCGAATATAATTATTTCCTTTTAGCATATTTATCTTTAATCAGTCACTATATTTCGATTATTGTGTTTAGACATTTTTTTTTTTTCAAGTACTGAATATAGAAATATTTCAGGTTCATTACCTTCAGTACTATTAAATACTATTTATGACTAATATTGTGTGGTTCCCGGTGGAAGAAATGGCGTGACTAGACCTTTGAAGGCCCTATTTATGTAATCGATCATAAATTGGATGTTGAGTTTTCACCGGAATTTTCCGACCCCTTATTCCAAAAATGAAGAAAAAAAAGTCGTGTCTGTCTATGAATATATTAACTCCCGATAGAATGAATTTATCGACTCGAAATTTTATGTGTAGCAAAGCCGTATAAAGACGTCATACATTGATTTTCAGCAAAATCGGAAAAAAGGAAGATGGGAATTAGGTGTGGGCCTAACACAAAAAGCCTAATATCTGTCAACGTGCCCTTATCAATATATTTGTCAGTAAAATCGGCCTAAGGGAAGAGGAGGACTGATCTTCCCTGAAAGGAAGATTCGTAAGTTAACAAACGGTCAATTGGTTTTTAATTTCATTGCCATGGTCCCTCACAGGTGTCGAGCTCACATTATGGTTCACACCTAGGGATCTAAGGATTCATTGCTATTATCCCTTCCTCCTAATCGTAACTCTTTGTTCTACCTGGATCCAAATGTGCCAAGCTTTTTAGAAAAGACCGGTACCTCCTTTAAACAAGGTCGTAAATGTGTTTCAATGTTGTATTTCATACGTGGGCCTCCTTAGTTAGGGGACTATTTTAAGAAGAAGCCTAATGTATATGAAATGAAACTTTATTACTCTACTATAGAAATGACTGTCAGTTAGTCATGGAAAAAGAATGAATAGAAAAATAATAACTAGTGTAATATAACAGCCGTCAGTTTTTAGATATTCGTTTCAACACACAATATAACTAAGTAGGTAATACATAAAAAAAATATATATAAATGCAAATGTACCTTGTAGAATAAATAAGAAAATAACTCATGAATAAATAAAATAATATCTTAGCCTTATTTAAAAAGTAAGATTGAAAAAAAATGTATTTTATTTATTTAAGTATTAAAGGTAACTAGAAAAACACTTATATGTATAGTCTGTAATATTTAATTAGTTGCGCGTCGCGTTTTTAATAATAAAGATGGTATTTTGAATTTACTTTAATCGAAATTGCGGAGATTTTCTATAAAACTGCTGTGTCTTTACTAATTTAAAATGTCCATAGGATGCCAGATCGCTTAGGTAATAGACGATCATTTAAATTTACTGATTTTAATATACGAATTGGATTTCTATAACCAAAGGCGAAAGGATTCGTCAGCGAAAAGAGTTTTGAAAAACCAAATTGTTAAATCATAACTGACCTGGGATAGAGCATAGGAACAAACAATTAAAATTTAGAAACTCATTTTAAAAGAATATATTTACAAAATAAAAATTGACTTAAAATTAAAAACATAATATAAAATTGAACCTTATATGGAGAATAACGTCGTTTGGATGTTGGGGCTGGCTGGATCTTACTGCATGGAGACAGGTTGCTCCCTCAAGATGAAAGGGGAACTCAAATTGAAGTCGGGCTAAACTTCCTGTCGACTCTCGGGGCTTCTCTCAACGGAACATCAATGGAGGGCTCTTGAAGACTCCCCAAAGACTCCTGGACTCTTCCTCAAGCTCTGGACTTCCACTAGAACTGCCCTCTTCTACTGTTGGATCTCGACTCATGAATCTCGACTGACTCTTGGATCTAGACTTCCACTGATCCAGGAAAGTGAAGTGTCCACTTCCACCTCTAGACCTCAACTGTCACTTCCACTGGTGGATCTCGACTGTAACTGAACACTGGACTTGAGCCCTCACTTGGAACTCGGACTGCCATCTTCCCCCACTTTCTACCAGTTTCCCCTACTCTTCTCCTTCTTTCTTCTCCTTTCTTCTCTGTCATTCAGGGGAACTTCGCGGTGTCTCCTTTAATTTGTCCTTGTGAGCTTTACTTTGGCAGTCCAGATAGCTTTATGGGCCACTAACAACGGGCTTGGAGCTCCAATCTGGTACCTGACTGTAAAATCCTGGTTGTAAAGGCTATATAAATATTCCTCCAGGTGACTGTTGGTGCCTTCTTTTATTGCATCCTGTCAGCTTCTTTCTTGACGGAGGCAAAATGGGATAAGCTCCTTCTACCTGATCCGGGTCTCCCTAGCCCGCCTATAGAATTAAGGGTTTATTTCACCATTACTGTCCACAAATACTATTAACATTACAAACTTTATATTTTACAATATATTTAGATGCAGTCGCAAATTGATTACATTACATTACCCTCCCCTTAGTTTACTAAAATTGTACGTAGGACAATTTTATTTCTACCTACAATAATTTCCATAAAAAAAAACGAAACAAAAAAAAAGTTATACAAAAAAAAAACTAATGTTTAAACAACTTATCTTTATATTAAATCTATAATTAACAAAAAAAATTCATCTCCTTTATTCTTAAACTGTACACGAATTTCAAAAACAACCAACAGAACTTACTAGCTAGGGTTTGAATAATATATATTTACAAGAAATTTATAATTAATATAAAAAAAACAAATTATTAATTTTTACTGTGGGTACAAAAACTTCAATATTTATTTTACATAATTTTCGTCCTTTCTTCTTATTTTTACAGTAATTAAATTATCCTATGCCAAAAAAAAAACATAACTAATCTTCTCTACAATATGGATAACCAATTCACTTAATAACACTTTAATACTTAAATTTCTCAATAAATCTGGGTCGACTCAAAAAAAAAATTTTCTTTTCTCATTACCAATGACAAAAAAAAATGGGTTGCCTTCTAAATTCAAAACTTTCATTCTATGGTCTCATTTTATAAATATTTCATCCTATCATCTACATTCGAGCAATCAAAAAAATTCATCTTATTTTCTTATTTATTCAATATATCCCCCCTTATAAATATTTATTTCTTATTATATATGTGACGCTACTCAGGTCTTCACCTGGCCCTACCTATCCTTTATTTCTCTTAACATCAAAAAATAATCTCATATACTCAAAAAAATATCTCATATGTTTCTAACACATATTATTACTTTATATCGTCGTAGATTTCATGGATCCTCCCTTCCTTGGGTAGGCCATCTCATAATTATATCGTCGTAGTACAGATAGATTCCTCCTTTCTCTGGGTCGGAAATCTCATAATAATTAAAATTCTCATCTATATACTCTTAAACAAATAGCCCATTTTCACATAATACCTTTTCTCCATATTAATTCTCCGCGAAGTTTTACTAACGTCACATACAAACAAAAAAAAACATCCCTATATATCTTTTTAATTATTCTTTATTATTCTTTGCTCTTTTATGAATCAATCCTGGATAAAATTATTTATAACATCTTTTACACTGCGCATTTTATTTATTTCTTTCATACCTTACCCTATTTAAAACTGTCATTTTCCTATCCTAAATGACTTCACAAAAAAAAAACGACCACAAACATCTTCCTATCAAAAAAACAAAATTTATAGTTATCCAAAAAAAATTCTAAATATAATTTCCCATCGTAAAATTTTCAAATTCCTTTCTTCCCATTTGATTCTTAAAACAATATTGTGTCTCGACCAATAATACTTCTTAATTAATCTCTCCTTTTATCAATTAAAAAATATATTCTTATTTCAACCACTTTTCTCAATTACTTCTTATTAATTCAAAAAAATATGTACTTATATCAACCATTAAATTCTCTCAAATACTTCTTATCGATTCAAAAAAAATACCCATATAAAAAATCAAATATAGATTCCTTAAAATCACTTACAAATCTTTTAACTCCTTTATCTTTATTACTTCTTCAAAATCTCACTTAAATACTTCAAAATGGTCAATAAACAAAATTACACGAACTTTATAAACTACTTTCCAAACTCTTAATAATACTAACTAATCAAAGAACCAACACCATATAATTAAATAAAAAAAACGCAAAATTATTATATATAAATTCGAACTATTATCACTAAATCTTATTTATAAAATTATCTTCTCCAAAAAAAAAATTACCGAAATAAATTAATCCTATATCAAAAAAATACTAAAAAATTAACTTGCTATTTAGTTCACTTCCAAAGCCTCAATCGATCTATAAATAAATGCAATATATAAAATTTCAAATAACTCCAATTGTTCAAAAATATTATCAATAAATCTAACGCATAAAAATTCATCTTATCAAAAAAAAATCAACCAACCAAAAAGAAAACTTCCCAAATCTAAAATGAATCTCGTTTATATTTCTAAAATTACTAAAAAAATTTAACTCACTTTTAACTACACTTCCAAATCCTCACTCAATCATATAATCAAATACTCCAATTGTCAAAAAAAAAACATTAATAAATTTCATTCACACATAAAATAATTCTCACTTTCATTGGACTATTCAATTTCACATCTTCATTTATTCGAAGTCTTCTGTTGTTTTCTGTCTAAATCTTCGTAATTTTCTGTTTAAATTTTGTTTTCGTCAGTGTGTCTGTAATGTCTGTAACTCATTCGAGTTTCATAAAAAGGATATTCACTATAAAATGTCGGCTAATACAAATTTTGATTGCAAAGCCTAAAATTAATTATTTCCTTTTTTCGGATACCCCGACGTATAATGTCATTGAAAATCCCCTCCCCCTTTTGAAGTATAATTCGGTGTCGTATGTCTGTCATTGTTTCTCCTACATTATCTTTTATTTTAAAACTTTTCTGTCCCGTTTGTCTGTTTGTTTCTACAAAAATTATCTCTAAATTATAAATTGTCTTATGTAAACTATTAGTAAAATCATTTTTCCATACATTCATTAAAACATTTGCACTCACACCCATATAATTGTTCATAACAATTTCTTCTTTTGAAAGAAATTTTCTTGTTATATTTATTCGACTGGGGAATTTCTTTTCTATTTCAAAATATGTCCTATTATCTGCTAACTTAATTTCACAACCAATCTTGATCTCATTCACTTTTTCCACTAAAACTTCTGAAACCTTTTCTTCCTGTACTAAAATTTCTAAGGTTGTTTCTGTTTCTAATTTTAAAATTTGAGCCTGTTCCTTTTTATTATTATTTTCAATAGTTTCTACTTTATTTTGGACCTCTATCTTCTCTATCCCATTATCACTACTACTATTATCCATTCGCTCGGCTAAATTATCTATTTTACTTCCTAAATTATTTCCTAAATTATCTATTTTACTTTCTAAATTAGCTATTTGTGATCTTAAGTTAGCTATTTGTGATCCTACTCCCTTCAATATTTTTTCTACCCATTTTTCCATATAAGAATCTTCGGTCTCCTCTCTTTGTTTATCCATATTTAAAAGATATTCAAAAAAAAATTACTAAAATTTAACCAACTAAAAAATGTAAATAAAATTTCAAAATTTAATTAATATAAAATATCAAAAATTAAGTTTGTTCCCCGCTTTCCAAATCAATTTTGGTTTAAAAATTTCGCCTTTCCTCTCTTGCTGAATAATAATGATTTTACCAAAATCTCCACACAAGGGCATGTCAAATTGTAATATTTAATTAGTTGCGCGTCGCGTTTTTAATAATAAAGATGGTATTTTGAATTTACTTTAATCGAAATTGCGGAGATTTTCTATAAAACTGCTGTGTCTTTACTAATTTAAAATGTCCATAGGATGCCAGATCGCTTAGGTAATAGACGATCATTTAAATTTACTGATTTTAATATACGAATTGGATTTCTATAACCAAAGGCGAAAGGATTCGTCAGCGAAAAGAGTTTTGAAAAACCAAATTGTTAAATCATAACTGACCTGGGATAGAGCATAGGAACAAACAATTAAAATTTAGAAACTCATTTTAAAAGAATATATTTAGAAAATAAAAATTGACTTAAAATTAAAAACATAATATAAAATTGAACCTTATATGGAGAATAACGTCGTTTGGATGTTGGGGCTGGCTGGATCTTACTGCATGGAGACAGGTTGCTCCCTCAAGATGAAAGGGGAACTCAAATTGAAGTCGGGCTAAACTTCCTGTCGACTCTCGGGGCTTCTCTCAACGGAACATCAATGGAGGGCTCTTGAAGACTCCCCAAAGACTCCTGGACTCTTCCTCAAGCTCTGGACTTCCACTAGAACTGCCCTCTTCTACTGTTGGATCTCGACTGACTCTTGGATCTAGACTTCCACTGATCCAGGAAAGTGAAGTGTCCACTTCCACCTCTAGACCTCAACTGTCACTTCCACTGGTGGATCTCGACTGTAACTGAACACTGGACTTGAGCCCTCACTTGGAACTCGGACTGCCATCTTCCCCCACTTTCTACCAGTTTCCCCTACTCTTCTCCTTCTTTCTTCTCCTTTCTTCTCTGTCATTCAGGGGAACTTCGCGGTGTCTCCTTTAATTTGTCCTTGTGAGCTTTACTTTGGCAGTCCAGATAGCTTTATGGGCCACTAACAACGGGCTTGGAGCTCCAATCTGGTACCTGACTGTAAAATCCTGGTTGTAAAGGCTATATAAATATTCCTCCAGGTGACTGTTGGTGCCTTCTTTTATTGCATCCTGTCAGCTTCTTTCTTGACGGAGGCAAAATGGGATAAGCTCCTTCTACCTGATCCGGGTCTCCCTAGCCCGCCTATAGAATTAAGGGTTTATTTCACCATTACTGTCCACAAATACTATTAACATTACAAACTTTATATTTTACAATATATTTAGATGCAGTCGCAAATTGATTACATTACAAGTCAGAATTACACTCCTATATATGTACTAGAATGTCGACAGACACCAGTTACCAGGGTAACGTTTGGTTTTAGTATCCAAATATGGACCAAATCAGAAACCTTTATTCCCATTCATATTCTCTCGTACACGACCAATCCCTTGTAATATTTAGGGTGTGCGCGTCGCGGTTTTAATAAAAAAAATTATATTTGAATTTACTTTAAATCTAAATTGCGGAGATTTTCTCAAAAATTGCTTTGTCTTTACTAATTTAAAATGTCCATAGGATGCCAGTTCTATTATGAAATAGAACGATAATTTAAATTTACTGATTTTAATATACAAGTTGGATTTCTATAACCAAAGGCGAAGGATTCGTCAGCGAAAAGAGTTTTGAAAAACCAAATTGTCAAATCATAACTGACCTGGGATAGAGCATAGGAACAAACAACTAAAATTTAGAAATTCATTTAAAAAAAATTATATTTATGCTAAAACAAAAATTAATACTTAAAATTAAAATAAAAATTATAATATATAATATAAACCTTATTGCTATGTACGCTGTAGAGGCAGGGGCTGGAGACGATAACTGATGATTGGATGCCAGGGAGGTCTGCGATGGCCAGAGAGTAGAAAGAGGGCTGTCGGCTGGCTGAGTTCCTCCTCAAGGTCTGGGCATTAACGGCTCATCTGGACTGGAGCTGAAGACTTCCACTGGTGGATCTCGACTGACGAAATGAAATCTCCAGACTTCCACTGCTCCAGAAAAGTGAAGTGTCCACTTCCACCTCTAGACCTCAACTGTGACTGAATGAACTTGAGCTCTCCGCACTTCCCGGAGGCACTCGATGTTCTTCCCCCTCCTTCTACCAGTTTCCCCTACTCTTCTTTCTTCTCCCTTCTTCTCTGTCATCTTGGAAAGCAAATTGTTTGCCTGGGAGGCAATCAATTTGACCTCTGTCCACTTTAATTTGGACATTCCAGATTGCTTTATGGGCCACTAACGGGCTTGGAGCTCCAATCTGGTACCTGGCTGTAGCCAGATTGTAAAATCCGGGTTGTAAAAGGCTATATAAATATTCCTCCAGGTGACTGTTGGTGCCTTCTTTTATTGCATCTTGTCAGCTTCTTTCTTGACGGAGGCAAAATGGGATAAGCTCCTTCTACCTGATCCGGGTCTCCCTAGCCCGCCTATAGAATTAAGGGTTTCTTTCACCATTACTGTTTTTATGCATTACTGACTTTACAAATTTGAAATTATAACACATTTGGCCTATGCAACTATTGACTACATTACATTTAAAAATACATTCTACAATATATTTGACCTAGTCGCAAATCCATTACACTACACCCTATCATTCCCATTTTGACAAGCCTCCTCGCCGCTTGAACAGGGCGCGGCCTCGCGATCTTCTCTCTGAAGAACGATAGAGAGTGATAGAAACTAAACTTTCAAGGGAGTGCCAGCGCTGGCTTAATTTCATCGTGACATCGTCCTGTCCTAGAAATTGTGATCACAATTGCTTATTATGTACATATTGTAAATATATATTTTTTAAAGTATCCAAGATTTGTAGTGAACTCTAATCTAAAAAAATATTTTATATAGGTAGTAAGTAAATTGCTTTTCTTGATTGTAAAATTTAACTTTTCAATGCAACGTAATTCGTTCAGAAACAAATATGCACATATGACAACACTGATTGACAGTAGAACTGACTGACACTAACTGACAAATGTGCTGTGAAAATCTTAATAAGTACATTAAAATAATGGGAGGAAAAAGAGACTTGGTCTGAACTCTACATCTGACGAGAAAGACAGGTTGATTAAATTACTGTCTCATTATGATGAGACATCTATGGAGATACAGTTTTGAATTTTCTAAAAACCCATGGCAATGCAAACCTCTCATCTAGAAATTCTAAATTAATTCCCGTTACCTCTAACGAATATATGAGTTGCTTTAGATAGAACCTTGAAAGAAGTCCACATCGTCGCATTCCGCGAAGTAATTAGCTCTTTTCCGAAATATTCTTGGTCGACTGATTGACGCAAACTGTTCAGAAACAATTTTAGTATCTTCAATATTCTCTGAACTTACTAAGAAATAATTTAAATCACCGAACAAACCACAGAAGTGTCAGTTTGTGAGTTGTGGGCCCGATTTTCAAATGTTTAGGGGATCTGTTAGTGTTACAAGCAATAGACGTTGATAAAAAAACAAATAGATTTTACGTCTCTCTTAAAATTGGTTAAGGGCCACTTAAAGGTTAGGGTTGTTTGGTGAGAATGGGCTTTAGTTTCCTTGGCATATTTAAAGATACTTTCACATTCCAACCTCCTGCATTCCTCCTCACTCATAGTCATGCCACTGCAGAAAATGTGGAATATCATCCGACGATATCCATTTCGAGATCATTACCTTTGATGGGGGGATCGTCCACTATCTTCTTGGATTGCGGCCTAGAGCAGGATTGTTACCTCTAATATTATGTTCCGGTTCCATATGTCACGTTCTTGTGCCGAGAAAAAAGTTTCATTCTGCATTTTGTATCAGTGATAGGGTATAGTAGACACCACTAGGTGTTAGGAAATAGTAGACACCAGTCGGTGATAGAGAATAATAGACACGTATATTGTCTACTTCTAAGTTGAGTTAGTTCATAACTAGACCTGACGATGGTATAAAGCCGAAACCGGTAGTTATATATGTATATATATCTTTAGTGGAATAGACAATATTTCAAAAATAAGTTTGTTTTATTTATGTTCATTGTCTAATTTCGGTGATTCTCTCGATGAGAATAGATTTTTACTACCCAAGTTATACAAAGTTTGAGGAATGGTATTTAATTTAATTCTGTAAGAAGATAATGTCAAGAAGATAATATCTTCTTGACATTATCTTCTTACAGAATTAAATTAAAAACCATTCCTCAAACTTTGTACAGCTTGGGTAGTAAAACTCTATTCTCGTCAAGAGAATCACCGAAATTAGACAATATACGTGTCTACTATTCCCTATCACCGACTGGTGTCTACTGTACCCTATCACCGACACAAAATAAATAATAATAATGAATAATAATAAATAAATAAAAATGAAAACTTTTTTAGATATTATCTTCTTGCCGCAAGAATATAGTTTTCTCCGTGCACCTATAGTAAGTATAATGAGGTATTGGAATCGTGTGAAAATCCGAGATCGACTTTTCAACAGATTTATACGTTTCAAGTGAATACGTTTTGGCAATTTCACGATGATGTCTATCTGTGCACGTGTTTGTCTGTATGCGTGTGTAATGATTGAAAAGTTGTGTGTGTTGTTATGATTGGAACATTGTGACTGCCCTAATTTGTTTAACGAAGAATTTATTTAATTTTTATATTGTCTAATTTCACAAAAAATGTATACTTATTGTGTACCGGTTTCGGCTAATGCCATCATCAAGTTTGAAGTTAGGTAACAAAACCTGAGTAGGCAAAATTAAGGACTTCTCCCGGACATGAACTTTGGTAATAGGCTATATGATCTCCTAGACCAGCGGTTCTCAACCTGGAAGAAGCGTGGAAGAATTCCAGGGGAGGCGTCAACTAATTTTAAAAAAATTAAATAAGTTTGTAGTTTTTAAAACAGTTGTTTTTTCATGTATATTTACAACAACAAAAAATTGAATTTGATGCTGAACACAAACACACAATCATTAAAATTTCTTTATAGCTATTAACTCAATAAAATGTAAGTGAGCGTCCGGCCATGATATTTTGTTGTGCTTTTTTCGATGATTTGTGTAATTAAAATTTGTATTTGAACAAATATGATTTTATATTCCTTACCAGAGTATGTCTAGCCTAAGTTCAAAGTCATTTTACTCAAACATAATGTAAGTAAATTTATCATATATAAGTCTAAAATTTAGATTTATATATGATAAATTTACTCTTTTTTACTTAATCCGTAAAGGGAGGCGTGACCTCACACCAAAGTATGAAAGGGGGCTCAGAGCCTGAAAGGTTGAGAACCCCTGTCCTAGACAAAGCCCGAGCATGAAGCCCATTAACTATTGTTATATATTCTATGTATATTATATATTTTGACGATAGTTAGTTATTGTGCTTCATGCTCGGGCTTTGACTAGGCGGTCATATCGCCTTCTACCAAGCGCGTTTGGAGCCCTAAATTTTGCCTACTCAGGTTTTGTTAGCTAGAGGTTAAGGGGTATTTAACGAGTACATATCCAAGGCTTGGGACCATCGCCTAACGATCCATCGGAAGGACGGGGTGTTAAGGTTTTTTACATCTCTGATAAAAATCTAAGAGCCTTGGCCGGGTTTCGAACACAGGATCATGAGCTCAGTAGGTTACCATGCTACCTCTGAACATCCGGCTCCCTCGAATTAGACAATAGAGAAGTTAAGCAAGTTCTTTTTTTAGAACATCTGATGTTACCATGAAATATAAGCCCTGTCGGTGCCATCATTGCGGAACAATAATCAGCTGAACAATTATCTGCCGAACGAAATCAGCTGACAAAAAAAGTCTTCGGTGAATCACCGAGAATGTATTTCCCGAACGCATTAATCAATAAACGTTTCGCTCCCCCTCCAAAACCAGTTGACCGTTTGTGCGAATATTCAACAGTTAACATACATAGAGAGCCTCCTCCCCTGAACCCCCCTTCCTTTCAGCTGACAGGTTACGTTCTCATTGAGTTCCAACTTATGAAATTTCATGTCGATACATTCATTACGTCAGCTATTGGAGTTTTGGAGTTGAGCCCCTCTGTTCCCCTCTCCCTTCTGCCGATCCCGCTGAAAATGAACCATGTGATAAGTGTCGTCCTTATGGGGTTTTTAATGAACATTTGAAGGTTTTTAATTCACATATGAAATTTTGTGTCAGTACATTCATTACAAAGGGAGTTATTATAGTTTTTGAAATAAGCCTGTCCCCGAATCCCCCCTCCCTTTTGACGGATTTGGCTGAAAATCGATAGATCTTGTTCTTACGGGGGTTTTGATCGCACATATAAAATTTTGTGTTGATACATTCATTCTATCAGCAGTAATTACAGTTTTTATGTTAAACCTCCCCCTTAATCCCCCCGTTTATTTTGGTCGATTTGGCTGAAAAGCAATAGGTGCCTAGGGTTCTAGACTCACATATAAAATTTTGTGTTGATACATTCATTCTATCGATAGTTATCGTATTCACAGATTAACACACAGCCAGACGTTTTTTTCAAATTTGGAATCTAGAGGTAGGAAAACATGAGATTCCGTTGAAAACTCCACATAGAAATTTTTACCGAATATGTAACTTCCCCTATACATCATACAGCTGGGGAAGTAATAATCTGTTGTTGGCTTTATCAGGGGGGGGGGGGGGGGGGGGGGGGGGGGGGGTCTCACACATGAGTCCTCGTGGGTCTAGCTAGAACTTTTATCTTTTCAATAGGAAGAAACAATGGCGAGGTGCAGAGAGGTGGGTAGAGGTCGATGAATGGTCCTGAATACAGTTTTGTGTTGACTGCGGTGAGAAGCAGGACTGACACCTGTTGATCCAGCACCTCCGGCACCCCACCTATAAATGAACCAACCTCCCACTCCTCCCTGTATCCTGCAACCCCAGCTATAAATGAACCAAACCAACCCCCCGCTCCATCCCCGGCACCTCGACCTATAAATGATACAAACCTCCCCCCTCCTCTTTTTTCTCTGGTACCCCCCTATAAATGAACCAACCCCCCACTCCTCCGTGTATCCTGCAACCACAGCTATAAATGAACCAAACCAGCCCCCCGCTTCATCCCCGGCACCTCGACCTATAAATGATACAAACCTCCCCCCTCCTCTTTTTTCTCCGGTACCCCCCTATAAATGAACCAACCTCCCACTCCTTCGTGTATCCTGCAACCACAGCTATAACGGCAAAAATTCCCACCGCTTTGAATGAATCCATATCCAAAGCTCTTGGAATTTTAAACAAATGGCTTCTCTTCAATGATTTAATGTTGAATGCGTCTAAAACAACTATCTTAAACATCAAAAGTACGAATAAATTGCCAGAAGAGAAACAAACATTAACTGTTGATACTCTTTCCGTATCATTCAAAGATAATATAAAATTCCTAGGTCTCCATATTGATACGAAACTTACATGGGCTGAACATACGACTATTATCGGTAAGAAACTGAGTTCCGTTTGCTTCTTACTTCGAAATCTTAAAAAGATCGTGCCAAAGGAAACGTTAACTACTCTCTATTACGCCTATTTCCACTCCATAATCAGTTACGGTTTAATACATTGGGGCTCATGTAGCTCGAATATTAATATTTTCAGACTTCAAAAAAAAGCATTAAGAATTATAAACAATATTACTCAAAGAACAAGCTGCAGAGAAATATTTAAACAACTTAAAATCCTGCCTTTGTCATTGCTGTTTATATTTGAAACATTAATGGTTGTTAGGAAAAATATAAATATTTTCCCTCGCAACAATACTAGTCACGATTACGATACTAGGAAGAAAGAAGACTTTCGAATAACTAAACATTGCTCTTCTCTTTTTGAAAAAGTATAACTCATAAAGGAATTAATTTATTTAATGCCCTCCCCCACTTCTTGAAATCAATAGATACAACAAAAAAATTTAAATTTCAACTAAAAATGTTCATGTTAGAGGAAACCCTTTACACGGAAACGGAATTTTATTCTCACTGTTCAAAAAGAATAATATAACCAATAAAGAATCGTTTATCATATCCAAAATCATTATTTGATACAAAGCTTTCATTTTTATATTTTGGGCAGAGTTCCTCCACACCTTAAAAGTCAGTCCAATGTACGTTATTGTTTTATTTATTCATTTATATATATTTTTTTATTTAGACATTTTTATACATTCATTTTAGTTATATATTATTTTTCATATATTGTTATAGTTACATTGTTTTCTTTCTTTTCTATATCTCGCCACATTGGGACCTGATGATGGGACGTAAGAACGTCCCGTAACATCGTTGGGGGATAAAGACACATCCGAAGAGTTTTTTTTTGAAAAATAGTTATTTTAATTTGTATTAAATTGAAACATGTGTCTACTATTATGAACGTATCTTGTATTGTTATTATTATTTTATATATACTCATATATATATTTTTTTTTTTTTTGGCTTTTATTCATAAAGATGCAACTGTTGCTAGGGGGCAACAACCAGCATCTATGTTGGTAGGTATGGAGACGTTGGCGTGAATGGCATGTGAGAGGAAGGCCACCCAGTGGTAGGTCCTCGGGACGAAAATTTATATTAATTATAAGGACAAGGGAAAAAAAAAATGAAATAAAAAAAAAATAATAATAATAATAATTTAAAAAAATAAATAAATAAATAAACAGGAATTGAAAGACAACTTTGATGGAATGGGTAAGAGAGAGATAAAAGTGAAGGAAAATAATGTAAGAATAAAAAAAAATAAAAATATTAAGAACGAATAGGAATTAAGGTGGCAGTAAGTCGCGGTTCCACCTCCTCTTCAACCTTCGTGGGGGGTTTTGTGGTAAGTGTTGTGAAGATAAAGTACGTATTTCTGGATTTGTATGTGTGTAAAGTTTTCTAAAAAAACGTATGTAAATAGTTTGTATTGTGTCGGGTACTGTGTGTATCATAAGATCGTTATGAACTGTTCTGTTGTTTATGTATGGGGGGCATTGTGTTATCAGTCTGAGGGTTTTTGACTGAAATGCCTGAATTCGTTTGATGTTGGATGTTTTTGCTGAACCGTATATCTGTGATTCGTATGTCCATAATGGTCTAAGTAAGTAAGTATAACAGTTCCGTTTTTGTGTCATGTCTAATTTTGATCGTCTATTTTTAAGTATTTATTTGTACAGTTTTTATTAATTTCATTTTACTTTTTTAATGGTTTTTATGTTACTACTAATCATAGATGTGTTAGACTCAAGTAGTTATATATCTAATATATAAGCTATCTTAATGTATAAATTCATTTGACGTATCCTATTACCATGTATTGGTTTAACGGAAATAAATTATTATTATTATTATTATGAATGAACCAAACCAGCCCCCCGCTCCATCCCCGGCACCTCGACCTATAAATGCGCCTCTAGCTAAAAATAACCTCCATCCTCTCTATTTTCCCAACACATCTCGCACCCCTAGCTAAAAATAACCTCTCTTCTCTCCCCTCCATTTTCTTAACACATCCCGCACCCCTAGCTAAAAATAACCTCCCTCTTTTCCTCTCTATTTTTCCAACCCATTCGGCGCCTCTAGCTAAAAATAACCTTTACATATGTATCTAATTTATAAGCTATGTTAATGTATGTATTCTTATGAAGTGTCCTATTACCATGTAATGGTTTAACGTAAATAAATATTATTAAATAAAATATAATTATAATATGTGCTGCATCTCACTCCTCCGGCACGCCCGCTTTAGGTACGCTCGGCCCATCCTTTTCTACTTCAGCTGGTCCGATTATGCAGTCAGCTGATGTCTTCCAGTGTCTTAAGTCCACTTTATCTACAAGTTCCCTTTTTCTTTTGGGCTTTGAGCACGCTTGAATAGACTTTTCTGACGAAATAATACACAAAGCAAATGCTCAGATTGCGTGAGGCCTCGTTTCTAAAACGGTTTAGAGGAACCTTAAAAGGGACTAAAACCTGAGAAAGGAGTTTCATGCTTTACACAGACCTCCTATCTACATTTTTCCATCCTTTATCGATACTAAGTTTAAAAAGGTAATATGATATATCTTCTAAATTATAGAAATAATTAACACAGCGTACGTCTTTAGGGAATGGATCATGTACAAATAAAGAATAAATTAAACCAAATTAGTATTTACATTAATTGTATATTTACAATTCATTGTTATCATGTTTAGTATATGGCACCTCATCTAATATTTCCTGGCAACATCAATCATACATACAGCGGTTTAAAATGTTAACAGATATATGCTGTTTAAAATGTCGTAAATAGAAGGAATTCTTCGGAAAGGGTCTCTCGAAAGACATACGAGTACTCTCTATCTGAAAATTTTGCTTAGATCTGTGAGTTATTTTTTTTGGAAAAAAATAAAGAAAAACTCATTGTTATCCAGACGTTTTAGTTAGAAACATTGAAAATACCCTTAATTAAAAGGTCTAAAAACCTCTGTTCTCTTTTCTTTATGTTTTTTTTTTTTCTTTTAAAACAAGGAAGAAAATTTGCATAAAACGTTCTGAAAATTAGATGAGAAAATGAAATTTTTAAGTGATAATGATTTTGATTTGGTCATGTATGTAGTTATACATAATTACAGCTGTTAGTTCATGTTGTTTAAAAATGTTCTTTCCATGGACACTAGTTTAACAAGTGATATTTCAGTTAGTAGAAAATAACCCCCCTAGATTTGCCCTCGAGGCCAAAGTTGAAATCGAAAATGTGTGTCTATGTGCCTTTGTGTTTGCACGTAAGTGAACGTTCTGAGCGCTCACACCACAAATGTTCCTCTTTAAATTTTCAATCGCCTACGCATCTTCAGATTTGAGGTAGAACCAATACGAACAACGTTAAAGCCCCCCCCCCCTCCCCCATACAGCTGTAATGTTTAAATTGCAACTCATAGCGATGTATTTTATGCTTTATTGAACGTTTTTATTAAAAAGAACTAGCCTCAGCAGTTGGATACTACTGGTTAAGTACCTATTTCCTTCGAGTGCAGTGGCAACCCTCTCCCCCCAAGACCTCACCCCTCCACACTTCCTACCCTCCCTCCCATCCAAACACCTTTCTTTTTATTCCTCCTCCGCCCCTGTATTTTTTTAACTTTGTTTTTATTTCCCTGTTGAGACATCTCACCCAATGACATCACCCTATGTGTATTTTTTTATCTTTTATCATTCCTATATATAGGGATTAGTAATATTTGATGAACAACGAAGGGTGAATATGAATATATATCCAGTATATAAATATATATCCTATAAACCTCCCTACCACGGATTAGTAACTCATAATTTTCTGTTGTTTTATTATCACTAGCACTGCCAAGACCCCTACCCGCTTCTTATAAGTAAACACCTGTATAGTTTTTCTTTCATTTTCAGCTTTCTCAGAGTCATACTACCTAGACGCCCAAATCTAGGGGAGGGAGTGAGGTGGAATGGGATGAGGAGGTCTTGAGATAGGGTGAGAAGGTTGGCCCGGCATTCAAAACGAATACTAAACCAGTGGTATGCTGCTGCAGAGTTTACCCATTTTAAGATGGCCGCCATCTCGCTCATTATCTCGTCCCAAAAGGTATCTTTTCCCCTACTCCGGTCCACCTCGCTCCAGACCTCATGTTTTTTTAACATGAACCCAGTTCCTGAGGTCCCTTTATACTGTCACGTTAAATTTCTGTTAAATATTAAAAACAGAACCAATTCTTACAGGACTTCTAGACTCCAACAGGGTTTAACTTCGAGTTTGCTTCCGTCTGGAATTGCCGACTGTCCTACTATGTTTCCTAAGCCAGTTAAGTTTCAATTTGATTGAAGGTAGTGAGGGTATGAGGAAGAGAGAGAAGGAAGCCACAACAGCTCGTGATCCGTGAAGATTCCTGATGTAATGGATCCTATCAAAGACGCTCACATCCACGGTGATGTCTTGTTCGTGACCACCCTTTGTTGTTCACTCCTCAAGTTAGTTTCTAGCCTCTCTAGGGAGAAGTCACTGAAACTTTCCCTTCTGTCCAACTATTCGTATCAGCAACGATATCTGCCATTCCTTGAATGTGTTGCCCATGGAGAAATTCTGCGGGTGCCGTAGCCCATAGAAAGTTTAAAAGTCATTTCATTGAAACTAGTAAGAAAGGAAGGGAGGAACGGATGGAGTGATGGTAAAGGAAGCTGCGGTGGGCAGTGATCTGTGAAGATCCCCGACCTAATGGAACCCATCAAAGACGCTCACATCCACCATGACATGCTGTTACTGACCGCCCTTTGATGTCCACTCACCGCTCAGCCCCTCAGATGGTTCCCGTCCTCTCTCTATAGAGATATATTCCTCTAGAACCAAGTCTCTCAGAAACTTTCCCCTTCTGTTCTGATATGTACGAGGAATTTTCGATAGAGACTCTCCGGAAACTGCATTTCAGCTCTGTCTGACATTCCAACTGTTCAAGCCAGCAACCCTTAGGAATGTCCTCTGTATTATATCTACTTTCTTCATTCAATTCTTTGAGACCCCTTTTCCAATTCACTTAGCAGATTTCTTCCACAAAGAAAACTAGATATCCAGCAGACCTGGAATGCCGTTACTGTCTTGTGGGTTATTGTTCTCATACCACTAATAAACCCATGGATCAGATATCTTGCGAATATAAAGAAAAGTTGTATATTCCATCTCAGAAGAGGGCCAGCCCTTTATTAGCCCTATTTTAACATTCCCTTTGCCAACAATTTTCTCATACAACTCACAAAAAAAAAGTACAATTTGAAATTTTCTTATAATGAAGTTGGAAACAAAATGAAACAGTACAATGTTCAAACGCTAAGGGGAAGGAAATAAAGTTAAAAAAAAAAAAGTGTATTTTAAAAATATGTTTTGGATATATGATATAAATCATTATTGCTTTCAAATAGAAATATATCTTACAGCAACTAATGTATAGGTATAATTAGACAATATTTCGAAAAATACGTTTTTTATTTTTATCTACTGGTTTTCACCAGAAATGACTAAAAGGAAGTGGGGGCTTAACTCAAAAACTGTCGATGAAACTTTACTCTAATAATGCTGATGTAATGAATATACGAAATTTTATATGATAATTTAGAAGTCCTTGAGTGAGATACATTTTCATTTTCAACCAGATCGGTCGAAAACAATTGTTTACAAATAATTCGAGCTGAGGAGGAAGCCGGCGATTCACCCTTGGTCTCAGCTATATTCGAAGCATAGGGGTAGTAACGTAATAGGTGAGAAATTGGATGTTGAGTTGACCAGAATTTCATGTTTTCCGACCCTCGATTCCAAAAATTAAAAAAGAATGTGACTGAACACGATAACTCACGATATTTATATATATATATTCAGAACCCCATAGGGGCGACAACAATTGGTTTTCGTCTACAAAGAAGGGGGATTATGGGGGATGCTTAACACTAAAACCTTAATAACTGCCGATGTAATGAATGAATAAACACGCAATTTAGTGTGAGGATTCAAAACTATGTATCATTTATTGATTTTCAGCCGAAACGATTGGTCGGAAGAACATTGCCAGTGATATACTAACGACTTTTTTTCCTATATATTTTCCATTTTTCTTAAGAAAATTTTTTTTTTAACTGACAGAGTTTCCTTGAATTGCAAATCAATGATGTTTCCTCTTAGGTAAATATTTTTGTGTGTCCCAAGCCTTTGGCAGTCATTTAAATTTTAGATCAACCGTTAATTGACTGTAAAAGTTTAAGAATTATAATTAAAACATTATTCGGTGGGTCCCTCCATTTCACCCTGGCAAGGCAAGCCACCCCCATCTAAGGGATGAAAACCACCACAGCCGCCTCCAAGCTCCACGGCCGCCGTAATGGTAATTATCCCGAAACTTTCTCAGATCTCTTTAAAACACTTTAACTCCTCTTCGGCTTCTCTTTAAAACACAAACTCCCAATGGCTAAATTATGTATGTAGAACAGACTTTACCAAAAGCCCCGCTGCTTTTAAGGTGAAAACTTGATTACAACCTTCATAATACAATAGGAAAAAAAGTTGTCGGTGAATCACAATGTACTTCCCTAGAGCTAAATTATGAAATAAGTTGTCGCTCTTCCTCTAAAATCAATCAACCGTTTAGGGTAAAAATGAATAGTTGACTTACACAGAGGCTTCTGAATTTTTATACTAAACGCAATATTGATACATCTATTCCAGCGGCATTATAGAGTTTTTGAATTCAGCCCCCTTCTGATCCTCCTCTCTTGTTCAGCCGATTTCACTGAAAATGAATTATCTCATTTCTATGGAGTTTTGAATTTATATATGAAATTTTGTGCTGATACATTCTTTCTAAGAGTAGGGAGTTATCGTGTTTCCAGACAAACGTACACACGGACACAATTTTTTATATTCATTTTTAGAATCAGGGTGTTGGAAAACATGGAGTTCCGATGAAAATTCATCATCGAATGTCAGACCGACTACATTTCTTCCGCTATACTTCGTATAGCTGGGGAAGTGAAAAGTCTTCGGGGAAGCACCACGAATTAATAAAAAAAATATTAAAATTCTCTGGGATATTGATATGTTGATTTTTCCGGAATTTTTTCCAAAGGTGATTTTTTTTTTTTTACAATATTTCGGGACACTTTCCGTTCCTTCATGAACACGTTTATTGTGACCAGAAGAAGGGCACTTTGTCAAAATGGCGGCTCAAAGTTTCACTTTATCAATGATGGAGGATTGTTGTCACTTCAATAATAGTATCAGCTAGTTCCTGAATGACCATTTTTAATGAGAATGATTTCGTCCGTTAAAATGATCACTACTTTCAATACTTTTTGGCTTTATTATCCATTTTTTCGACTTTGTATTTGATGGATATTACCGAGTTGGAGCAAAAGAAAACGGAAGGAAGTCGACCGGAGGTAAATTCACATATTTTTTCTATTTTCTGTCATTGTCTATAACTCTTATAAATGAAAAAAAGGTATTATTTACGCCTTCTATGTTAGTTATGATTTGTGTTTACGAAATTCTTGATCAATAGTAAACTTACCTCAACAAACGCTTTATCTAAGTAATCATAATGTAACATATCCCATAAGATCATGACATAAATCCTACATCAAAAGTAAGAGCTGCACTTATTATCGGTTAAAAACTTTTTAATTGAATTATAGAGCTACAATTCCCAGATTAAATTAAATTTTTGGCTAAAAAAAACTTACAATATCAAGATTCCTCGCGGTTCGCAGAAGAGGTCTATGGGGTCCGATCTCTGCATATTTGTTTTCAATTAAATTATATACATTTTAATCTTTTTTTTAGCCAATGGTAGTTGAGATATTTTTATCTCACTTATTAAATTTAAAGAGAAAAGGGATAAAATGGAAAGGAGGGCTGTACAACTCGTGAAAATTAAATGGAAAATCTCATAACCAGTATCTATTAAAATAACTTGCAGGTTATAGAAAAGTTTATTGAAAATAAAGTTTAGAAATGGAGACTCCGTATCTGAAATTTCACCTGCTTTTTCACAATTGTATAACACAATTTTTCATAATTGTATAACAATCATTTTGTTATGTTATGACAGGTGGCCTGGCTGAGGGTGGACACACAGACAATTCTGACGATCCACAGTCACGTGATCACGAAGAACCATAGGATAGGTGTAAGTCATTCGGATCACAGGACGTGGTACCTGCACATCAAAGAGGTCCGTCAGTCGGACAAAGGCTGGTACATGTGTCAGATCAATACGGACCCAATGAAGAGCCAGGTCGGCTTCCTCGATGTTGTAGGTACGTAGTATTTATAGTAAAATTACTTTAATCAGAGACAATTAGAAGCTGCCCTGATACAGACTCACGGAAAGCCTCTCAAGTTAGGATATTGGAAATTTCCTTCAATGGATAATGTTTTCTAATATCTAAAAAGGAAAAGGTTGTAACCCTCAATTTGAAAATGTTACAGGAAGAACGAATAATAGTTTTACTCATTTATTTGTTTACTTAAAAACAAAAATGTTTTTTTATAAAGATTAGGTTAGATCGTTCTGAGCCTTACAGCGTTGTACCTACGTGATTCTCAGACCCGAAATTAACCATTTCAATGAAAAAGTGAAATTCGAATTTTTAGGGTAACACCCTTCTCCCTTTTAAGTGACGATATTCCACCAACATTCGATTATATATTAAATATTGGTTAACAAATCATGATTGAAGATTTTACCAATAATTTTATCGGGGTTAATTTGAAAGTTTTTCACAAAATGTTGGTATTTATACCAACTCTTCAGCTCGTATGATAATAACTATAACTTCCCCAGCCAAATATGATATACATGATGCTAGTTCATGCCACTGTCCAAACCTTTTTAAGACCCTTGCGAATGTGGGTTTGGCCCAGGATTGTTGAGATATCGGGGGTTTCTGGAATGAGCCGATGCTTTTACCCTACCTCTGATCGGCTCCTGCTCCCTCCAAGTGTGACTAGTCAGAACCTTTTGAAAAGAGCGGTCCTGTCTAGCTCGCTTCTAGATATTCAAGACAAAGCAAAACGCAAAGCTACGGAGGACCAATTCAGTTCAATTAACAGGACGAATTCAATTGAATAAATTCCCGGTTTATGTTTTAGTGACCGGCTCCGCTGGCCTTTCAAAAAACAAACATTACATCAATTGTGATTAGTTAGACTGAAAGTCTGTTTGTAACGGGCATGCTAATTGGTCACTAAAAACGTGATAGTTCCTATAGGTGACAAGAGTGTATTACTTGATTGATAATATTTGTTTGTGAATATGTGATACGATGAAAATAACTATTAACTAGCTGGGACACATCGGACCTCCACAAAAAATATGATTGTGTTTCATGTATGTATAAAAACTCATAATAATTACAAAACTTTTCACTTATGATCTGCTCGCGTTGCTTATAACTTGAAACTGCAACAAACCGCATATTTAATCGAGCGCCAAACTATATATTAAATTAAATAAAACAAAACTTCTAATTTTAGAAAACTTAGTTTATTCCTGTTACCCTCCAACATTAGCAACACCAAACACAAAACAACACAACTATAACACCTGTATCTTGGTCCACGATTTTTAAAATACTGAAACTAGCGTCCCAATGCTTGGTCGGCCATCTTCCTTAAAAACAAACAAAAACTTGATACTCTACATAAAATATCTAAATAAACTAATCCTATTTTTATTTATTTAACAATAATATAAATTATTTTAATATATTCAAAATAATATACTAAAAAAAATATATATATATCACAGAAAATAGTTCCTTTAACACAAACCGGTACACAATGAATTAAAACTAATAATATAAATGAAATATATATATAATTTTAAATCTAACATTATTTCCTTCACAATAATATCTAAAGTCGCCTTCGTTAGAACTTCTCTCAGTTTTGAGTTTAACTTGAATTCTGGCAAGTGTGCTTGTGTCGCTTTCATCATGATTGAGTCATCTAATTGTCCAAAAATGAGTGATGATCCTAGCCGCTGGTCGAATCTAAATGAATCTTCCTCATTTGGAAAGTTTAAGCAATTCTTTGATTTTTGTCTGTAAGCGCCATTGTCTAGGCTAATACTGCAATTTACCAATCGTCAGCAATTGTGCTCGTTGCGAAGAATATCATTGTTTATATTGATAAAGTTGTGTACTGCGCTTACAAGAATAGCTGGTTATCTTACTTTCATCATGAACAAACTGGTGATGAAGCATATTCCTCTAATTAAATGAACTAAACGACATTAAACTCTTCAATCAGATATGGTGAAACCAGGCTTTATCTCCTTTGTCAGGGCAGTCCAGCGAGCCTTTGGTTCTCGATGTGTTTTCATTCATCGGGATTATAATAATGGTCATAAAACTTCCAATTACGAAGAAACTAAGTAAGGAACATATGGTGAGGGGAGACGACATCGGGACTAACTGTATTCCTATCTGATTGTGAGGGCTTTGTTACCCTTGGTCAGATGTCAACAACTTTAACAATGTAGATACAGAATTGTCATTCCAATTATACTATGTACTCCATTGGGTTGCTGCAGTCTGCTAGAGGTGTTGCAGTTGCGACTCGTGCCAAAGAGGTCCAGTGCAAGACTTGATCCCTCAGAGAAAGGAGAAAAGAAGTAAACGGAAATCTTCCAAAATTCTTAAAATAGACAACAAGACAATGATAAGACCTCCATGCAAATACGGCCTTGAATATATGGGGTTGTGCTAAGCCATCTAACAACAAGCGTATTCAGTCTTTCCAATCCAAGATCCTAAGAACAATTATCGATGCACCCTTCTTCCAACCTTACCATCCACATTGACTTTAAAATTCCTTTCGTTATTGACCTCATCAAATCCCACTCAAACCTTTCCTTCCACATCAATCCCGACGCCCGTCTCTTGTTCTCTCGCTCCCATCCAGATAATCCTCCCCGAAGGCTGAGGCGGTACTGGCCGAGAGACCTGCATGTATAAGATAGCAAATATAACTGGGAGTGCGAGTGGTGACCCACCCCTGGATTTATTCTTCACAATGACGTGTGTACCTGTATTCTACTTCCCCAGCTAAACGAGATATAGGGGATGTTATGCAATCGGTCAGAAATTCCATGTTACGTTTACACCGGAATTAAATGTTTTGCGACCCCTAAAATAATTTAAAAAAAAAAAAAAAAAACTGCGTGTGAACACGATTAAATCCAATAGAATGAATGTATCGAGGTGAAACTTCATATCCCCTAAGAACGACACCTATTTACAGCCGAATCGTCCAAAAGGGGAGAATAGGGGGGGGGGGGGGGGGGGGGGGGGCTAATACAAACACCCTAACAACTTTCATTGTAATATGAAAGTTAATATGATGAATCAGAACCCTTACGTAAGTCAATTATTAATTTTTTAGCCCAAATGGTCGTTTGGTTTTGGAGGTTGAGCCAGAACTTAAATGATTGAGCTGCGTACATTTTTCAAGATTTAATCTTGATTCAGTTTTACAGAATGCATTCTAATGCATGACGATTGTAAACGATGGACCAATGTCATTCGCATTCTAGTGTAAACAACATCAACTACCTGGTCGTATCGAGACAAACTCATAGCAATATGAGTTGGAGATGAATGAAAGGCTTGACTAAACTCAACATGTAGTTCTCATCAGCCACTCTGTCTCCTACAGTTTGAGTTAGGAATTCTCATCATTATGAGAAAGTTCTCTGTATTCTGTTTCAAATAGGAAGTTTGAATGGGAAAACCTTCTAGCGGCCTGTCCTTAGACAGGAAAACAGACCTGAATAATTCATGTTGAACATTACAATAATAAGTTGTAAAGAAAATTAAAAGATACATTTTATGTGAAATGAGGGTTTTCTGTTTGTGAGAGAAAGGCCCAAAACCATCCCAAAATGTCGTTTTAGAACTCATATTTTTTAGACATTTGCTTAATTTACGCGTAAACGGTTATCGACCAAGTAATTCTCAAGAAAAATGTTCCTTATTAAATTTCCAATTAACAAAATGCATGTAAAATAAGTTTTTAATGCATACGAATAAATTTAGCATTATGTTTTCATTACTGACATTTTTTTTTACCATCAATTCATACCTTCTTCAATAGTAAATTGGCCATACGGTCTCCCAAATGTATTTATTTTTTAGACATAATAACGTTTCACCCATTCGGGCATTTTAAAACTTAACTTTGTATTTTCCGTATCTAAATACTTATTATTACACATATTTAAAACGTAATATCAATACCCAATTTATAATTCCACCTGAAAAACATTTTTTGGCTAAAAAGTAATAAAGTTATTTAGTTATTGTGACTCATGTCCGGGGAAGTCAACCGTATTTAGATACGGGAAATACAAAGTTAAGTTTTCAAAATGCCCGAATGGGTAAAACTTTATCAGATGTGTAAAAAATAATTTCATTTAATAGACCATAAGGCTAAACACTATTGAAGATGGTATGATGGTAAAAAAAATGTCAATGATGAAAACATAATGTTAAATTTATTCCCATGCGTTACAAACTTATTTTACATGGGGTAATATAATATATTACAGGTGAAAGACCAAGTGGCCTAAGTCACGAAAAGTAACTTCTGCGACATCTGATGTTTTGTAAATTTTGGTATATAAACTTATTTTTGTGGTAAGTGAATTATTGCTGCCAGATTAAGTTTCTAAGGAAAATTCTTTGTTATATAAAGTGCAAATTGACCTTTTAGAATAATTATTTTCATTGATAGAGCAAAAAAAATAGACTTAGACCACTTTGCCATAATGTAATATATATTTAGAATGAGTTGCATAATAATGTATAGAAGAGAAGTGGTCTAAGTCAGACTTAAACCAGTTTGCTCTAAAGAATGACTTGGACCACTTTGGTAGTAAATTAAAATATCTATATGCTATCTGGGAATCTGGTCAATCAATAGACTCAATCATTCAGAAAAATTTGTTTACTAGAAGAATCAGGTGAAACAAATTTGATTAGCTGCCAATAAAACAATATTCGTCATAATTTTCTTCGGGAATTTTGACTTCTTCTAAAAAGCCTATATCTTCCACAGCGTCCGTTGTGATCAGTCCCTGGTAGAATGGATGATGAACCGGTGGGATAAAGTCCAGTAAACTCAGCATGTCCCTCTTTTTCTCTTTGGTGACTGGACGAGAAGCATTGTACAGAGACTTTTGCTGGAAAAGTCCAACAAGGACGACCACCATTGCGGTATTTCTTCTTCTTCTGTTTTGACCAGTCGAGACTGACCGACTCAAATGGGACATCATTTTGTATGGAAGGTTGATATTCATCTGAACCAGAATATGCTAATATACTTGGCTCACTAATATCTCATCCATTATTGTCAAAACAATCCATATTATTATTGTTCAACTATACAACATTTGTGGCTGTGATACAAAGTCAAGTAAACAAACCACGCTGATTCACTAAACAGTTTCAGGCAGAGTGGACTAAGTCTGACTTTGACTCCTGTGTCTTTGTAAATAAACAGCTGATTGCAGTCAGGCACAGTGAACTGCTGCTTTCTGTCGGCGATATAGTTGAACTACGACTTAGTTCGTTTTACCATAAGGAAAAAGAGGCCATGAGGACCCAGTTTATTGACTTAACTCACTTCGCCGAAAAAATTGACTTAGACCACTTTGCCTTTCACCCGTCCATATCTTTGTTCGTATAATCAGATAGTCTTGTAAACGCATTATATAACTTCATATTGGTGATTTTACTACCAGAGCGCCCTTTTGAGCTCTGGTGGACATGAGACCGACTCAACTGTAAGAGTCCTAATTTTTGCCTACACAGGTTTATTCACCTAGGGTAGGAGTCTTTAACGAGTACCAGACATCGTGCAGGCTCGGGACCAACGCTTAACGTTCCAACCGGAGGAAGGCGTGCTGAAGGTTTTTTCACCCCCCAGATAAAAAACCTAAGGGCTGGGTTTCGAACCCACGATCTTGAGCTGAGTTAAAAAGCACGCTACTTCTGAAGTACCGGAGCCCTCAGAAATTATTGGATATTATGGCGTACATATTATAATATTAAGTTTTGAAAATGTCTGAATGGGTGAAACATTAATGGATCGGTAAAAAAAATATATATTTGGTAGACCGTAAGGCCAATTAAGTGTGGTTTATCAACCACCTTTTACTATTGAAGACAGTTTTTTGAGGTGTTTTACTATCAGAAACGAGTGGGTGAACTCTTTGGTGCAACGAGATGTGATAGGCCATTTTACATTCTCTATCTGCACTAGCGTTTGGATTTCTTCTCACAATATTTTGATGCAGTTTGCGGTGAACATGAAGCAACAACTAAACCGACCAGTGATACTAACAATTTAACATATGGAAATCTAGCCAACGATTTTAATAGACCCTCGAGGATTCAACCAATGTTTCTTACTATTGAAAAAACGAACATTTAGCCAACGTTGTTTACAAGTAGACTATCGGGTATTCAGATATATCCTAATAACTTTATCTACGAGAATTTAACCAGTGATCCTAAAAACTGTATTTCAATCTATTATGCTTACAACTAGGTCCTCAAGGATTCAATTAGCGTTGTTAACAACTGAGCAGAATGGAATCTAGACCCTCGAGGATTTAGCCAGTGATGCTAACTAGAACATACATAAATCTAGCCGACGATGCTAACAAGCAGACCATCGAGTTATCAACCAGCTAAGCGCCATGATATAGAAAGTATGTGCTGGGTATTATATTAGTTGAGAAGCTTCTTGTTCCTTCAGAACCATTGTTAGATGTACTATATCCAAGGATAATTAACGATGTACGATACATTTTCAGAAAGTTATCTTGGGACGCTGAACAAACACTTTTGTTAAGATCCAAAGTTGATAAAAGTTAGCGGGAGTTCGTTAGCTATTTATAGGGTTGGCCAGTGCAAAATTTCCCATCGCCTTACAAAATCTGAAACGAAATGTAGTCAACTGAACAAGAATACATAAATGATAGCTCTTGTCACTTTTCCTTTGGCATACCACTAATTTTTGATGGGTGAATTTCTCCAAGAATGGGCTTTGGAAAATTCGTGTGCTTCCGAAAACGATAAAATGAAATGTAGCCACTATATCTGGCTCTCATGTTTTTACTTTTTTATTCCACTAGTATAAGAAGGTAATACCATCGTGCAAAAATCCGAAATCAAATTTTCAACGAAACTTCATGTGTCGTGCGTCTATCTGTTTGTCTGTCAATGTGTATGTGATTGGAAAGTTGTGGCGATTATATTTATATTATATTATTTATAGCTCAGAAACGATTGTAGCAATGAACTTGAGATGAAGATGTCACATATCACAAAATTCGATACAGAGTTTTCAACGGAATTTCATGTTTTCCGACCTCCTGATTCCAAGAAAAAAAATATTTCTGTTTGTTTTTGAATACGAAAACTCTCGATAGAATTAGAGTAATTTCATACGTAATTTTAAGGCTCTCTTAGGACGACACATACTGATTTGCAAATCGTCAGTGGAGAAGGGGGATTAGAGGGAAGCTTAAAACAAAACCTCCATTGATTTTCAATCAACTATTGATTATTAGCGCAAACGATCGACTTGTTTTGGAGGGAGAGCAAAAAGTCGATTGATTCATTCGTTCTGGGGAAGTACATTGCCGGTGGTTCACCGATGTTTTTTTTAATTTGACCAGAAACTGCCACCGGGTGAGCTTCCTCTCTCTATTTATTCAACACATTTTTCAACTAGCTGGTTGTTGGTAGATTGGAATGAGAAAAAAAAAAGTCTGACTGTAGTTTGGGTATTAAAAGTTGTAGTTCTCAGCTGGAGGTCTTTAAATTGGCTGCCCAACCAAACGAAGAGCATACCTGGAATACCAGAGAGTTTTTATAAATTGTGTGCCATAGCCCAGGTTCTTTTTTCTTTACTTTACCTCACCGCTCTGAAAAATGCTATTATTGCAGGAACTTTGATTTTTGAGCTAAAAAAATTTATGTAATTGGAGATGTTTAAAGAAACAGTTTAGTGGTGACAAAACTGGAATCATTATTGAAGTAACCAAGAGCTCTATGGTCTATTTACCGGCGATCAATGGTGATGAATTCGAAACGTAGAGAAGGGGTCGAAAAGTAGCTGTATATCTCAGGTCATGTTGGGTCCTGGCAAATGAGGTTAGAACTTACTAAAGGATGATGTATCTCCCTTGGTAATGACGCTCCATTTTTTTCCCCTCGGCTATACGAAGTATAAGGGAAGTTATGTAATCTGTCTGGAATTTAATGTTGATTATTTACCGGAATTTTATGTTTTTTAACCCCCTGCTTCCACAAATGAAAAGAAAAAATGTCTTGTCTGTCTATAACTCTACTGTTCAATAGGGTGGAGTGAAAAAAATGAATTTTTGATTTTCGGAAACGGGTACCTTTCAATGACTGTGTATGAGGCTTAGTAACAATTCTGTAAAATATTTTATTTTTACGACGTCATCTTGAGTCTGCGCATTTGACTTAATGTTTTGAAATTTTTGAATATTTTTAGATTTTTCAAAAAATTTTTAAAGTATTGGAAATTTAAAAAATGATGACGGGTGGTTATTAAATGGCAGAACAAGGCCTAAAATATACAAAGAATTTTTTTAAACCATTTTAGATTATGGTTTCAGTCTGCGCATTACGCTCAAAGTTCATCAAATTTTCCGAAATTTCCGATATTTTCAACATTTTTATAACTCAATATTTCCTCTCAATATTTACTTAAAGTGTCTTCAAAACTTTGTCTTATTCCTTTTGTTATTATTATGCGAGGTAAATAAATAAAAGGCATGTGTCAACGTTTATGATGATTCATTCATCACATTGATGACACAGGAAAATACAAAGGTGTAATTAGGAAACTGGAAGAAAAACTTGGTAGAGCGTAATGCGCAGACTGAAACCATGTAAAATGGTTTAAAAAAATTCTTTGTATATTTTAGGCCTTGTTCTGCCATTTAATAACCACCCGTTATCATTTTTTTAATTTCCAATACTTTAAACAATTTTTTGAAAAATCTAAAAATATTCAAAAATTTCAAAACTTTAAGTCAAATGCGCAGACCCAAGATGACGTCGTAAAAATGAAATATTTTACAGAATAGTTACTAAGCCTCATACACAGTCATTGAAAGGTACCCGTTTCCGAAAATCAAAAATTCATTTTTTTCACTCCACCCTACTGTTCAACACAATAACTCCCGACAGTATGACTATATCGACATTGTAAATGTGTAACCAGAACCCCATAACAATGACACCTATTGATTTCAGCCAAATGGCCGAAGGGAAGGGAGTTTAACACAAAAAATTTAATAGCTGCCACTGTAATGAATGTATTGACATGAAAATTCAGACTACACTTATTAATTTCGGAATCGCCAGAAGGGAAGGGATCAAAGGAGAGCTCAACTCAGAGATGCCAACACTACCGATGTTCAGAAGCCCCTATTTAATTCACCCGTTGATTTGTAGCCATAACGGTCGATTGGTTTTGAAGAGAGAACGAAAAATTGATTAATTGATACATTTTTACTTATTTAACTTTACTTCCCCAACTATACGAAGTTTAGGGGAAATAACGTAGTCTGTCAAAAATTAGATACTTCAAAGTTGAGGAACGCGGACATATTGTGGAATTTGTAATAAATAAATAAAACAAACTATTTTTTGAAATATTGTCTATTCCACTAAAGATATTTATAAAAATACAACTACCGGTTTCGGCCTCACACTATCGTCAGGTCTAGCTATGAACTAAGTTAGTTTGCAGAGTGCGACCCCTCCAATACATCTCTGGTGAAAGGTGTCACTTCAATTAGGGAATCCCCCGGCTTAACCGTTAGCTACATCATGAAATATTTGACAAAACACTAATTTTTTTTAATTTACATAAAATAACATCCTTTGACTAATAAGTAAAAAATAAAACTAAAAAACGTAACAGATAATAACATATATATGGAAACCTATAATAATAACAGATAATAACAAACATAGGTATATGTGGAAATAGAACCGGTTCAGGGTGTTAGCAAAGGGGAATAGTTAAAATAAATTTGGTCATTCATACAAATGTTCCTTTTGTTAGCTTTATTTATTTCTAATTGTTCTAAGCTATCAAGTAGCCTGCTTTTAGAACAACAATGGAGATATTTTATGCCTGTAGATGGGTCAAAAGTGTGGCTATTGTCGATAATGTGAGTCGCGAATGTAGAACGATTGCCTCGGTTCTTTATTTCGGCTGTGTGTTCCTTGATCCTGTCTTTAAAAGGACGTCCCGTCTGGACAGGTTTTATCTTTTTGTTACTTTCGCCTGGTTTTTTTGGCTATCCCCGAATGTTCTAGGATTGCAAGAATTGCCAGATTTATATAACAAGAACAGCCAATTCCTATTAGATTCTCTTCTGCATAATTACCAGATCAACACCCTTTGGAAACTCCGAACAGCACAGAATTGTTAATAGTCCTTCGGGCTTTCAACTAATGACCCGGAATAGACCGATAAAGATGGAAAATTGATCATCTCAACTGAAAGCACTTTTAAAAAGATAATTTTAAATTGAAAATATGATCAAATAATTTAGGCTGAAGGAACGCTCATGAAATGAATCTTTGCCAAGGTTCCTACTTTGAAAGTTTATAAACTAAGAAGAGATGGTCTCAGGTCCCAGCTCTGTCGCTAATTGAATGGCCACTCATCCATGTCTTATTAGAGCCCTTTCATTTTCTACTACGTAGCTTAATGAAATTAAAAAGAAATATGGGAAAGACAATTTTCCAGTGAACAGCTGTTCTGTCCGTCTTGTTAGTTGATGAATCACAGTCCCGGTGTATGTTCTGTGAAAAGTAAACGAAACTATGATTCATTGCTAGAGAATAGGAAATGTTGGCCAGTCATATTTCTTCTAAAAATGGGGGAAGAGTGCGACAGTGATTGGACTATTTTGGATAGTTGGTGGAAGAAGTATTTTTCAAACGTTTTCATTTGAAAACAAAATCTACTTGACGTGTATTAAAAATCGTGTTTAGGGAAGCATACTTCATGAAAATACGGTGTTTCCGTAGGACTGCTAGACTCGGGAGCGCTGTGCCAACCATTCCATATTTGAATGCACCGAGGTCACTTAGCCTACTTTCAGAGCCCTCTAGTGACATGAGCCCTAGATGACTTAATCGTAATTAAAGGGACAGAATTCAAATTAATCTTAAAAGTAAATCTTATGTTCTAATGAAGGCGAACGTAGAACTGTGAACGTGTTTTACGATAAATCTGACATCGTCAAATTTACAGATTAGTTAGTTATTGTGACTCATGCCCGGACTTGCCTTAACTATGGGGTCATATCGCCTACTACCAGAGAGCTCTTACGTCGTTCTGGTGTATACTATACGCTACAACATTATGCAAATTGTTTGTATATCAAGACATTTTGATGTTTGGATAAATGAGTACATATATAAGATTTATATATGTATGTAAGATTACTGTATATATATTTTGATAATATGGATGTAAGCTCTTTATTTTTTAATAATATTTATTATATTATTTATATATATTGTAGATTATATATTATTTATATATATATATATTATTATTTTATATAAGATTATATAAGACATTTTTTTTTTAAATATCAATTTTTCAATAGGTCTAATCGCGTAGTCAAGCTAAAAAAAGGTTTCTGAGTTGTCATTTTACAATACTTGCAGATTATTTAATATAATTTCTTGAATGGCATTAGAGCAACTTCAAAATTCAACATTTTGAAAATGCTTTCGCATGATAACTTTTGAGGCTAATCCCTATTATCGAAACTCTTCGACTCTCCCTATCTTTTGAGGCCCCACATCGTTTTTGTTGAAACACCTCTCTGTTTTCAGTGCCCCCGGACATCCTGGACACTGGCACGAGTACCGACATGGTGGCACGAGAGAACACCAATGTGACTTTCAGATGTGCAGCTTCGGGCTCCCCCGCTCCAAGTATCACCTGGCGGAGAGAAGGCAGTCTGTCTATTCAGCTGGCAAATGGAAATGAAGGTACAAAATCACTCTACTAACACAATATATACCTGTATGTATTCCAATTTCCATTTGATCACATCTTGTTTTTATTTTTATATTTTATTTTGATCTTCAGAGTGGCTTTTAAAAAGCTTTATTCGGGTTGGTTTTTATTTTAGTTAGCCTACAGAGAATTCCGAGTTTCCTGGTGTTTTTTCTAAAAAACCCCCCTCCCCATGTAATAAAATAACAACTCAAACCTATACGGTTGATACTAGTTAAGTTGTTACACTTTTTACTCATTGCATCTTCAACTTCCCTTGCATAGCCCTTATTGACAGGTTTGCTGTACCAAACCTGTTTGCGCCTGGACTATATAATATCATGTGCATCATTGTACATATCTTTTTGATAACACGGTTTGCATGTAACCTTTTTATTTTTTAATGATATTTATTATATTATTTATATATACATATATATGACCCCAGGGGGGAGAGCTGACGGCTCTAGCCGGTGGGCTCGGAGTTATGGGAGCTTAGTACGGATGTTATGCAGATCAGATGCTCCCAACTTTGTTTCTCGTTTGGCACCATGTACTCGTACTGTGCATATTGGCCAACACTGAACATAGCCATATAGAAGACACAAAACGACATACAATACTCACTCGTTTTTTTCTATTCAACTAAAATTATTTAACTATGCACGTTATCCTCACACCTACGTTTTGTTTTTTGATTTTAGTGATACCAATGAAATATTTACGTGGAAAGCTACAAAAAATATACTTTTCAGAGATAATTTTTGTAAATATTGTAAGTTTTTATTATGTTCCATGATGAAAATCTATTTTTATTCCATTATCGTATTTTATTTTACTCTACCTGGGACTTAATGAATAATGTTTCCCATCCTCATTTTAGATAAGGACCTTACTGGCGCAGTGAGAAATTTTTCTTTTCTTGAAGAATACGTTCTATAAAAAATTATTGATGTTATGTCCAGTTTAATAATTTTTTATTGTCTGATATTTCTCAAAACAGTCTATTACACAATGTGGCACTTTGAACTTTTTACATCTGTACTAAGTATCTTTGCAAGAGGCATTAAATGGATGTAACGAAATTATATTTCTCATCTTTTTTAAGCAATCACAGCATTGTAGCATCTCAAACGTTTTGCTAAGGTCTGTCGCGCCTCAAAAAAGAAAGCTTAAGTTTGATTATTCGTGTTATATAACTAAAAAAAAAATTGTTTCGTTATTACTTTCCCATCTATTCGAAGTATGGTAATCGTTTAGAATTTCATGTTTTTCGACCTCCTGTAAAAATGAAAAAGAAAAGGTCTGTCTGTCAACATGTAATATGTATCCAGGACCCCAAAAAGACGAAACCCATCAGCCAAATCGGCCAAAGCATAAAGGGGATTAGAGAGGAGGATTAACACAAATATTTTAATAAGTTGTAATGAGTGTATTGACACAAAACGATATACGAACGACCCTTACTGATTTTCAGCAGAAATGGCTGAAGGGAAAGGATGGATCAGAGGAGGGTGTTCGTCTCAAAAACCCTATCGACACACAATTTAGTAGCCCTTATGTAAATCAACTATTGATTTTTAGACCAAACTGTCGATTGGATTTGAAGGGAGAGCGAAAACTTCATGCAATAATTCGTGCTGGGGAAGTACGTTGCCAGTAATTCTCCGATGACTTTTTTATTGAGAAACTGGGCTGAGGAGGCGAATTTGTATATACATTTTAAAATATTCTCTCACATGTAAAAAATATTGGAGGAGTTGAGTAAGGTTGGAGGTAAGAGCATCAAAATTAGATTACAGATAATAGTGGCTCCAAGACGGAAGATGGAATGGGAGCGGGCTCCGTGGGGCTTTGACGAAGGGCCTCACATGTTTGTCTCCCTTCTCTGAGTGGCAACTAGACGGCGGAACTGTAGGCTATCAGCAAGGCACCAAGTACCATCGCCAGTCCTTACTCAAGTCTCAACTATAGCGTCTTCTTCCAATTAAGTTCTCGCTCTCCGGCCAAAACCAATCGAGCGTTTGGACTAAAAATCAATAGTTGCTTACATATCGTCTTCTGAATCATCACACTGAAATTTGTGTCGATACATTTATTACATCGGCAGTTATTAGGGTTTTTGAGTCGAGCTCCAGTTCTCTGACCCTCCCCTTCCTTTCGAATGATTTTGTGGAAAATTAATAAGTTCCGTTCTATTCAAATATAAAATTTCATGTCAATACAATCATTACAAAGGTAGTTATTACAGTTTTTGTAACAATACTCTTTAATCTCCCCCCTCTCTTTGGCCGATTGGTCTGACCATCAATAGATGTCGTTTTTATGTGACTCTGAATACACATACAATTTAATTTTATACATTCAATCTTTCGGGAGTTATTGTATTTAGACACACACACACAGAGAGACCGTAAGTTTTACTTCCTCAGCGATACGAAGTCTGTTAAACGAAATTTCATGTTTTCCGACCTTCAGATTCAAAATATGAAAACAAAATGTCTGTCTGTCTGTATGTGTGTGTGTGTCTGTGAACACGATAACTCTTGTCATGAATCTATCGACACAAAATTTGAAAACAAGATGTCTGTCTGTCTGTATGTGTGTGTGTGTGTCTGTGAACACGATAACCCTTGTCATGAATCTATCGACACAAAATTTCAAAACCCCATAAGAACGACACATTTTAATTTTCACCCAAATCGACCAAAGAGAAGAGGGAGGATTACAACATTTTTCTCATTTCTCTAGATCTATTGATTTTTAGCCGGTTTAAGAGAAGGAGGGGTTAAGGGGGAGACTTACCACAACAACTCTAATAACTGCCGATATAATGAATGTATAGACACGAAGTTTTATATTCGTGGCCTGATCTTTCCATTTTCAGCGAATTCGGCAGAAGGGAAGAGTGGATCGGGGAGGGGGGTATGGACTCAACTCAACAAGCCTAATAACTGCCGATATAATTAATGTATCGACGTGAAATTGCATATTTGACGTCAAAAACCAATGAGAACATAACCTGCCAAATATCAGCGATATTGGCCTAAGGGATGGGAGGGTTTGAGGTGGGGGCGCGTTTTAAAACCCTTATAACTGTCAATGTAATATATATATCGATACAAAATTTAGGATGAGGATTTAGAAGTCCTATTTAAGTCAACTATTGAATTAGTACAAACAGTCGACTGGTTTTGGATGGGAAGCGAAAAGTTAAATGATTAATTCAATCTGGAGAATTTTTTTTTTTTTTTTTTTTTTTTTTTTTTTTTTTTTTTTTTTTTTTTTTTTCAATTTTTGGAATTCGGGAGTTGGAAAATATGAAATTCCGATGAAAACTGCCAATATGTGACCGATTACATAACTTCCCCTATACTTCGTATAGCTGGGGAAGTAAAAGAGAGCCAGAAAGGGTTGATTTGGAACAAGTGGGCTGTGGCATGGTATGAGATGCCCTCACCTCATGGCCGTAGGGCTCTTCTGTTCGGGAAAGTTATAGAGTTGAGATGATCCTGACCAGACTTCATATCGGCCTCACTAGATTCACATGGCCAGGGAACCCCATATGTCCATTCTGCAATTTTGAACTGACGGACTGAATGCAGAAGTTTTCCGACACAAAGAAACACATTTTTTAATATCTGACCTCTTGACTTAATTCAGCAAATTTAGAACACAAGACTTGGGCGGGTTGTCCTAGTTGAACTGGGGTCTCGCTAGACTTTGTGGACTGAAACAGCCCGGGGATGAAAGATAATAATGGCCGATGATACATGGACACCCTTATGACCAAGCTTTCCTAATATAATGAGTAAATGTCCGAATGTTTCTGGGATCTGTGTCGATAAAGTGAAAACCTAATAACATAAATAAAAACAGAGAACTGGTTAAATTTTTATATTGTCTAATTTCACAAAAACATATACAATATGTGTACCGCTTTTGATTAATACCATCACAAAATTGAGGTATAATATGACAAAAAAACAATCTAACAAACTTAAATGTCACTTTTGAACTTCGTGTTGACTACGACGAAAGGTGAAATCGGTACACATAATAATAATAATAATAATAATTTATTTCCGTTAAACCAAAACATGGTAAAAGGATACGTCAAATGAATTTATACATTAAGATAGCTTATATATTAGATATATAACTACTTGAGTCTAACACATCTATGATTAGTAGTAACATAAAAACTATTAAAAAAGTAAAATGAAATTAATAAAAACTGTACAAATAAATACTTAAAAATATATGAGTATATATAAAATAATAATAATAATACAAGATACGTTCATAAAAAGTAGACACATTTTTCAATTTAATACAAATTAAAATAACTATTTTTCAAAAAAAACTCTTCGGATGTGTCTTTATCCCCCAACGATGTTACGGGACGTTCTTACGTCCCATCACCAGGTCCCAATGTGGCGAGATATAGAAAAGAAAGAAAACAATGTAACTATAACAATATATGAAAAATAATATATAAAAATGTCTAAATAAAAAAATATATATAAATGAATAAATAAATAAATAAAATGAATAAATAAAACATTGCAAACAAGCATTATGTATATATTTTTGTGGAATTATAAAATATAAAAGGTAAACAATTTTGTTGTGTATTTATTTTAATGATTAAAGTTCAGTGGCATTTTCCATAGAGGGTAGCCCGGCTTTGTTGACGCAAAAAAAAAAATAAGAAAAAGTACCTAGTTACTAAATTTCAGAAATCAAAATGCGATTCGTATCTATAGGATGTCTTGTAGATAGTTGTCCTATGGATTGTATGATACGAAACTAATCAAAGTAGAATTTGTGTGGGATGCTTCTGAAATTCTTCACAAATAAAACAGTATTTTACCTAGCCAAGTCAAATTCAAGAGTATTGAAAGTAAATAAATAATTATTTCTAAAGGTGTCGTATCCATTATAAAAGTTATAATGTGACCTTTCAGAATAAGACCTTTCTAAGTTCAAAAATGTTGAAATTTCACAAGTACTATGTCTGAAGGGAAAAGTTACAATACTTTAAATAATTTAACACAATCATCCAAAATATGCCCTGAAATTTTACACAAAAAGGGAACCGATGTACCAAGTACACTCTATTACTGAGTGAAACTTACATATTAATGGATTTTGTGCGACCCTCTATTCATTTATGAAATATATAAGTAAGAAAAGATAGAATAAATAATAAAAGTCACAATTAGTAAATAAATAAAGTTAAGGATGGTTTAGTATATGAAACACGACTTTTATATAATGACTATTTTATTCTTTTTGAACACTCATAAAAAAATTTATTTTCGGAATGAGGGTTTTTGGGGAGGGGGTAGGTTTTTGCCCTTTTTCTCCCTTGAATATGTCTCCAGCTGTTGACTTTGCCCCCCTCCCCCCAGACTAAATGAGCTCCCAGACAGTGGACTTATTTAAACATTTATCATTTCATTGTTTTCTTGATAACACAACTAGAAGGGGAAGGAGATCTTTGTAGGGCGAATGAGCGGATTAGGAGCAGCTCGCCAGCCAGTCTCCTGGCTGTTGATAAACTGGCACAGAAAGCCAGGGAAGCTATTTTCTGCCTCAGCTGCTTTACTCCACAACTGCTAAATACATAATCCTAATAACGGAGGCTTATGACTTTTTTTTTTTTCTGATTTACGCACCACCATTTTTCATTTACTTGACTCCATTTTGATTTTTTTTTTTTCCGTTTCATGTAGTATTTATTATGTTACCCACGATTCCATCGAATCCGACACTAAATACTCGGACCCGAATCCCGATCCAAATATGTACTAATACACAAGAGAGAGAGTTTGTTCGTGTGTTGGAAGTAATCTTGAAAATTGTTAAACCATTTTGGATAATTCTTTCACCGTTGAGAAGAGGGGGTCTTAACGGCCGATTCAACTTTTCTCATTGTTTAACTTTCTGCAAACGATGCCGTCGAATATATTGAACATACGTGATGTTCAAGATTTCTCTTTCATCTCTCTTAGCTTGTAGCTGATAGCTTTAATCGACAAAATGACTATCGGCGATTTTTGATTTAATATTTTTTTTTCTAGGATATTTGTCATATAACAACACAAAGAATTTTATAGTCAAAATATAAAAATGAATGATATTTAACGGTTGATCGGATTTTCATGAAATTTCACAAATAGCATCCTTATCAGGCTGGTTCTAACGTAGACCGTGTGGGATCTCCAATTTTTGAAGAGAAGAGGGGTTGTGCGGCGAAACATAAATTACCTTTTTAAAGAGGAAGTAAGTCGGTCTCAAAAACATTAAATAAAATCTTCAACCTACTTTTAAAATCATATAGACTAAGTTACTAATCAGGACAGATAGCGATATAATAAGTCAAAAGTAGAAAGTCTGTGACATATAAATCACAATATATCTTCATAAAAATAACGTATTTAAAATTGTGAGTATTCTGATACAAATAAAAAAAAGTTTCATTACATTAGGATTATTATTTATTTATTATATTAAAAATTATCTTTTTTTTTTTACTATGTTGTACTTTGATGCCATTGACCCAACTTGTTACACCACAGAAACACAGAGGAGAACCATTAATTATTGTTAGTTGGTATTCAATAACGTTTCATTTTCTTGAAATAAAACCAACAACTACGTGTTTAGAATTTTAAACGACGAAATGTTTATTGATGTATGGTAAAATCACTTTATATTCAATGTAATGAACATCAAAGGACATCCTCATGAATTATTCATTCACTAGTATTGATCAACACGATGTACATCTTTGTGTTGGGTTTCGTAGGTCGATGACACTTGTAACGTGTTGGACATCGATATACTGTATCGGTATTTCGGAGTTCTTTTATTTGTATATATATATAAATATATTTTGACGTTTTTAGTCGTACTCTACGCGTTTTGTTATATTTTTTAAGCCCCCGCATGTTAGGGTTCTCATTCTCACAACTAAATGGAGGTAGAGGTAGTCACAGGGGCGCGGATGGTCCCCCTCTTACCCTCCGGATCTGACTAACTGAGGAGGCAGACCGAGAGGGACAGGAGAGCTGAGGAGAGGGGGGGAAAGGCTTCCAGGTTGCTATCTTATCAAGGCAAGTCTCTTGGCCAGCACCGAATCAGTCTTCGGGGAGGATCATCTGGGTGGGAACGTGATGACAAGGATCGAGCAACAGGATTGTTATGGAAGGGAAGATTGATCGAAGACAAAGGGAACTTTCAGATCATTGTGGAGGATACATAGTAGAGAGAATCAACGATGGTTCTTAGGACTTAGGATTAAAAGGACTGGATATGCTTGATGTTGTATGGCTTAGCACAACCCCACAGTTCAAGTCCATATGTCCATATAGGTCTTAAGAATCTAAGTAGACAATCAATTTATTCTCCATGGATAGTTTGGATTTCCTTTTTGACAAGGGTAAAGTAATCCAAATTTTCTCTCAAGTTTTTTTGTCATTTCAATCCTGTGTGTGGGGGTGGAAGGGGGGGGGGGGGGGTCCAAGTCGATCTCTGGTTAAGGTAGAACCCAAGATAGAGGACTTGGTTGGAGGTGGGAATAGGTCTGTGTCTGTGAACACAATAACTTCCGATAGAATGAACCCAAAATTTTATATGTAACTCCAGAACTTTTTAAAGACAGCACACATTGATTTTCAGCCAAATCGACCAAAGGGAAGGGAGGATTATGGGGGAGGCTTAACACAAAATCTGTAATAACTGTCGTTGTAATTAATGTATTAATATGAAATTTCATATGTATATTCAAGACCCTTTAAAGACGACACCTATTAATTTTACGCGAAATCGGTCGAGGGGAAGAGGGAGCAAGCGAAAGGAGCTCGACTCAAATACTAACTAACAGATGGTCGATTGGGTCTAACGCATATTAGCAGCCCTTCCCTTTAAAGAGCTATTTTATGTTTCACTCCCCACCATCCATCCCACAACTCCTCTCCCTTAGTCTACCTTGTTTACGGCACTTATAAGGATGATATTTGAGAAATTTCATGGAAAAGTAAAAGATTTATCCAAATAGGACAAGGAGTTTTTTAGATTACCTCAAACAATCTAACTTATCATATATATAAAGCTGAAAATGTCTGTGCGTTGTACCGCTATAACTCACGGCTTGATGGCTTTGATTAATTTTTTTTTAAATTTGTTCGTCATCGTCTGTGGAAGGTTATAGGCGTATTAGTACTTCAATATCTGATCCATCCCAGCATCCACCCACGCAATCTTTGTAACTCAAAAACCACTGCAATGATTAATGAGGAATCTTTTTGAATAGATAAGTTTTATCTACTGGAAGGTTGAGGTCTATTTTTTAATCAACCCCTGGTCCATCCCAGCATCCACTCACGCAATCTTTGTAACTCGAAAACCATTGCAACGATTAATGAGAAATCTTTTTGAATAAATTAGTTTTAGCTCCAAAGCTAGCGTTACTACAGTTGAAGGACTATAAGCCTTATTCCGTATGAATAATTGAAAATTGTAACATCATGAATGTACTGTCGAGGAACTGAATAGCCTTATAGGAGATATTGGGAGAAAAGTCAAAGTTCCCCGGGCAACGCAGGGTATTATTGCTAGTAAATTATAAAGAAACAACTGGAGCTTGAGATTATGATACAAATTCTCCAACAATTTTTATTCAGCCCATCCCCCCAAGTTTGGAAATGGGTTTGCAGCAATCCGAATATGTTTCCGTTGAAAGTCGAGGAGAACGTACAAACTATTTTCAACTTTTTTTTATATTTTACTAAGTCGGCATAACATTTTGAGATCAATAATTGAAAATTTTATAAAAAAACAATTTTACAAACGTTTTAAAACAAAAAGTTAAACAGATCAAAAATCTTGCTGTACTGTTTTCTCAACCACTGTTTCCTTAAAGGAATTTTTTGTACACGCAAACTTGTACTCTCTATATACTTATATAACAACTAAGCTGCGGTCAAACTAAGGTTAATCGACAATAAAGTGAAAGAGAAAGGAAAAAATGTTAATAACTTATTGGATAGATGTGCTCTAAAATTGTTAAAGTTAAAAAAAAAATTGTTAAGGTTTAAAAACTTTTTTTTTTTGGCTTTATGAACGGTGCATATTAGCCATGTCAATGTGTTATATGTAGGTATTTATGACATCCATGGCCCCGGGAGGGGGTTCTATCTACGAAAAAAAACTCACTCCCGGACGGGATTTGAACCCACAAACCATGGTGAGACCATGCGACTAAAGCCCTACGCTCTAGCCCACACGGCCACCATGGCCCTCTTTAAAAACCTTATGAGAGAAGATCAGAGGAGGTTTCATTGAGAGGGCTCATCGGGACATGGAGGCCGGAGTGTGGAAGGGGATAGTTACAACTTGTTACAGGAGTTCAACTTGTCCCATTGTTCAATTTTCTGCAAACGATGCCGACGACCCTATCGAACATTTATGAACGTACATGATCTCTTTAGGGCGAAGCTATCTGGAAACTGACTACCAGTGTTTTTTTTTAAAATGTTTTTCTACGATTTTTGCCATCTGACCATATAAAGAATTTTTTCACATCAATATTAAACACTTTCCACACTTTCGAAATCGATTCTAAATCGAGTGCAATTTTTAGAATTAAGAACAAACAATCTGTGTAGTCAGAAAATTGACTACCAATACGTGACTTATCTGACTGACGTCCCCTTTCGTTTTAACCTCTTGAGAATTATGCTGATAAAAACTCTGAACAATTATACACATCTTCTGCACTGTGCCCTCAGCGACCTTTCATGGGTGAGTTTCCCTAATCGACCCATGTGCTAAGCTAAAGTTCATTGACATTTCGTTGAGTTTTCTGAAAAACCTTTTCGGTAAAACATCATTCAAGAACAGAATTGTATAATAAACGGTGATGGAAACGTTTCAAACTTCTAACAATTGTGAATTGTTATTTACATGCTGGGTAACTTTTTACCCTCTGGAGAAGACGGGTCAATTTACTCAAATCTGTACATTAGCCATGCAAAGCACGTCTTTTACCTGAAGCAACCTCAAAACTTTGTGCCTCGTCTTTATCTGCCAACTATTCTGAACTTTTTAGATAAAATTTCGTTTAGAGGGCCCCATTACAGCTTGAATAAACTCATTATAATGAGGCCTTATAAAGATATTAGCTATATTTTTTTCTTATAAGTAAATATTTTTCATGCCATTTTAAATAATGTAAAAGACATGTATGGAAAAAAATTACGAACTTTATCTGGTAATGAACTTTACATTGAACATTTAGCTTTCACAAAAAGCACCCTCGCATTTCATTCTCCTTTAGTTTCCAAAATCGTAATTCTATCTCTTCATGATGTTCCTTTCTTGTTTAGATCATAACCTATTTGGTAATAGATAAACTGTCGTATTACATCGGAGAAAGTGGTTAAATTGACAAAAAAAAAAGCATCGGATCAAAAAATATTTCATATTTTCGAATAATTTCGAAAATTGATGTCGTTTTGCGTCGGATGTTCTATTGTATGTGTAACGATCTGTGGCGTCATTTTGGAGCCCTTTTGCAAAGATCTATTTCGTGAAACAGAATATAATTAGGGCCCCAACATACATACTCACCTTTCTTGTATCGAACCTTGTGTGATTTGTTTGAGGTTTAATACCAGCGAATTGTTGGTCATCCTCTTAAAAACTACTAAACTTTTGCAGAAATTTAATTTGGAGGGATGGTTCATTTTATTTTTTCATGCCTCCAAAATCCCGACTTTGCTTTTCCCCCTCCTTGAATTTTTACTTTCTTATACCTATAGTGTGAGGAAATATTGTAATCGAGGGTTCAACTGATGTTCACGTTTCATGGTCCCCTGAATACGTTTTGACCATCTTCGCGATGTCTGTGCGTGTCTGTATGTGTGTGTGTGCATATGTGATTGGAAAGTTGTAGCGATTATGTTTATATTATATTATTTATAGCTCAGAAATGATTGTAGCAATGAACTTAAAATTTGAGATGAAGATGTCACTTGTCACAAAATTTGATACGGAGTTTTAACAGAATTTCATGTATTCCGACCTTCTGATTCCAAGAAAACAAATATTTCTGTGTGTCTTTGAATACGAAAACTCCTGATAGAATGAATGTATCGACATGATTTTTTTTATAAGAACACCTGTTGATTTTCAGCCAAATCGGACAAAGGGGGGGGGGGGGGATTAGGGGGAAGCTTAACACAAAAACTTCAATAACTGCCGTTGTTATGAATATATTGACACGAAATTTCAAACAGAATTACAATCAGTCAGAAATTTGATGTTTTCACATGAATTTGAGTTTTCCCCGGAATTTTATGCTTTCCGACCCCCTGATTTTATATGTATATCCACAATCCCATAAGGACAACGCCAATCGATTTTCAGCCAAATCCGCCAAACAGAAAGGGTTTAACAATAAAACACTAATAACAGCGGATGTAATGAATGTATCGACATGCAATTATATATATAAATTCAAAACCACAAACATTTTGAAGAAATGTTGAGGTAGAGTCAAGTTGACCTAGGGTTGTCTTTTCATTGAGTTATTAGTAATTAGCGTTGAAACCTTGATGTTGAAGTTAGGCTCTTCTGAAGGTCCAACATATCCAATAATCCCGAAAATCCCTGGCATAATCCCTAGCGTGATCCAATCCAAGGACACTACCAGGCCAGGAGTTGAACTGAACCGGTACATCTGTCAAATAATAAGGCAAATGTCTTATGGTCAGCTCAACGAGGACAGAAACCTTGCGTAGAGTAAAAGAACACATGCTGGATTGATCCCGATGCTCAATTCGCATAGGGACTCGAAGGTACGGCCCATCAACTCATCGATCATTCATCCATCCATCCTTTTGGCGTGAAGAGTTTTTAACAATAGGTGACAGAAAAGAAAACCTATCCACTTTTCCTGTAGAAACCATGGTCTGATTTCATTGATTGACGTTTAGTATTGGTGAATTTTTGTCCATTCTCTAAATTTTCTAAATTTTGAGGCAGGCTTAAGTTACCCTAGAATCATCTATTCCCCAAGTGTGCAAGAGACGGTCATGAAGAAAACATTCTTCCATTTAGCATCCTCTACCTCTGAAGCTGAGCACGGACTTTAAAATCTCTGAATGTAAATTCAACTAAACCTGACGATGGTACATCGAAACCAGTAGTGCATGTAAATATACCATGTTTGTGGAATGGATAGGTAATACTATAATTATAATATATGATCATATCATCATCATATCTCATCATATAATAATAATGATATAAGTTCATAGGTAAAATTATTTTTGAGTAAGAGCGCTTAAAAAGTTCCAAATAACATATACAGACACACAGACAGACATCATCGCGAAAATGGTTAAAAAGTATTCAGGGAACCTTGGTACGGGAATTTCCGTTGAACCTTGATCTCGGATTTTCGCACGATTACGATACTTCATTATACTAAATCTAAAACATAAACAATCAAACATTTGGACTAAAATTCAAAATTTGATATTGGCTTCTGAATCCTCATACTAAATTTTGTGTCGCTACATTCATTATACCGGCAGTTATTAGGGTATCTGAGTCGACCCCCATTCTCTGGTCCCCCTCAACCGATTTCGCGAAAAATTGATAGGTGATATCCCTTAGGTGGTTTTGAATTTAAATATAAAACTTAAATTTCGGATGGATACATTCATGACAGGTATTGAGATTTTTCAGTTGAAACCCTCTCTGATCCCATCCTTCATTTCGGCTGATTCCGCTGAAATTGATAGATGATGTCCTTATAAAGCTTTGAATATAGATATAAAATTTAGTATCAATATATTCATTACAACGGCAATTAGTAGAGTTTTTGTGTTAATCCTCTCCACTAATCCCCTCCTTCCCTTTGGCCGATTGGGCTGAAAATCAATAGTTATTGTCCTCAGGGGGTTCTGGATACAAATACAAAATTTCATATGTTTTATTGGGAGTTATCGTGTTCAAAGGGAGACAGACATTTTTTTTTTTCATTATTGGAACCAAGAGGTCAGAAAACATGAAATTCTGTTGAAAACTCCGCATTTTTGATCGATTACATAACTTCGCCTATACTTCGTTTAGCTGAGGAGGTAAGGAAACCATGTGTAGTTTATTTTATTTATAATAACTTTCCAGAATATGTCCACGTTTCTCAAGTTAGTAGTTAGGTATTATGACTCAAGCCCTGGCTTTAACTATGCGGTCATATCGCCTACTACCAGAGCACTCTTTTGTCCCTATGGGAGTTCTGAATTTTGCATACCGTAAATTTTTATGAATGCGGTATATATTTCATTTTCAACTCACAATCCATTATTGCAGTTAAGAACTGGTAGTTGTGTTTTATCAACTACTGTTAGTGTCTTTGTTCTCTAGCGACAGCAAGAAGCCGTATATCTTTATCGTCGCCACCATTAGATACCACTTTAATGTGAACAATGCAGCTGACTACTAAGGAGAGTCAGACATTTATTTAATTTACCGTTTTATTATTCCGAACAGGGCCTCCTCTTCTCTGGCTTTCCTCCCACTACCGTTATGCTGTTATTACCCCTAACATCTACTCTATGAGATATATGCTACATCCTCTATTTCCCTCTCCATCCTTCCAAATTTTCACTTATTTTCAAGTACATCTCATACATCATCCTTACCAAGAGGAGGTTGGCTGGGCTATACAGGGGTCCTGTAAACTGGAAAACTGAAATATAGACACCATTCTGAATAAATAAAATTATATTTATACATAAGGTACTTCATAAATTGTTTTTACTCTTTCTAAAGTATGTATTTCTATTGTAATTGATTATTTTTTAATGAAATATAGCGCCTCAAATAATCTATAACTAATTTCTCTATGAAATAGTTCAAAGTAAATGTCTAAACTGGAAAGTATAGCAACGAATTTTAAAATATGTTTTAATTATTGGTAGTTTTATTTATTAAAAAGGATAACAAATAAAATATGAAATGATGTGAACGGTTTTCGGCATATATCCCGCCAAATTTCAAGTTCCTAGCTGCAATGGTTTTCTGATTTAGAGCGCTCAAAGTTCCAATCACTTGCACACACACATACACAAGCACAGACAGACAACATCAGGTCAGAAGGTATTCAGAGAACTTTGAAACGTAGAAATATGTTGAAGTCTCGATCTCGGATTTTCGCGGGATTACAATACTTCCTTATACCACTGGTATATGAAAGTAAAACTAAATAAAATAAAAAGTTAAAATAGGTACAGTTTTTTATTATAATTTAGATCATGATAAATATTTTTTTTATTCTCCCAGAAGTGTCCTATTTCACGACGATTTTTCATGACTTTCTAACGTCCTCCCTCAAGTCACAACGTTCAAAATATAAGAAAGAAAGAAATAATAAAAAGATGATTAAACCAATATAAATTAAATGGATGCTAGAGCTTTTGCTATAATGGTTCTGAAATAAGACAAGCATTCGGACTTAATGACGTCACTCTTTTACTCAATAATAAGGTTTCGTGTACAGTCATTGATAGTCCGAGTAGTCTTGGCTGGAAGACAACTGTGAAAAACAGACACTTCTCGAAGTTCCTTGAGCATATCTCAAACTTCCCCTTTCTAACCTTTCAGCAATAATGGTTCTTCTTTGCTCCTCCCCTTCCTTTCATTCGGCGTAGCTGTGAAATATCAGGGCTTTAAGGAATTCCAAGAAACTTTGGTCTTTCTCGAGTCTTGAGAAATCCTAAAAAACATGACCAAAAGATTCAAGAATGGGTAAACAAGTTGACTGATTATCAGTTGGACTGTTGTCCTGACGCCCTAATTCACTGAAGGGTGTGAAACGCCGGGGTTCCAGAGGTCCAGAGGAAGTCCGGGTTCCACAGATCAGGGCACCTTTTCTTCTTTATAGCCCCTTAGTGGTGAGACATGACTTCTGTTCGACTTGAGGTAATATCGAGTCTCTTCCCCTGTTCTCCCTTTGCCCTCTTCATTCTGACATCTTCCCAGCACTACAAAGTACAGATAAAGTTATGCAATCGGCCAGAAATTTGAGATTGCGTTTTCACCGAAATTTCATTTTTTGACCCCTGATTTCAAAAATGACAAAAAAAAATTCTCTCTATGTGTGTGTAATACGATAACTCCCGATAGAATGAATGCATTGACTCGAAATGTTATGTGCATCCAGAATCCTCTAGGCAGAACATCTATTGATTTTCAGCCGAACCGACCAAAAGGCGGGGGGATTGAGGGGAGGCTTAATACAAAATTTTAATAACTGGCGTAATGAAACTTTATATTTAAATTCAAAATCCCATGCGGACGACATCTATTCATTTTCAAATAAGCCGAAAGCAAGGGGGGATTGTAGAGGAGGCTTAAATACAAAATCTCCAATAAATGCGGTTGAAATTAATATTGACACATAATTTGATACGTAAACCCTATAAGGAGGACGCCTATTTTTCCCGGAATGGTTCGACGGGAAGAGGGATCAGAGGAGGGGCTGGACTCAAAAATCCTAATAATCGATTGGTTTTGAAGGAAGAGAAAAAACTTAATTGATTAATTCGTGCTGAAGAAGTACATTGCCGCCGATTAACCGACGATTTTTTTTTCTTCGTTTGGGTATTTTCAAGTGAATGGCAGTGAGGGATTCTTGTGTAATGGAGCCATAAAACACACACGGTATTATTGTAACCACATAAGGTTTAGATAAGATCCCGGCAATCTGTCTAACAAGAAGTGGTCGTGAGTAGAAGTTTGGCCATTGGTGATATCGCATAAGTTCAATGACCACTTCCACATCCAATCACAGAAGAAAAAGAAAATGATCCAACCATCCTCGAATCTTCTACTTTATGATTGTGTCTGATATCTGGGACTTCGTTTGGACAGAAGTTTCATTTGGAAAATCCGTATCAGACAGAAGTAATGATCAGAAATGAAACGACGAGTTGCACGATGATGTTATACTTTGGAGGAGGCTTTAAGACGGCTCCCAGCCATTGCCATATTTATACCTGATGAACCTGGTTAGGCTAAATTTAGGACTCCCATTTGGACTCGAGCCGGAGTGAAGAAAGAACGCGTTAGTAGTTCATATGACCTCGTAGTTAAAGCCCAGGTTTGTCACAACATAAAAGGAAGTAAAAACAACTTTCTGGACTTGCGGATATGAGTCCAAAAATCAGATATACAACTGAAGTTATTACGTTAGTTAGTTGTTGTGACCCATGCCCGGGCTTTAGGTACGAAGTCATATGTACTACCAGAGGGTTCTTTCGTCACTCAGGTAAATATGAGCCTGACTCTACTGTGGTGGACCGAAATTTTACCTACCTAGGTTTACTCACCTTGGGTCTTTAACGAGTATGTACCTGACATCATAGATCATCGCCTAGCTAGGTACCATCCGTAGGACGGCGTGCTAAAGGTTTTTTCACCTCCCACATAAAAAACTTAAGATTCTCGGCCGGGATGCGAACCCGCGATCTTGTAGTTTGTGATAATGTGACCTCTGAGCTACCGGCGCCCTCAAGAAAGTCATTACGTACTATGCCACTTTACACTCGTATCCGGAAGAATAATGGGACAAACAGGGCCGAAATGGTTTTTCGCCCCAATAACACCAAAAACTTTGTAAATATGTATTCAGAAATCGAAAAGAATCACAAACTGCTGGGAAAATGTGTTAACAGCTTGTGAAAATTTCAAGGCCAAGAACTTGGAGTGGTGAGAAAAAATGTATGTAGCAGATTTCTTAACTTTTTTTTACCGAAATCAACAATTTTGGAATCTTTCCATGTAGAAAACATTGTTCGATTTGAATTAAAACTAGTGTCTGTGACTTTTGGTCATAAAAATAATCCTAACCCTTATCAGAAATTTATTTCTAAAGACTGTTCTGCTTGAACAATTTTTTTTCCTCCCCAGAATCACGACTTTTGGAGTCCTTTTACCTTCTGTTTACCAACGAAGGTTTTTGGAATCTTTTAGAGAGGCTCGAGCCACGTTTCTAATTCTTCGCTTTGGTGGACATGATAGGCATGGTTTATTCACCTAGGATCAACGCTTAACATCCCATCCGAAGGACGGCGTTCTTAAGTTTTTTTTCATCTCCCAGATAAAAACCCTAAGAGCCTTGGTCGGATATCGAACCAGCGATCTTGAGGTCAGAAAGCTAGCACGCTACCCCTGAGCTGTAGGCGCCCTCTGGGGTCCAACCTGTATTTATATTAACCTTTTTTCTAGAAAACGAATTTAGTTCCTGTGAATTGTTGGTCATCTTCTAAAAAACCACCTCTAATAATTTTAAATTCAATTAATTGTTCTTACTGATTGACATGTTTCATTGTTTTATGGTACAAAGAAGCAGTGTACTATGATGTGGACCGAGAAACTGTTTTTATCCCCTTTTTTTGCGGAAGAACGACTTTTTTTTAACCCAATCACGAAACACTTGGTCAATAGAGTTTAAAGGAAATGGAAAAAATAAAAGAGAAAAATATCTGAAGGGAAAACCCGAAGGAAGGAGGAGAAATAAAAAAGGATCTAGAGGCTGATTGGGTTAGCAGAAGTAGGGCTAGGTGGAGAGGGTTCAGGTGAAGGGGGAGGGGGCTTAGCTTGTGATCGACTGAGGAATCGATTGTAAAGAGTGGATCGATTGTGGGGTCGACCATATTGGGGGCTCAAAGGGCCAAGGCCCTACCTATTTTAGTGGGATTACCTGACCGCGGCTCAAGCTCTTCCCTGGAGAATGATCCAACCAACCTTCATCATCTTACCTCAAATCTCCTTCTTCAGGATTAGCTATAATCCTAGGTCTGATTGTGTCTGATATCTGGGACTTCATCTGGACAGACGCTTCATGCGGATAACCAGTATTAGACTGAAGCAACGAACAGAAATCAAACGACGATTTGTACAACTTGATTTGATCATTGGACGGCGATCGACAATTTGAGCACATCGTCCTTTGGAGGTCTTTAAACAACGGTCCCGAGCCTCTGGTATGAGCTACTTATCCCTAACCTAATTATACCTGGAAATACCTGGATAGGCCACATTTAGGTCTTCCACAGTGTATTTGGGCTTATATCCACCACCTTGACGAAAGAACGCTCCGTATGACCTCGCAGTTCAAGCCTGGGCATGAGTTACAAAACCAGACACATCTAGAATTGCGAATAGGGGAATGAGTCATACAACTGCTGAAGTTATTAGATACTACACCCCTTTATAAACACCCTAGTGCCGGAAGAATTAGCAGCCCAAAACTTCGGTTCTTAACATTTTTCTATATTTTTCATCGTTTCCCAAAGACGGCTTTATGAAAATTTAATGATCTTCACTCTCATTTAGCCATTTTAGAAAATTTTAGGGCCTGACCACCTCCCTACCCTAAAACGTGTTATTTTCATGGGTAGTTATCTCACGGAGTCTAATTATCTATTAGTTTGAAGGTCTTATTAACCTAAACAACCTTTTTTTTTTCCGAACGTTTAAGGTTTCTTGATTGGGTAGTCTTTTTTTATCCATGACACTAGATTATTCAGTGGTCAGGGCTGTGCAGGATCCAGTATCTATTCAAGAAGTTGTCGACATTGGTCGTACTTAGATGGTGTACTTCGGCCTCTTACAACCGCATTTAGCCTATGGGGAGCTGCTCCTCAGATATTCAAAGTGTTCACCCTGTTGAAGAAGGCACTGGAGGTGAAGTGGAACAGTAGGCCTAGCTGCAGACCTCTCTTCACCGAGCCGTTAGTGTTCACTCTACCCGCCTAGCCTGTCTGGAGTATGTCAAGGATCTTCCCGCCCTGCTTTCCGAGGTAGGACAGACGACCTGGCCAGCTTGAGGCTTTAAGAGGATTTGACCGCTCCCAATAGTTCTGTAGGGATGACCAGGCTCAACAATCAAGTTTTTTAAACATTATCCCGGGAAATTGACATAACTAAACATAAAATGGTTTAGAGACAGTGTAAGTCTGCTCCCCCCATTATTATTTTTCAAGTCCAGAATCAAATTTAGTGAGGAAAATTTGAAAACAAAATTGAATTAATTTTTATAAATCATCAGTTTACAAAAAAAAAAAAAAATGGCTTAAAAAAACGTATAATATGTATGTACTTACTTTACAAAGTCTATCCTTGAGCTGGCGAAAAAAATAAAAAATATGAATACAAATATGCAAATATGACAGATATGAAAAAATATGTATTTTTAGCGATGTATGCAAAAATATGCAAAATAAAAATAGCTTAAATTGATTCTATATGGGCCAAAACGTGTAAATGCATATAAATAACAGCCCTATTTATAACTAATATTGTCTAATTCCGTAGGTTCCGGTTTCGGCATCGTCACCACAGTAACATTTTATTTTGGTAGGTTGTCATGTTTATACAATTCTTCTGAGATTATCTAAGGTTGACTCTCTTATCCCAATGGAAACCCCACAGAGGAGGGAAGCCCCACTGTCCTAATGGAAAAATTTAACTGTGGAAATATTTGGGTTTAAGGTTAAATTTTGAAGCAATAGGAAACAAATTCTTAATTCAACTAGGTATAATAATGTACAAAGTATGCATTATAAATAAATGAAAAATGGCGATATGAAATAATACCGTTGTAGTAAAAGAAACAAGAATAACAAATTAAAAAAACAATAAATAAAAGTCGTCGTACGACATATCGTACAATATACACACGTCCTTTTTCATTAAGAGTTTTTTTAATTTTCTCTTAGAAAGTAGCATTGTTTTTTTAAATTTACTGATTATTTTTGACTGTATTTGTATAAGGGTAATGGTGAAGGAACCTTTCTGTAAAATAGTATTTTCTACAAAAAAATAAAATAAAATATTAAAAAAAAAAAAAAAAAAAAAAAAATATATATACCTATATATATATATACACATGGACAGACATTATACCAAAAATGGTCAAAACATGTTCAGGAGACCTTAAAACGAGAAATCATGTTGAAAACTCGATCTCGGATTATTGCACGATTAACAATACTTTCTTATATTAAATGTATAAGAAAGTATACAATTGAGGAATGTATTGGTGGCCTATCTCTGGTGTTGAACCCTACTATGTATGTATATACCGTGGGATTGGGAGGAGGATGGGAATTGCCGGGATTTCACGTGTGACTGGGTGCCTATTGTGACGGGAGAGCTGTATGGCAGGACCGCGCCCTGTAGCCTCGATAATACAGAAGAATGGACCCTCTAACAATGGACTGACAGCCCCAAGTGGCAATACTACACATTTTCCTCTCATATCTCTACATACATAACAATATTGTCACAAATATATTGACATTTAATCTATTTGTTATGTTTTTTTTTGTATGCCTATAAATCTGGAAAGGGCCAATAAGTACAAACGTTAAAGAATGAGGCGACAGTCAGGAATTAATGTCAATAAGCTTCATCTGCGAATATGAAATCATCTCATAAATAAAGAGCAGATATTTGGTATTGATCCGCGTTTTCACTATGACCCGATCCAGATAGACTATGTTTTATAATGAAGGAAGTGGAGGTTCTGTCGCAAAGTTAGAATTTGGAAAACGTTTTGAAAACTATGTATTTTCTTCTGCAGAGTCTAACAGAATAATTAAGCACACGAATAATACACAAACACAGACAAGCATCATCGCGAAAATGATCAAGATGTATTCAGGGGACCATGAAACTTGAAAACGCATGCTTTTGACTATTGCTCCTATTTCAAATGTGTTGAAAAAAAATTTTTAATTTCATAATGAACATTTTTCGCAGAACACTTTTTTCTATAAGACAATTGGTTTTCGCGTTTCATTCAATTAAACATACACATTTTCTTAACCGTTTGACAATATTTAGTGTTTATATTGTGAATATTGCCAAACAATCGCTTATATAATAAAAACAAAAATACTTGTGTCGCATTCTACATGTGGTATTAGGTGAACATGATACAGCAATGGGCAAAATATGATACACGATTTATAACTCATGTATCATTTTCCGAATTATGCAATTAAATGGCCTCGCAAAACACGTGGCTGGAAGTGAGATAGGACTGGGGTGAGTTATATCACATGTGGAAGTTTCAAGAAAATATCACCGGTAGTTTTTCAGTGTAGATCGAAATTACAAAAATAATAAGAATAAGGAAGAAAAAATGTGTGTGCTACAACATAAGGACATCACCGATATATTTTCTACAAAATAGACCGAAGTGAGGGGGGGTGGGGATCAGAGAAGAGGGGCTCGATTCACAAAACACTAATCACAATCACAATCACAACGTACCATGAAACAGAGAAAACCGCTGATGCCAAAACACTATTTTCGTACTCGTGATTGCCGATTTGAAATAAATTGGCAACATCACATATATTTTTATTAATTAATTTTTTTTTTGTTACGAGAAAATGGTGATGATCTGCCAAATACTGAGTGAGCAGTTTTGACTCCAATATTGAGACGCCTCATACCTTCGTGTTAGGCTAAGGAAGGCTGGATGTGTGATATGACATTGGATGGTCTGAGAGGTCCGTTGACACGGTGCAATATCCCTGACATGCTAAACCTGGCGAGGGGGGAGCTCTCAAACCTCCACTTCTTTACAACCTCTTTCCTATAATATCAACCATCCATCCTCTTCAACAATATATGATCCCCATTCTTCAATCTTGCGAATAAAGGCAAAATGTTACTCTAAGATTGCGGCTCATCGGTTACACCTACCGGAAGAGAGAAAAGGTCTATTTTTGTAGAGAATTCAAGGTAGAACATTTGTTATCTAGAAAAATGTTAGATATGATCATAAGTTGAAAAGAAAAACCTGAATTTTTGACGCCACATTGGTTCAGGTTGATGTAAGAAAAAAAAAAAGGTGAATCACACGCAATGCATCGTACTTCTGCAGAAAGATCTCGCTCTCCAATCAATGGTTGACTTACATATAAAGTTTTGAATTTACATATGAAATTTTGTGTCGATAGATTCATTACATCGGCAGTCATTAGAGTTATTGTGCGAGCCCTTGTCCTTCTCTTCCCTTTGGGCGAAAATTATAGGTGTCGTCCTTAGGGGGTTCTCGATATATATTTAGACTACACAGACATAATTTTTTTTTTTTTTTAATTTCGTAATCATTGAGTCGCAAATTATGTAATCCCGGTGGAATTTCTGACCGATCACATAATTTCCTCTTTACTTCGTATAGTAGGAGAAGTGAAAAAAAAAAAAAAATAGATCTTATGAAATTTTGGTATCAGCGTATTCTTCATTTTATTGTAGAGTTTTCAATAAAAGACGATAAATAATAAAAACATATTTGAACATTTGTTATCTAGCGTTAAAATTTAAACATAGCTTTGAACTATTTCCTGTACAAATGTATTGTACATTCTTTGGAACGCAATAACTTTGTTCGTATTGGTCCTATCTCACATCTAAATGCATTCTTAAAGTAGAAAACCTAATAAGAAACATTCTTGGCAAGGACTCATTTTTCGATTTGACTAACAGTTTTCACGTAAATCAAGCAAACGTCTAAAATAATTAGTATGTCATTCTAGGACGGTTTTCAGCATGTATCCCGCAAACCAAGGGACCTTTGAAAAAATGTATATAAAATGTGCCATTTAATTTTCTCAACAAGATTTTTGATTAAGTAATAAATATAAGCGTTATCTTGTAAAATGTACTAAGGCCTTCAAGTAATGTGATCTTAGTTTTGGATTGATTTCGTCAAAATCTAAGCAGATCTAAGTTGGCACATCTTGAAAGTGAAATAAATGTTTACTAATATCCTGGCAGTTTCGCATGCTTTTCAGTGTCTTTTATCGTAAAATTTACCACAATATCATGATTTTAAATTTCAGTTGGTTAAAGCGTCAGAATAGCAAAAAGTTAGTGAATTTCCCGACCAATGCGGACAACTTGACCAAAATCTTCCATTAAAAAACCATTAAAATAAGATGCTGAGTCCTGAGTATATTTTCTGGTTTAGAGGGGCTACTGGGAGAGACTGCAAAAGAGGAAAATGTGATCTGGCGGAGGGGATTACCATGGAAATTGCGCCATTATAGAGGGAAGTGGACAGTGGGTGTGTTGGAGGAACATAATACCTTGCTATAGCCAGGGGCAAGTTGCCTGGAACTGTTATGTCCTCCCTACCTATGTGCCTTTCATCTTATCTGTGGAACATGAGTGTCTGTAGAACAGAGGACTGGCCACCTGCCCTTCATCTCACATAGTTCTTGTCAAATATGTATATAATACATTTTATAAAGAAAATAATATACATTTTTGATGTGTAGCGATGTTACAGGATGCTTTTTTATAAGGTAAATACAGTGATTGTCTTCCTGTCCAAAAATTGTTTCATTTTACAACCGGTTTCGCATATTCTGCATCATCAGGCTACAACATAAATTAAAAATGCATCATACTACTTGATAATATATGTCATAAGTACTAAGATAAAATAAATAAATTTACATACATCGACAATAGACATGTCAAAATGTTCAGGCACAATCTTCTAAGTTCCAGTTCTTTGAAAAAAAAAAATTAGTGAATAAACATAATGTAGATTCGATAAGTCAGGCAGCCTGATAAAACTGTCCAATAATTGGGAACTACTCAAAAATTAACGATTTAAAGTTACATGGATTTTAAAATATTTTACTTATTCATATTATTTTTAAATTGCTACGTTTAAAAAAAAATTATCATAGAGCGATGATGAGGGCAACCTCTAAAGTCAGCTAGCATATACTAAGGGAAACTGCCAGAGGTCAGACTACATTTTTATAATTATTTTCTTTGTATGTATTTTATATAAGAGAACAAAGTAAAATTTATTTTAATAACTAATTTCTAAAAATAACAAACAATATGTCTGTTCGAAGGAACCATTTTCAATGTAGGATTGAAATATTGACAGAGAGAAGGATCATTTTATGAACCATAAAACCATAATTCGATACAAAGCCGATATTCTTTCCATCCTGTAGCTGATAGGACACCTGCTAGCCTAACATATGGAAGAAGAACCTAACTGTTATGGGGCTATGAAAAAGTTGTTATGGCTTACTTTAGTTGATAGCCCATCAGGTGACAGTATTGCATTATTTACCCTTAATTTCAGGCAAATATTTATAAGGTTTTGTGCAATTACAACGTTGTCGAACCTTCGGATAAAAATTCCAAAGGTTAATCAAAAAAGCGCTGAATCAAATAAAGTGACTTGCCGAAAAGGACGTTTTGTAATCGTGCAAAAATACTAATTCTAGTTTTCAACGGAATTTTACGTTTCAAGGTCCCCCGAACATGTTTTGACCATTTTCTCGATGATGCGTCGATCGTTCTAGGACAGAATTCTGGGTCCCCTCGACACGTTTTGACCACTTTTACGATGATATCTGTCTGTGTGAATATGATTGGAACTATGCAAGCGCTCTAAAAATTATCGTCGATATGAATTTGAAAATGAGATAGAGATGTTGCGTGTGCTAACTTAGATCTGATTAGAGTTTTGCTAAAATCAGATAAAATTTGAAGGAAAAGTTGTTCTAGCTAGGTGATAGTTACGTTTTGCATTATTTAGCCTTAAATTCAGACACCTATGTTTAAGGTTTTGTGCAAAGATATATTTTAGTATGCTTCTTGAATTAAGACTGTACACAGCATAGGAAGCAGATTGTTTTGTGAAGTTTTCGAATAAATATTCCGAAGGTTAGTCAAAAATGCTTCGGATGTTATTAGACTTTTGTGTTGAGCCGGGAGGCTCTCTTCATAATCCCCTCGTTTCCTTTGACCGATTTGGCTGACAATCAATAGGTGTCGACTTTATTGAGTTCTGGAAACTCATATGAAATTTTTCGTCGATACAGTCATTCTATTGGGAATTATCGTGTTCATAGACACATTCACCACACACAGAGACAGACTTTTTTTTTTGTAATCGGACCTTGGAAAACAATAAATTTCTTTGGAAACACAGCATTGAGTTTCTAACAAATTACATAGCTTTCTCTGTATTTCGTAAAGTAATATTATATAACATGATTAGGTCCCTATTAGAGCTATTTCTTTCTCGGTAGAAATAAAATTTCTATTCCCTGCCAAAGGAGCTAAATACACAGTTCAGGGTGCATGCTACACCAAGAGACAGGTCTGCAGCGTGACTCATCTGTTGAGACTTGATCTGGGTAATGACGTATTCAAATCAGACCCAAATAAAGTTCCTAGTGGCTGGCGCGCATATACTGAAGGCGTTAGTGCGAGCAATGAGGTATAACATTTGGAGGCAATGTTTTACTCTTATTACTTCCAGTATGGCAGATCTTTATCCTGATGAAGTCCTTATAAATGAGCGTCACGGTCAACAGCTGTCTCTCAGTGTAGCATAACTTCGCCGCTTTTGCGAAACTAAAATAGATTTGATATTTAATTTCTCGCTAAAGAAACTTTTTTCCGTCTCTATTTAGTTGGATACTGGAAAAAAGTGTTCAAAAGTCTTTTCTATGAAAAAATCCAAAATTTTTGAAATGGATGCTCACTTGCATTCAGAAGAATCCAACAAGCCGTAACGCATTACATTCGGTGAAGTTGTTGAAACTATAGGCCTTAGACAGACCTAGATTAAACACTGAATGTTGAACAAGGAAACGGAGAAGAAAAAAAAATGTCTAATTTTCCATTCTGAATTACCGAAATGTTGATATGATGCACATATGTCACTGGAATGAGGCATATGTGCCTACTATCTCTATAAGACGTGACTAAAAATCGATAGGCAGATTTGACGTCAAAATAATGGAAGGTGTATAAAAAATGTATTCGTTTTTGAGATCTTCGCTCATCTCAGTCGGACAATTTTGTATAAATGATATTCTGGATGTAAGAGGTCACCCTGTTCCCCGGGTTGACAACACATACAACCTTTAAAAAGTACTAATCAAGGAAGAACTTGGAATGTGGTTAGAAAATTCGGTATTAGTATAGAGGGAAAATACAAAAAGAAACCAGGCTAAAGAAGATGTTGAAAAGAGTAGGCTGAAAGAAAAGTTGAGAAGTCGACAAGATGGAGAGCACTCTATGAGAATATATGGGGATATCGGGGTGTATACAGAGTAACCAATGAGACCTAACTTTGTAGCTTGGGGTAAACCTTCTTGGGAAAATAAGGGCATACATGACACCCTTAGGAAATACACTGCAAAGAAAGAGAAAGGGTCCAAGGTTGAAGGATAAGGTTCAATATATAGAGAATACCCTCGCATAGAAACTAATTTTAAAATTCCTTTTTATTATCTGTAGTTTTTTTCATGCAAAAGGATGAAAATATAGAAAAAAAGACGTGATGAGACCATAACATGACATTCTTTTACCAACCACTGTTTTACATATCACCCCCTCCCCTCCCCCCTTTCAAACAGCCATTACTGTGTATATGAAAGTAGTGTGTTGACATCAGTCTAATTTCTAGATTGGCTTTATTATACCCAGTAATGCCAGATGAGAGGGGGGATGGGGAGAGAGAGTGATCATCAAATAGTGTTGGATAAGAAAGTCCGGTCAAATTATTTTATTTATGTCCTTTATTATTTTTATGAAATGTCGTTGAAGTCTTCTTTGTCTCTTCTTCCATTCAACTTTCCTTACCACGTAAACTCGTTTATCCTTCTGACGTCCTTCATCTACAAATCTTTCAATGAGCTTGTTGCCCATCCTCTCAAAATTCTGAGAAAAGAATATCCTTAAAAAGATATGTTCATGCCTTGAATCCAAACAAGCCATTCTTAACCACCAATTCGGATTTCGAACACATCACTCTACAGTTCACCAGGGTCTTCGCACATCTCCTTCTCCTTAAAGCTACTTTATGGGTGACTTCCAAAGTGTGACGCCTCCTTCCCCATACGAACTATCTCCTGAAGTCCTATATTTTTGATAGATTCTTCAAGGTACGTCCGAGTAATGAATACTATGACTATATGCGGTGTCGCTCAAGGTAGTGTTCTTGTTTCCATCATCCATACCGTTTACACTATTGCTCTTCCTACCAGCCCCTGGCCACTGACATGGAATCTCCACACGTGACTGAAACAACAAAAACTGAGCAGCTTTATCGACTGCAAATGAGAATTTCCATACTTTCTGTTAGGAACAAATTGGCTGTGTACAAGACAATAAATAAGACCTAGTTGGACATACTTGAACCACCTTTCTAGTTTCTAGTTATAGCCTTAAAATTCCTTTTGTAAACGATCTCTTAAAATTTCTCAAACTTCCAAAACTTTCCATCTATGAAAACCCTTTTCGGAGTACATTGCCGACGATTCACTGACTACTATAAGAGAGCACTTATTTCACGGGAACGCCATTTCAAAGGAAGTTGAATATATCTAAAAATGTTTTGTTTTTTAAGACCTATAAAATATAACCTGACCATTAGAGATTTTTGGTAGTGTGTGTGGAGCACCCTTGGTGAAGGGCTGAATCAATATTATAATGTCTTTCATAGGGCACTTCAATAGCTTTCCCTTTGGAAAGCCCTCTTCTCAATTCCTCAATTCCTACAATTAGTTATTTTTTAATTTATTTTTTTTATTGAGCAAATTTCAAATTGGTAAAAATAAAACCATAAGTAAATTTTATGACAATGATGGAAAATAAAATAATGAAAAATAATAAATGGCAATAAGAACGTTAAAAGTTAAGGAAATACAAGAAAAAAGAGAAAAAAAAGTAATAATAATACACAAATAAAATAAAAAGTGTCTATAAACTGAAGAAGGTTGTGTACAGCATAATAAAAATATATAAACACCAAAGTAAAAAATAAATAAAGTACAGAATAACAGTTTTTCTTTACTGTAGCACTAATTTATTTATTTCTGTAATTATTTCTTCGTGTAACAGATACTTTATTTCGTTTTCTCTTTGAGTTTGTCTGTATTTATTCTTAAGGGTATGATCCCCCGTATCGCCTCGCTTCTCCAGGCACTGACCAGTAGTGGTGGCAGACCCAGAGGGATAGGAAGAAATGAATGTGATCGAATATATAAAGGGCGAAACTGGCCATTGCCAGCACAACAGTAACAACATAATAGAATGTAACAAGACTTCACCGTTACTGCAGATCACCGTAACCTAAACTTAAGAATTAGTCCAGATGGTATTTGTTCAGTTTATGTACTTATCGAACTGTTGTTCTGTTTCAGTGGCGAGTATCGATGGTCCTTCCTTCAACCTGACCCGAGTCAACAGACTTCACATGGGCGCCTACCTCTGCATAGCTTCCAATGGCGTGCCTCCAACCGTGAGCAAGAGGATATCACTCGTCGTTCATTGTAAGAACTATGAGTATATGCATATCCATCCCAAAATAATATTTTGCATATTTAAGAAGAAGAAAGAAAATCTAGATGGGAAGAGTACAAAATGCCAGGTATCATCACTTTAAAGTTTTCAAGAGCAGATATAATCCGAACGATTCAAGGAAGTTGAATTGGAATTTAGGATTTAAAACTTAGGAAACTGAGCTGGATTATTTTAAATTGAAGTTATGGAACTTTTCCTTTTTACACTTCAATCGTCGCTGGATTTATATTTTTTTTACTTTTTTATACCTATAGTACCAGTATAAGGAAGTATTGTAACCGTACAAAAATGCGATATCGAGTTTTTCACGTTTCTAGGTCCCTTGTGTTTTGAACACTTTCGCATCATGTCTATGTGTATGTATGTGATTGGAAAGTTTTGAGCATCCAAATCAAAAACGAATATAGCTATGAATTTGAAATTTGGAATGAAGAAGTGACATGTGCTTAGATCTGTTTAGATCTTGGCCGAAACCGGACGAAAAATGAGACTATTTTAGTTTGGAGCTTAATTCTATTTTACAATATACCGCTTGTATTTATGACCTATTCAAAAACATTTAAGAGTACAAATTGTAGAGAAAATGTCGTTTTGAAATTCATTGTTTTAGACGTTTGCTAGATTTACCCGAAAAGGTTAGTCCTATTGAAAATATATTTCTTACCAAACATGTTTCTCATTAAATTTTCAATGCTTAGGACTCCATAAGTTTTAAATAGAAGCAATAACACTAAAGTTAAAATACATTTTTGCAGGAAATATCCCAAAGTAATATTTAAATTGTATCACATATTCTTTAAAATAAAGAAAAAATAAAATATTATATCCATAACAGGGCTGTACAGATCATCCTCCATTCCCTTCCCCCCTCTCAAATTTATTTCATATTGGCATTATTATTGGGTATAAGAAAGTCACACTCAGAATTCAGCTGTACAATAAAACAGAGAAAACTGCTGATGCCAACACATTACTTTCATATATTAAGTCATGCCAGTATTGATTATTGATTTGAGAGGGATGTGGGAGAGTGATCTGTACAAAAGTGGTTGGTATAACAAAGTCCAGTAATGGCCATATTACATATTTTTTTCCTCAAGGATGAGAACTATTCAGGTAAACTTTGAAACCATTTCATATAACATGTGATAATTAAATGATATATGTGAATAATGCAAAATGAATAATAATTGAATTAATATTAAATTAAAAAAATAATTAAATACAAATATAAAAATTATTTAAAATTACCAAATTTCCTGTAGAAATTTTGTAGCTGGTATTTTACTAAATTTTGATTTCTACAGTAATTTTGATATTTGAAATATTTTTTAAATACGTGAACTTTCTTAAAAATTGCGCGTCTTGAACTTTCGATATTTCCATAGGGCCCTTTTCGGAAACTACTGTGGAAATCAAAATTTAGTAGAATACCAGCTATAATTTCTACAGGAAATGTGGTAATTTTATTAGGTTAGGTTAGGTTTTATGACTCATGCCCGGGCTTTAACAACGAGGTCATATCGCCTACTACCAGAGCGCTCTTTCGTCACTCTGGTGGACATGAGCCCGACTCTACTGTGGGAGTCCTAAATTATGCCTACCCTAAATTTTTATTCATCTAGGGTAGGGGTCTTTAACGAGTACCTGACATCGTACAGGCTCGGGACCATCGCTTAACCTCCCATCCGAATAACGGCGTGCTTAAGTTTATTTTACCTCCCAGATAAAATAAACTAAGGGCCTCGGTCGGGCTACGAACCCACGACCTTGAGCTCAGAAGTCAAGCACGCATACCACTGAGCTACCGGCGCCCTCGGTAATTTTATTATTATTTATTAATTCAATTATTGATTATTATTTTATTTATAATTTAAAACTTAATTTTTATTATCACAAGAGATTATGAATACTATCTACTAACTAATTAACTACAATTATAATGAGAGCACTAACTACTACTCGTAACAATCGTAACTAACTACAGAGGTTATGAGTACTAACTACTAACTAATCAACTACAACTATATTCACAAAATAATAGAAGGTAAACTCTGTACATACCCGTACAACTTGAAAAGAGCAGATTTATCGTTGAAGTTTGCGTCTAAAGATTTAATAAAACAAAATATAATATTGAAATGTTAAGATGACACTTCACTCAAAGATGTTTTTTAACTCCCTAATAACAAAAAAATTAAGGGCCCCGGCTGTGATAATCTCACAATCTGCGGCACAGCAGGCAAGCACCCCACCTGTCTACCGCTCCTCAAAGTAATGTTTAAATATATATTTTTTTTGGTGAGCTTCACTATGGAGTAGTGGATAAGAAGTCTCCTGTCTACCAAAGTATGCCGGGTAAAAACCATGCTTTAAAATTTTCTTCTTCGGTTTCTGTCCGTTAAAAGGTAATAAAAAAGGACAAGTGGTGAGAGTGGGGGGAGGAGGGGGGCGTCTGCCATCAGTCTACCTCACTTTCATAAGATTCCTTGTTGGACGTTCATACTACCTCGAGCTTCCATATCGCCGTTCCGGAAGAACAGTGACGTAAATGCAAAAACTTCAATTTTACAGGAGAGTAAAAAAACGAATTGTAGTTGTGTCAAACGTTTAATTGAAAAGGTTGTAAGTGACAGAAAATAATGGTATATTAGGAGTATGTGGAATATATGTATACTTTACTTTCATTTACCAGGATTAGGATTTAATCACCCTAATTTCAACCCCTAAGTGCAGTTACGTCATTGTTTCTCTAAAAATTGTTTGTTATTCTAGAAAACACAAACTGTCGTAATCGTTAGTTCTCTCAGCGATTTCATAAATTTTTCGCTGCTGAACAAAAAAAAAACATAAAACTACTTTGAAATCTATATTTTATTAAAATCATACATTTAAGTAAGGCACACTGTATAAAGTAGTTGGAAAGAGAATCAAGTGGAAGTCAATCCAGTTTTTTGTCAGAAACTACACTTGCGTCACTGTGGCACGGAACACAACTACTCTCACGGCAGTCTTGAGCGCAACTGAGCTATGTGTCGTTGTTCCATTGAACGAAGGCAACAATTGCTGATGTTTCGACCATAATGCAACTGCCGTCTGGCGGTCCCGAGTGGAACTACAGTTACGTCCATGTTCCCCAGTGTAGGGGATGTATTTCTGATATTGTCTATCGACTTATTTGCATTTGAAACATTTCAGCATTTACGTCACTGTTCTTCCGGAACGGCGATATATATATATATATATTCCTAACGCTTCAGTTAGTTATTATTACTCATGTCCGGGGTTTAACTGGGAGGTCATACCGCCTACTACGTTGCTCTGGTGGACATGAGCCCAACTCTACTCTGAGAATCAGAAATTTTGCCTATCCTGGTTTATCCATCTAGGGTAGGGGTCTTTAACGAGTAACTAACATCGCACAGGCTCTGGAAAGACGAAGGACGACGTTCTCAAGTTTTTTCCACCTCCCAGATAACAAAAGTCGAATCCGCGATCTAGAGCTCAGTAGACTAGCACGATACATCTGAGCTACCGGCGCCTTCTACCATTTTTTGAGTTGTAGTCTTGACTCTAGAGATATTGTGTTTCCGAAAAATGCTTTTAGGGAAACTACAAAATACTGTATTGACAATCTACTGTCTCTTGCTTCTAAAAAGTTGATTTCACGATAAAAGTTTACTCTATAAGGAACTATTTTATAATACTTCGACCGATATCCCGTTACGGGAAATGGATTATAAGTTTGGACAGCTCGTGTCGGAAATGCTTATGTGTTCCACCCTCGGTGAATATGGCGGATATTTGCTTGAATTCAGAGTGATTCTCCTTGCTCAGATATACCAAAAGATAGACCCGCATTATTTCACTGCTCCCGGAATGACATGGGATGCTATGTTAAAGTAAAATTAGATCAATTATTGGTTGATATACAGATATTGATAGTGAGTTTATGTCAGGTATCTCACAGGTATTCAAGTGCTAATAACCGTTACGTGACAGGGCCAGAAGAAGATTTCGCATATATATTACCTATTTAGTTGCCAATAATCTGTTAGGGCATGCTATGGGTGGAGCCCCATGGCACGGCGAGGTTGAATGAGTGACAGATCATGTATATATATTGAAAACTTGGATGATGACGTTAAGTAGGATATATTGTAGAAGTTGATGTATCATATCCTTCTGAATTGTGTACATCTCATAATGTTTTTCCGTTTCTACACCAGACAATTACTCCGTCAGTGGGAAATGTTAAAAAGCTGGTTACGCATTTTAGCCCACGTGAGCGATATGTTGTGCATTACACCAACTTAAAGTAAATGATACAGGCATGTGATATGGTGGGCGCCGGTAGCTCAGAGGTAAAGTGCTTATTTTCTGAGCTCAAGATCCCTGTTTCGTAACCCGACCAAGACTCTTAAGTTTTTTTATCTCGAAGGTGAAAAAACTTTGAGCACGCCGTCCTTCGGGTGGGACGTTAGCAACCGTTTAAAAAAATGAGTTTCATGTTCATTGCTTCATTCGTTTCTGAGTTAGAGCTCTCGTAAAGTTCCAATCACACAGAGAGACATCAATAACTAGACTAGTCAAAAGGTATTCAGAGGATCTTGAAACGGGAAATTCCGTTGAAAACTCGATTTCGAATTTTTGCATGATTATAATACTCCATTGTAACTAAAGGTTTAAGAAAGTAAAAATGAATACTTACCAAATTCACTGCATATTAAAAGCTGTTTCAGAGGTGCGGGGGAGAGAAGCTGCTTATGAAATCAGTCCACGGATAATTGGTTGAGGTCTAGGAAGAGCACTCTGAGACCTTTGAAAAGGCTCAATCGTAGAAATCTAAATTAAAGAAAAAATATACCGAGGTTAAAGGTAAAAAATATATTAAAAAAAATATATATATATATACAAATCTGGGGTGGACGGCCACCATGGGATTTTCTTATACAAATTCAATTCCCTTAAATTTGTGTTTTCTTTGTAAAAATTTGGTTGTCAATAAACTACTGAACTGATTTCAACCATATCCGGAATAGAAGTAATACAGACTGAGTAATATACACTACTATCCCAAGTAGTTTTCCTTCTTAGATTCTTAGAAAGAAAAATCTTGAGTAGGCCGTCCTTCCGACAGAACGTTAAGATGTCAGGTACCTACTCATTAAACACTCTTACCCTAGGTAACTAGACCTGAATAGGCAAAATTTAGCGCTCTTATAGTAGAGTCAGGCTCATCTCTATCATCGCTCTGGTAGTAGGTGATGTGACCTCGTACATAAAGCTTGAGATACCTTCTAAAAGATTTGAGTTTGTGATTTACCTGATTCTTGTCCCTCAGCTATTCGATTGTGTAAGGGAATTATGTTCATCTTAGTTCATGAATATTGTTCATTTATTGAAAATTTAGCATGATCATGTGTTGAGGGACTTGAGACATAAAGAGGTTTAACCTGGGAAAGGGGATTTATCCAAGTACATATTGTGTAAATGCCTATAAATCCTCTTATCTGGACTATGTAGGGTAGGTGTGTTTACATACGGAGATATGTATGTACGTACAGGGCCCTATCCGAAGGGGCAAGTCTCACCCATCTCTATAGAGGGTGGCGACCTCGTCTACATCGGATTACCCATCTTTATAGGCATCGGCACATTCTGCGTGAGTGAGCAAGGCTCCTCCTGCATAAATCAATATAACTTTAAGTGATTGATAAATAACATTAAATCAAAACATTGACAAGCTTTCAAAATATATAAAGAATACCCCAAATAAGGCGGACAACGTCTTTGCAATTACTTCTAGACCGCTCTGAATATAGATTTTTTAGTGTTTTGGAGCATTAACTCAGTTTTTCGAGATATAAGCATTTTTCAAGCCTGACAAAAATGCAGTTCTTCTCTAGCCGAAAGATAGCCTAATGTTTTATATTTTATATATATATATAAACTATGATTATTACTTGTAGTATAAGGAAATATTATAATCGCGGAAAAGTCTGAGATCGAGTTTCTATCGAATTTTCACATTTCCAGGTGAACACGTAAAGGATAAAAATAAAGAAAAAAATATATATATGTGATGTAGCCATGATATACCAATCCATATAGTAGGCCATGATATACCATATATACCAATCACCTTTGTACAGATCACTCTCCCTCCCCCTTCCATCTCTCAAAATAATTTTATATAGGTATTACTGGCTATATGAAAGTCATTCGCAGAACTAAGCTGTACAATGGAACCGCTGACGCCAACATTACTTTTATACACCCATTAATGCCAATATGGCATGAATTGATGGCCACATCATATATATATTTTTTAACTTATTATTCGCATATTTATTTCGTTGTTAGATGTTCAGAAAAAGTGACTGTCAAACTCCTATATGTTGTGTGTTGTAGTTGCCCCAATGATATGGATCCAGAACCAGCTGGTGGGAGCAATGCAAGGTGAGGGGATTACTCTGGAATGCAACTCCGAGGCGTATCCAAAGTCTATCAACTACTGGACAACTGCCAAGGGCGAAATTATCTCAGAAGGTAAGAAACTATTTTTTATTATCTGTATATATCATCCGAAAAATAAATAAATCAACTAAAAAAAATTATATAGAAAACATAGTCATAGACATTCTCATTGGGGCTAAGAATGGGATTAATTGGAATATTACTAAGACAATAGTCTTCCATTGGAAGAGAGGGTAAACCTTCACTGTATCAACGATGGGTTGTGTATCCAAAGATTGAAGGCGCATATAACAGCCCCTCACTAATACTTAACTACCTACTATACTACCTCTTTAATGAAGCGCAGGATGCTTAACTTCATCAACTCATCGAGGTTGAGGAACTACTTAACGAATATCCTTCATCTGAGGTGTGAATAACCAAACACATTCTCCATGGATCTAAATCTTGGTTTTCTTTCTTCTAAAAGTCCAGGGATTCCACCTTCTGAACGATTATTTATTCTAGAACCTTTTGCATAACACACCAAGTGATCTTGAGGTATAACTCTGGTTCCAACGACCCTCCAATATTCTCTATTCGGGATTTCAATTATGTATCTTCTTTCGAAGTTATATATTTTCTGAATACAATTTGTTCTATAACCCATAACCGTGTTCTCCCTGATCATTTTGGGGTAGATCTCAGAGTGGTCATTGGTCATTCTCTCTCACCATGTTCCGGCAACATTCAGCCTGTACCATGAGAGCATAGCTGCTTTCCAAATTTTCTCAAAGAGTTTGAAACTTCCATTACAGCTGTTGTGGTTCCCATAGCCCTTCTGTTACATGCTGCAGTCGCTGCACTTAACCCAACTCTTTCTATTAGAGTTTATTTCGACTCGATGCCACCACATCAACGAGGCATAAGTTACTCTTGATATTATCCTCACTACGACCCCCCTGCAACATCAATTGTTCAAGTTAGTGAAAATTTTCGGACAGGCCCACAGAAGGACATCACACGGATTTTATATGTACGAGTACATTTATATAGATTACCAAAAATTAATCAAATCCCACTTTTTATAAAGATGAATTCCATGGAAGCCATATAAAGGGGACGGCAACCCATGGCCCCCTTATTTTTCTTGTGAAGGAACTGGAAAATTATGTTTCTTAGTAAACCAAACGTGCGGAAAAAGATAGGGATATATGTGACCTAGACAAGAGGCTACATACGAGTATGAACTAACTGTCAGAATAGTTCTCATCATTCTTACTCAACTTAGTTTCTATTTAATATATTTTATTTTGATGTGATACCGCCCATGACTATCTAGGACATGATGCGCCTGGCAAGTGATAGTATGTATTGCCATATTTCGAACATGAATTTGTGATTAGGATATCCCCTGTTTCTCGTGTACCCGGACTAACAGGCTTAACTGGGAAAATGTAACTGTAATTTTGAAAATATTTCTGATTAAAATATGAGAGAGTTTTCATATGTTCAAAGTTCATTTTTAAATCCCATGAAAAGAAGTCCTGCGCTGACCAAGTGTCATACCAGGCTCTCCAAGGTACGTTTTCCATGTCAAACTAGCAACTGAGAGGGATACTGTGTTGTCCTAAGTAATGCCATGTTCGTAGGACGGCATATTGTCCGTCTATTAAGCTTGGCATGACAGCCAAACATTATTTTTAATGGAACATATCCATTAACCACGAGTACTCCAAAATTTCATCCTCAAAACTGAAAAAATTGACTTTTCCTTTGACGTCACAACCATGGCCCCGGGAGAGAAATATCTGAGAAATAAAACTCTCCCCCGGACGGGATTCGGACCCACGACCGTGGTTAAGTTCATGCAGCCAAAGCCCTAGGTTCTTACACGCCACCACGGCCCCTAAGATTGTTTTTTTTTTTTTTTTTTAGCTATACGAAATATAGAGTAAGTTCGATCAAAAATTCGATGCGGAGTTTACAACGAAATTTTATGTTTTTCGAGAAAAAAAAAATGTTTGTTTGAACAAGATAACTCCCAATTGAATGAATGTATCGATACAAAATTTCATACGTGTATCCAAACCCCTCTAAGGACGACGCACTCACTACTTTCCAGTGGAAAGGGCCGAAGGGAAGGGGAGGATCAACTAAAAAACCCGATACCTGCCAATGTAATGAATGTATTGACATTGCGACGAACCTCTTGTTTAATTGTGCTTTTCAAGCTCCAAACTATACATTAAATTAAATAAAACAAAACTTTTAATCTCCCAAACTCAGTTTAATTCTGTCACCCTCATATAAACACCAAACATCAAAACAACACTTCTCCATCAACGACCAAAACAATACTGAATGGTAGCGTCCCAATGCTTGGTCGGCCATCAGAAATTAATTATATCTATTCAAAATTATAACCTACATAATAAATCTCCTAAAAAAATATTTTTTTTTGGAATGAGAGAATTTTTTTTTTTTTTTTTCTTTTACCTATATATATTTGTACCTACTAGCATAGCATGTAATATGCTGAACTAAAAAAAAAAATAAAAAATAAAAAAAAATATATACAGGGTGTCCAAGCATGGAGGTAAAAAACTTTGAGGTCTTAAAGGAAATTTAATTTTGAACAAAAGAGTTCCTATAAACATAGGTCCGATTCGGACTTGTTTCAAAAATATTCAACATCTTCCAAATTTTGTACTTAGCACTATTTGTTTGCATAAAATATCTTGTTCCTCCTTAAGTATAAGATCTAACACAAAGTTAATTATACCATCATAAAGAGCGGTAAATTACCTTTAAAATAAGTTCACTTTATTTTTACAATTACAAGAATTTGACAGTTTATAGGCAGCACAAACCGAAGGACTGTGTAATTCGGAAATTCTTTGGCAAACTGTAGCTCACGTTTTTTCAAAAAAATGTCCTTATTGTATGTCGTAATTTTTATTTAGAAAACTTGCATTTAATAAGCTTTCAAACGATAAAACATTATATTACATGACCTTATACTTGTGTAGCAATATTATGGTTTTAGTGAAAAAAGAAGGTAAAAGTAAATGACATGTCTCATAATTCATACAGTGTTTACAATGAATTGAGGATTACTATATGTATGTATCAAGACATAAACCCATAGTTAGTTATTATGATTCATGCCCGGGCATTACCTTACAACAGGGCATATCACCTACTACCAGAGCGCTCTTTCCTCGCTCTGGTGGACATGAGCCCCACTCTACTATGGGAGTCCTAAATTTTGCATACCCTAAATTTGTATTCATCTAGTGTAGAGGTATTTAACGAGTACCTAAAATCATATATATAGTATGTGATTATATATTTTAGTACTATATAATAGTACAAAGGTACCTTGTAAAGCGCCTCAGAAACATCTGGCTGAAACTGAAGTAAATGAAGTAACTCACACAATGTAGTAGGGAAGGGGTTTCATGGAATTGAAGACTAATGGCGAGCTCAATCCGTTCAACAGTTAACACGATTCTTAGTATGTACCGAAATTGTGCTCTTCTAGGAACTTTCGGACTGTGTGTCATTCAATATTTGTATACATAATCGGGAAACCACAAAGAAATGTAATTTCGCCATACTGGTGAGCGATCGATAGCGCGATATATGAGTTACTTAACCTGGCTCTGATTACCTTAAGGGAGGTTACCTTGCTCCTGCACCACCATGCTACATGTGAAATTTCATAAAATTCCGATCAACCGTTAAAAGCTAGCTCTCAATTTATGTGCTGTTATGTGTCCCCCCTCACCCTCCTCTCCCGTTCAACATTTTTAGATGCCAAATAGCCTTTGTTCTATTCGAATATGCTGCAGATGAAATGTCATGAAATTCTGATCAATCTTTAAAGAGCTAATACTCATTTTACGTTTCAAACCCCGAACAATCCTCGTCTCGTTTAGAATATTGACACACCAAAAAGCCTACCTTTCAATCAGCCGCAGCATGTCAGATTACAGATAATTTCGTTTAATTGTTTATGCATAATGTTGAAACAAACAAATGCCATTTCAATGTTATTAATATAGATAGGCGATATAGATATGTAGATTGCACAAAGTCAGTAACGTACAGATGAACCATTTATTATTCCTGGCGCAGAGTAGAATGTGATTAGCCAGATGATAGTTAGTTGCACAGAAGTGCCTACGTCGTCGCTATTTATTCAATCATTCAGTGGTCCGCATCGATTGCCCTCCTCCTTGTGTTACTTGTACTATACCAACCACCTTGAAATTAGGCGGACGAGTCATGCAAATTTTTTTGTGATCCTGTTGTTACCCTTCTTGTGACTCATCAAGCGCCTCCCTCTCTGGAGTAATCCTTTCTCCGCCTTTCTCATGATATACTCAAATGTTTCCTATGTTGCTAATGCAGGGTTATTTTTTTTTATTTTTTGGGGGATTATTGGGGGCCACAACACCTGTTGATCACTGGCGGTTGTCCTTTCTTTAATGAATAAACCAGGCGTTGTGGCCCGGCCCAATCCGCACCCGTAATGGTACATGACTGTTGCTCGGTGAGATATATATACATATATATTCTCTCTCAAGTTTACATGCAAGACTCCTTGAGAGCTATCTACCTACGCCGCTGATGGAGAGTTAGTCGATGATCAGCCATGTTGGTGGTTTTCTTAGACCCGTGCCAGATCTAATATTGGTATGAATTATTCATGTTCTGGTTATGTTCCTTCTTACCGAATCAAACCTCCAACATATCACATCACTAGATCAGTCGCCCGTCCTTCTACATCCCAGCCTCCGTGAAATATAGCTCCATTAGCTGTGGCCTTTCTTTTGTTTTTCAGCTTACTTTACAAGACAAAGTCCATCACCCTGTTATCTGTTTGTCTGACGGTGCCCTCATCCCTTTACCCCTACGCTTCCTCTAGATTGCATTACAATTTGAACATTACAATGAAATATTTCGTGCAGAAATGTATTTTATATATTTTTCATTTGGATTTTAGTAGTGGTCCTATAACAAAAAAGGAACACATTTGGTAAGAACCAATTTTTCGATAAAATTATCCGTTATATTAGTTTCGCAGGTGTTGAAAAATACAGACGTGAAATTGTGTTTTGAAACCTACATTTTTTGAACATTTGATCGATTTACGCTATAACGGATAATTTTATCGAAAAATTGGTTCTTTCAAATGTGTTCCTTTTTTGATATAGGACCACCAATAGGTTAGGTTTTATGACTCATGCCCGGGCTATAACTACGAGGTCATATCGCCTACTACCAGAGCGCTCTATCGTCACTCTGGTGGACATGAGCCCGACTCTACTGTGGGAGTCCTAAATATTGCCTACCCTAAATTTTTATTCACCTAGGGCAGGGGTCTTTGACGAGTACCTGACATCGTACAAGCTCGGGACCATCGCTTAACGTCCCATCCGAAGGACGGCGTGCTTAAATTTATTTTACCTCCCAGATAAAATAAACTAAGGGCCTCGGTCGGGCTACGAACCCACAACCTTGAGCTCAGAAGTCAAGCACGCATACCACTGAGCTACCGGCGCCCTCTAGGACCACCAATAAAAAATCAAAATAAAAAATATATAAAATACATTTGATCTCAAGTTTTGTCCGATTTCGGCAAAATCAAATCAGATTTATGTTGTTGGCACATGTGACATCTGCATTTCAAATTTCAATTTCATAGCTACAATCGTTTCTGAGATAGAGCATTTAAAAAGTTCCAGAGGAGCCATGCTTGCTTCCTGAGCTCAAGGTCGCGGGTTCGAACCCATCTGAGGCCTTTAAGTTTTTCATCTGTAAAGTAAAAATCCTTGAGCACGTCGTACTTCAGTTGAGAGATTAAGCGATGGTCCCGAGCCTTTACGACGTCAGGTACTCGTTAAAGACCCCTAACCTATGTAAATAAGAATTTAGGGTAGACGGTAGGCACAATTTTGAACTCTCTTTGTAGAGTCGGGCTAAAGTCCACCAGAGCGACGAAAAAGAGCTCTGGTAGTAGGCGATATACTAACATACACAGAAAATGGTGGATACGTGTTCAGGGGATCTTGAAACATAAAAATCCATTGAAAACTCCGATTTTTGCACAATTACAGTACTTTTTTTATAATACTAATAAACTTTTCTGTTTTTATTGCATATAAAAACGATGTTAAAAAAAAAATATCTATTTTAATGTCTTTTTGTTCAATTTAAAAGAGGTCAATATTTGAAAAATGATTGCAATAAAGTAAAAAAGAGGAAGGGAGATATAAAAATGATCGAAATTCCATCCTGATCATGGAGGGTCTCAAGTGAAAACTCCATTTCCTTGGAGCTAATCTGTCGGGAGATAAATCTGTAGAATGAAGGAAGACAAAGAGCCTCTGGAGGGCCAAGAGACCGAGGGAAAGAGAAAATAAGATAACCTGGAAATTACCTTATTTTAACATTTCATCCGAAGCCAGAAACAGAATAAAAAATAAAATGAAAATAAATACTGATATCCTTTTATTTTCTGTCACTTCTTTCTTTCCTAAAATTTACAACATTTAACGTTTCTACCTCGGAGAAAAATTAATAGTTCATATTGAAAAGAACTGCATTAAGGAAAAATAAACAATAAAAACAAGTTGTCGGTGAATCACCGGCTATGTACTTCCACAGCACGAAATAATCAATTATGTTTTCGCTCTCTATCTAAACCCAATCGACAGTGTGGGCTAAAACTCAATAGTTGACTTACAAAGTGTCTTCTGAATTCTCATACTAAATTTCTGCTCGATACATTCATTACATCGGCAGTTAAGATATAAGAGTCGAGTCCCCCATCTTTTCTCCCCCTTTCCCTTCAAACAGTTTTACGGAAAATTAATAGGTGCCTCCTTATGGGGTATTAAATTTAAATATAAAATGTTATGTCGATACATGCATTACATCGGCAGTTATTGGGATTTTTGAGTTCAGTCTCTGACCCCTATCTATACCTTCAAAACTGATTCCGCTGAAAATTGCTAGGTGTCGTTCTTGGAGGGTTCTGAGCATACATATAGAATTTCGAGTCGATACATTCATTTCATCGGGAGTTATCGTGTTCACAGACACATAATTTCTATTATGATTTTTGGAATCAGGAGGTTGGAAAACATGAAATTCCGTTGAATATTCTGCATCGAAATTGTGACCGATATCATAACATCCCATTTTATTTTGTATAACGGGGGAAATAATAAAAGAAAGGAACAAAGAGATGTCTCGCCGGCCTAAAAAAATTTACAAAAATAAACATTTGAAGTAGTATGCTATAAATATTAAAAGAAAAAAAATTTCAAACAATCTGCTTCAATTTTTTTGTTTTATTTATTTTTATTAATTTTTTTGTCGTACTAATTAAAGGAGCCAGCACTTTTGTTGACACTCGTGAACAGCCTTGGAAGATTTCTAAGAAAACACCTTGGCCCTCAACTTTGTAATTACGCTTAAGAAAGTAGAAGGGAAAAGATTATCCTGGAAATTACTTCTTATTAATTAGTACGAAAAAGGTCCGGGAAAAGTCCCATTCAGACTGAGCCTCCACGTGGGCTCAGTGCTCAGTTCTCTACCCTTCAGATTTAAGCTGCTTTATTTTAATTTTTTTGTTTAATTCGGTTGATCTTCCTCAAGAAAAGCGCTATATAATAAAATATTCCTCACTGAATTTCCGATTTTTTTTTTTTTTTTTTTTTCATTTTTTCCGATCCAATTATCCTAAAACTTTTAAGCATTTCTTAATTCACAATATTGGATTTTAGTGCAGAATTGATGAATCGTGCAGCTGGGAAAGGGGTTTGAAGTGGTAGAGGCGCCGTGTTGCCAAGACCAGCACCGCCTTCCTGCTTCGAGCCCGCCAATACATGACTACCTAGGACAGGCGACAGAGGCACAATGCTACATCCATCCTATTGGCTACCGCTCACCACGCCCCCTCAGAACTTTACGGGCTACGATTCAGCAGCTCTGGACGGATTTTCTAGAAACATTTTCTATACATACTTCCCGATTTTGATTAGCTCAGATTAACGACCGTATAAATGAATATTTTTTTATTGTGACGTAAGATTTGGAAACCAAGAAAGATTATTTAAATATAAGCCAGGCGAGGAACAGTCAGAATTTGATGTTGTTTTGTAGGACACACTCTCCATCAAACAAAACCAGAACTAACATAATGGCAAACCAACTATACTGAATATCACAAACCAAAGGACAGTAACACAACAGAGTATATAAGACAATAACAAAGCCCTGATTACACCCTCACAATAAGACACTGACGACAAAACTGATCATAGTGCGTCGAGCACAATTTTTTAAAAGAATTTTCACATCAATAAAGTTACTAACCGGGCAGGTAAGGTTACTAACCTCCTTAAAGTTACTCAGCGCGTAACCTGCTTTATATATAATATAAAGTATATTCTTGGAGGTAGGTTGTTATATTTGTGAGAGAAGAACTTGATCCAAGCGAACAGAGACACTTTGCAGTGGAAGGCAACTTCCCGGAGTAAAGTTTCATTTCAACTTAGATACAACTTTATTTCTGCCTCATTCTTAACTAATTAAAATATATCAAGACATCATTATACTGGCATCTCTATTATTCGTCATCTGGAGCCATGGGGATAGCGGGCTTTGGAATAAGTAATAAGTAATTGGAATTAGTAATTAGTATATTATAGTATCTCCCCCCTTTCCATCGTGTCGTGCTTATAGGACTTTGAACTTAACGCGAGGTCTCGCCGAGGATTTTCTCCGAATATCCACGAGAACGAGTGTTCTTGATACATATAAACGTATATAAATTAAGGGCGCTTTTAGCTAAGAGATAGCGTACATGCTTACTCAGCTCAAGGTCGCAGGTTCGCAACCCGGCAAGGCCGTTTGGTTTTTTTGTCTGAAAAATGAAAAAACCTTGAGCACGCCGTCCTTCGGATGGGACGTAAAGCTAAGGTCCCGAACCTGTACGATGTCAGGTACTCGTTAAAGATCCCAACTCTTGGTAACTAAAAATTTAGGGTAAGCAAAATTGAGGACTCCGATAGTGAGTCGGGTTCATGACAGCGACGAAAGATCTATAAAATTTCGTGTCATTGCATACGGGAGTTATCATATTCACAGCCAAATATTCAGAAATATTTTTTTTTTTTCATTTTTGGAAAAAATATTTTTCATCACCACCTTATCCCCCTTCCCTTTGGGAGTTTGATTTAGCTGAAAATCAATAGTTGTCGTTCGTATGAGGTTCTGGATTCAAATATAAAATTCCGTGACGATACATTCATTCTATGTTATGTTCACAAAGATACACGCACAGAGGGACAGGCATTTTTTATTTTCCTTATTCTTAGAGTCAGGGTCGGAAAAGATGAAATTCCATTGAAAACTCAACTTGGAATTTCTAACCAATTACATAACTTCCCCTATACTTCGTATAACTGGGGAAGTAAAATTAATAAGCTTCATATTTTACCAAACGCTGCTTGCCTCGACACTGATATAAATGTTGTATATTTACCTCTAGATATAAAAGCTAAGGCCCTCGGTCGAATTTCGAACCCGCGATCTTGAGCTCAGTAGGCTAGCACGCTACCTCTCAGCTATTGGCGCCCTTTTGTTTATGATATGTATCTTAATATAATGTTTTTTAGTTTTTTTAAATGTTTATTATATATGTATTACAAAAATACTCATTGTTATTTCTACTGTCACTTTTATTATTTCAAATGTAAAATTGGGCTTGCCCCGTTCATATTGTAATAAATAAAAATCGGGTGCGTGCAACTCCGATGCGTGGCGAAATGAGCGTGACGTCTGATTTTTTTTTTTTTATTTATGTACGGTGCATATTAGACATGTCAATGTGTTGTTTATCTAGTTATTTATGACATCCATGGCCCAGGGAGGGAGTTTTATCTACGAAATAAAACTCACTCCCGGACGGGATTCGAACCCGCAAAGCATAGTGAGACCATGCGACCAAAGCCCTACGCTCTAGCCCGCACTGCCACCATGGCCCCCTAAACGTCTGAGTTGCGAGATAGCGAAAGTGTCAAGAATCAAATATAACAAATCATTTCAATAAAATTTTTGAACCTTGAAACAATTTAAAAACAATATAAAAAGAAAACATTCATAAGCATAATAGTTAAAAAACGAGTTTATTATTAATCTGTATATATCTAATAATAATAAGGGCGCCGGTAGCTCAGTGGTATGCGTGCTTGACTTCTGAGCTCAAGGTCGTGGATTCGTATTTTTTTTTTTTTTTTTTTTTTGTTTACGAGGAGGTGAAAATCCCTGACGGACAAAGGAAAGTAGCTTGCTTCCCAATAGTGTGGGAACTGCCTCCACTAAAAACACCACCCCTGCTCCTGGGTGCTTTCATCCCTCTGTGGGACCATAACACCCTCTTCGTCCTCCGTTGAGGAAACCATAGTTGTAGCTTTCAGGAGTGCGGTGACGCGGAAAGCTCATACCGGGTTAGGACCACCTAGTGTTGTTGACACCGGTGGTCCGCCGAGGCTCGGGGTTAGGAGGCGTTTTTTCGCCTCCTCCACTCCGCTACAAATTGGGTGAATGCCGGGTAACTAAACTCGGTCACCAGTTGCTGCTGGGTCAGTCCCAGGTACGATCCGGTTGAGCGTATCAACGCTGCCCTGGGCCCGTCGTACAGTGGACATTCGATGACCACGTGTTCCGCAGTCTCGACGCCACCGCACGCACAGTTCGGGCTGTCTTTTCTTTTGAAAAAGAAAAGCTTAGCGTTGAAGTCGCCATGACCAGTTAGTAACTGGGACGTCCAATGGTCCGGCTGGACCCATGTCGCTGCGAGTCGTGCCCGCACATCCGGGAAGAAGGCGTGTGTCGTTGGGCCATCCGATGAATGCGTCCAGCGTCGCTGCCATCTGGACATTATCCACTCCTGAACAATGTCCCTGCAGCGCTCTGGTCTGCCATCGCCCTGCATTTCCGCCGCTAGTGCCGCGCACAGGGGCCCATCAACATCCTGTCCCAGAGGCAGATTGCGTCTACAATAGTACGAGGCTACGGCTCCGTCCAAGACCAAGTCTATGGGCGGGGCCGCGGCCAGCACCTGCAGCGCAGCCGTAGAGACGGTGCGATAGGCCCTCGTCACCCGCAGCAGTGCGGATCGCTGGGCCTGCTGAATAATACCGCGTTGCTGCTTAGTGGGGCGTTGCCACCACCCAGCAGCCGCGTATCTAGCTACTGCCTCGAAAACCCCCGTGTAGATTGCTCTACACGCTGGGTATCCGAGGCCCCAGGTGGCCCTGGCTAAGCAGCTCAGGGCGTTAAAGGTGGCATTGGTCCTGTCCTTAATGCCAACAACATGTGGAGTTACATTGAGGCCCCGGCTTAACCTAACACCTAGGTACGTTACGACCTCCGGGCACTCAATGCGCATCCCCTGAATTCTGACCAAGAGTGGATGGCGCGCGTCCTCTCTCCCTCTCATAAGCAAGGCCTGGGTCTTGCTTGGTGAGAGTGAGAGTTTGTTGCTGCTGCACCAGTCCCCTATATAATCTATAGCTGCCTGGGCGTGTCTGGTTAGAGCGGCTCGGCTATCTGCGTGCACCGTGACCACTAGGTCGTCGACATAGGCTATTGCCTTATATCCACGAGCCTCGAGTTCACGGAGCAGTCCATCAAAGAGTATGTTCCACAGAGCCGGTCCTAGGATCGACCCTTGTGGGCAGCCTCTTGTGATATCCACTGATGAGCTCGAGTACAGATTGCTTATGGACGCTAATCTGTCGCTCAAGAAGCTCGCGATTAGGCCGAATATATTTCTCGGCGTTCCCATTTCATGTAGCTTCATCAGTATGGCCGGCCACCAGGCGCAGTCGAACGCTGCGGCTATGTCGAAGAAGACGCAGAGGGCATACTTGTCCCTGCGCTCCTCCACATCCGCCCTCAGCGTCCGGAGTGCATCCTCCGTGGAACGACCCCTGGAACAGCCAAACTGTCGCTGGGACACCGAGGCATATACACGGTCCCGTATAGTAAGGAGGACGAGGGCCTCCAGCACCTTACCAAAAATAGGCAACAGGCTGATTGGTCTGAAACTCCCCGCCCGGGTTGGGTCCCTATCCCCAGGCTTGGCAAACGTGCAGACAATGGCATGTTTCCAAGCCCTAGGAAAGTGGCCCAACCTAAGGCAGGTGTTGTACAGATACAAAAGGTCCCGCCCGATGATCGGGAGCGCTTTTTTGATCATGGCGGCGTCAATGAGGTCTCCCCCAGGGGCTCCGCCATTCTTCTGCCTCCCGATCGCCAGGTCGAGATCTATGCTGTCCCAATCAGGTGCATCTACTGTGTTCGGCAAAGCGCGGGATGCTAACCTTACCGCTGCTTGTTCAGGGGTATCCTCGTCCGGGTTGTCCGCCGGGAAGGCCTCCCTCAGGTACATTCCTCCGGCCTCCTCGAGGGACGTCGCGTATACGTCACCGACCCTGATTGCAGCCATCGGAATGACCGATCTGAGCCTGCCGACAGCCACCCGGTAGGGGATCCCCCAAGGATTTCTCTGGCTCTCGTTCTCCACGAACTTACGCCAACTCACTCTCTTCGCCGACTGAACCAGCTTCCCATAAGCCCTGTCCTGGTGCCTAAACTCTTCCCTCCGCATTAAACGCAGCAGGGGATCTCGGCATCGCTGGTATCTCCTCCTGCAACGATTAACAGCCCTCTTGGCAAGGGTGAGGGCCTCGTTCCACCATGGAACACTCCGAACCCGACTGACCCTCTTGGGGATAATGCCGTCTGCCGCACTCAGCATTATATTGCTGAGCTGGCCTACGCCCTCCTCAATCTGGTCAATCGGGTCGGCTGAGTTGAGGCCCTCCCATTCTGCGTCGCAGGAGAAGGCTGCCACCGACGTCACAAAGGCGTTGGTTATTGGTTTGCGAGTCGCAAACCGCGGATCCCTAGGCCTGGCTGCCGGCCGGTGGGCGTCGGAAAGCACCATATCCAGCACCATATGGTCACTGGACGTGATATCCCGTACACTCCACCCGCCAACTGCCGGGTATAGCCCGCTCGACACCAGCGTGACATCGATGTGAGACTCCCCACGCGCACCCCGAAAGGTTGGCGGCGACTGCTGGCCATTAACTATGCACAAGTCATGGCGGGCCCGACCGAGGTCCTTAGTTTATTTTATCTGGGAAGTAAAATAAACTTAAGCACGCCGTCCTTCGGATGGGACGTTAAGCGATGGTCCCGAGCCTGTACGATGTCAGGTACTCGTTAAAGACCCCTGCCCTAGGTGAATAAAAATTTAGGGTAGGCAAAATTTAGGACTCCCACAGTAGAGTCGAACTCATGTCCACCAGAGTGACGATAGAACGCTCTGGTAGTAGGCGATATGACCTCGTAGTTAAAAGCCCGGGCATGAATCATAAAACCTAACCTAACCTCTAATAATAATATTGGATAACTAGGTTATCTGTAAATACAGAAAGTAACAGCTGTACTATAATATAATATATATTCTGTATTAGTAGTAACAGCTGTCTCTCTCTCTCGGCGCATGCGCGATACGTGTGTTACGTGTTACCGAAAGTAACATAACGCAGTTCTCGAACATGGGGTGCCGGCCTACCAAATTATAAGACGTCACGTCAAAACACAAATTGTGTTTTGAAGGGGGGAGGGCTGAGAATAAGAAAATTTATTAAGTTGATGAAAAATGATACCGGCAACACTGTTTAATCAAGAGTAGTGAGTGAATCATTGACTCACGTAATAGTCATTTATTTACATAACAAAATGTTAATTTTGAAGAAATATTACATTAGTGGAGATAAAAATATAGAAAAGGGAACAAGAAAATTAAAGTGATACTTGAAAAAAAATAAATAGTTTTATTGGTTCAGCTAAGTTGTTGCTACACACAAAATTGAAAACATTCAGAATGGAAAGGTAACATTTAAATAGCTAACTGTCCGAATTCAAATCTGACTGTTCACTTTGTCCATAAAAATATAAAAACAACACTCAATTCAGCATTGTGATGTATAAAAATAATACACACATTAAAATGATCAAAATTATAAACATTAAAAAATTAATTATATTTATTTTTATATAAAAAAACCAATTTCTTTTAAAACAAATGAGTAAAAAAACAAAACACGGCCATCAGCTGTTTTTTTAGTGTGTGTAGTGTCGAGGCCTGAGTTGAATGGCGACGATCTGAGTATGTGGAGAGTGTTGTTTAGGCTTAAAATGTAATGAACTAAATAGAAGTGAATTGACGGTGAAATTGATCCAAAAAGAAGGTATTGTTGTTTGTTTATATGTACAGGACATATGCCCAGAAAAATATAACTTAAATTTTAAAAATGGCGAAAATATTAAACAAAAAAAGAATGAATTAGTTTTAAGAATTTAGTTTTTAAGATTTTTTCCTTTGATTTTTTGTTTGTTTCAATGTTTAGTTTTTTTTTTATTTTATAATGTAGATGATTTAAGAAAATAAACCCAATATTTATTATCGTTATTTCTATTCTATTCATTTTCCCTGTTGGCCCAGTAAGATAATTTGAAAACCTTTGGATTAGATTTAATATTATTTAAAAATTATTAAAATGGCATCTCTTTAGAAATCCAACTGAAAAGTTTATTTGAAATTAAAAAAAAAAATTGCACGTCTTCAACTGTTGATACTTTTTTTAGGGCCCTTTTAGAAAAACTACTGTAGAAATAAAAATTTAGTAAAAGAAAAGAGATAAAATTTCTACAGGAAATGTGGTAATTCTTATTGTTTATTTATCTATTATTAATGCAATTATTAATCATTATTATTTATTAGTCATTTATTTAAGATTAACACTTAAACCTCCTCTTTTTATTATCACAGCATATGTGACTATTACTTAAAATTGATATTTAAAAGTAGCTGTAACAGGTAGTAGCAGCTACACAGAAATAGTACTTTTGTCCATCACTAAACTAAGCACCTAGTTGATTGTGACCCCATCTTTGCCACGACCTAAACCGATAGTAAAACATAGACAATTTTACCATGAAGATTATGAAAGTTATGTTGTTACAATGGAACCATACAGATACTATTTAATGATAAGTACTTTAGATCAATGAAAAGAGAAAATGCAGAACAGTGAAACGCAAAAAGAAATTATGAAAACAATATCAAGTTTGACTCATGCAGTCTTTCCAGTTTGAAACAGGTTTTTAAGAAACACAACTAAAGAAAAATCGTGTCAAAACAACAAATATTAACGAGAAAGATTATTCAAAGAAAAATTGGTGTTATTATTGTTTTTGTAAATGTAAATAGGTAATTATTGGTTATTCAGTTATTCTTTTGTCAACAGAATGAAGAGTGGGAGACCCAACCAGCTTGAGATGTAAACTTTGTTTATTTGTAGGGGCCGTTCACAAACTACGTCACGCAATTTTGAGGTGTTTTTAACTTCTTCTTTATCCTCGATGTTTTTTATGATGGCCAACATTTCTCATTGACGTCTAGCTGCAACCCGAACCGGTCTAACTTTAACTACCGGTGCCTCCGTTTTGCACTGTTTCGAGTGACGTTTTAAATATGTCAAAGACCCCAAGTCATGGCCCCCACATTCGATTGCGAGCCCTGTAACCAGGATCAGGGTCGGGCCCCCACATTCGATTGCGGGCCCTGTAACCAGGATCAGGGTCGGGCCCCCCATCTCATAGTCATGTGCTATATTATAATTACATGGTTATTTTTTAACCCTTTTACAATTTTATTTAAACTAAAAATAGTTTGTAAGGTATAATTAATGTTACAGTATCAGTTAGATTTTAAAACCAAACTTTATTGATTAAATTATTTCACACATCAATTGCTACCGTGATTATATCATTTACTTTTATTTTACTGAAATTAACGTTTAAATGTTTAGATTTCTTTGACTCACTAACATTAAAATAAAAATTGACAAAAACTAGTATTACGATCTAAAAAAAAATAACATTAAGAGCTCTAAAAATTACGATGTTTGTGAGTGTTTAATACACTGACTACAACAAAAGCTTACTTATAGCCTAACTGCCCTAAATTATCATAGCTTTCCTAGCTTTCTTTTGACTAAATTTATCAATAACATCTGAAAAGTCAATAGTTTTGCCAATTCATTTTCAATTGCCAATATTGCCAGATTGAAGAATACAATCCACGTCAAACGGAGTCAACAGTCAAACTGATACGATGTGTCTATTTTTAGAACACTGCTCTGAGGGAAACAGCTGGACAATAGGCTGGGAAATAGGAGTGGGGGAGGGTTGAGGGAGTGCGTGGGGCCCGTCTATACCTGTCTCGTGCGGACTGGACTGTTTTATACTAGTAATTTGCAAACAAGAGTAACTATAATAAAAGTAATTTAAATAAAAAGTGATTAAATAAAAACGCAACTAATTAAATAATAACTTAATAACTCGCACAACTAGAATATGTATCTATTATACTAAATTTTCTTATAAATATATATTTTGCCTTTTTAAGCTATGATCCCTTGCAAAATCTACTAAAATAAAAAAATAAAAAGGACTGGAGCCGGACCCCTTTGGGCCCGGGCCCTGCAACCAAAGTTGCACCAGCCCCACCCTTGTGGGGGCCATGCCCCAAGTACACGCCACACTTTTTGCAAGTCTTCCGCTTTATGTCTCCTTGCACAGATGGGCATCCTATATCATAAGGAACTTCCTTGTGCTCCTTGAAAACTTCTGGGTACAAAGTTTTTTGCAATGTCAAATTCAGGAAAAGTCGAGAAAATTCTCCGTTTTCTGAATTGACCGAATTGACTGAAAGACTGTGTATGAATGTGTAATAATAAACGTGTCGTCTTTTTTTTGTTTAGTCCCCCCCTCCCACCGTCACAATCATCACTTAAGTTATAACCCCCCCCCCCCCCCTCCCCCCCTCCCTTGGCGTGTAACGTAGTTTGTGAACAGCCCCTGTACTTAATCGAATCTGCCAACTGTAAAGTTATGTTTGTTTTTGAGTTCCGTTTTTAGTTGATGTGAAACTGATGATATGATGTCAGTGAACTTTGCGACTTGTTAAATCAGTTATTCTGAGTAAGTGGAGTTGATAATTGAGGCCTCCAGTATTAAGGTATGGTTAATTTGTTGCGGGAAGCTGGTATTCTCTGTTAATATCAACAAACCAGGTACTACCTACTGTGTTTACTTATAAATGCTCCAAGCCGAGATACAAATAGTAAAGGACCTTATTAATTTATAATGGCCCATTTGGTCCAAATATTTCAAGATGTTTTTATTTATTTTTCCAGCTATACTGGGTATAGAGCGAGTTATGTAATTGGTCGAAAATTCAATGCGGGGGAATTTCATATTTTGTAGATTCCAAATATGAAAAAAAATTAGTTTGTCTGTTCGTATGTGCCTGTGAACACAATAACTCCTGATAGAATGGATATATCATCACGAAATTTTATATTTGAATCCAGAACCCTAATGATTTTCGATGACACCTTTTGATTTTTAGTCAAGTCAACCAAAAGAAATGGAGGGAATTGACGCTTAACGAAAAAACCCGATAACTGCCGTTAGAATGAATTTAAAGACACATTATATATTTGTGACCTAAACACCCATAAAGGCAGCACCATCAGTTTTCAGCCAAAGGGAAGAGGCTTAACTCAAAAATTCTATTCTGCTAACTTGAATCTGATTTGATTTTGTCAAAAAATGAAAATCAGATGAATTATAAGATCACTTTAATTCGATGCTTAAGTACATTTTACAAGATACTGTGTAATTTTAAGATCTAATCTAAAATATTTTCAAATAAGATTTGTAGATAGAGCCACGCACATTTTATATACATCATATAATATGAGTTTTTGTCTGGTTTGCGAGATACATGCCGAAAACTGACCTTAAGTGTAATTTGAAACTCTTTTTTTTTTGGATGTTGGCTCGATTTACGCGAAAAGGGTTAATCCTGTCGAAAAATTAGTTCATACCAAAAATGTGCCTTATTAAATTCCCAGTTTGGAAAAGCCCTTAAATTTTCGATAGGACCAATACGAACATAGCGCGTTATAGCTCCAAAAATATAAAATAAATTTGCGTAGGAAATATTTCAAAGTAATGTGCTGATATGAACTACTTTTTATCGAATATTACTCGGGTTATCTGTATAAAAGTGGTTGGTATAAAAAAGTTCTGATATGGCTACATCACTATATTTTGTTCTTATATTATAAGAACAACTTTGAATAGAATGCATGTATTGACTCATTTTCGAAATGACACTTTTTTTTCTAGGTGCTAAGTACGAGCCAGCAGTGGTCGAGAACTTATACAAAGTCCAGATGAAGCTGACCATTAACTCTGTGACGGAGGAGGACTTCGGCTCCTACAAGTGTGTCGCCAAGAACTCTCTGGGGGATACCGACGGAACCATCAAACTATACCGTGAGTTGCTATCTCAACCAATATCCAGTCTGTCGAAGGAGTTGAAACTATATCTGCATCTCCAAAATCGAAATACATAAGGAGAGAAAAAATATCTCTGAAAAATATTATAGCTCGTTAGTCATATGAAACTATTATCCTATTTCAATAGAATAATTTATAAGCAACTGAAATAATGATAACAGTATTTAACTTTTTTTTTTTTACTTTATATATATTACCGCTGTTTTGGCACCCATTCATTGAAAATTTACATTCGAAATGGCACCCTTCTCTATTTGGCACCGGTAAATCGGAGAGCCTGTTTTTCGTTATCTCTCTCTCGAGACTATCCGAAAGGTACCTATTTTGAGAAATCCGATTTGGTTGTCGAATTACACCTAATGTGTAAAAAATCATATATTATTAGTTTGCCATTATTTCGTTTCGCAGCGCTGCAATCGATTTGTATGTTTTGGTTCATTTCAGTTTGCCTTATTCCCGTTGACAGCGCTCCGGATAGTTTAATTCAATGAATATGTAGGAGGTTGCCATTTCGAACGAAAATTTTCAGTATATGAAATATATTAAATATATGTCTCATGTCTACCAGAGCGACGAAAGGGTGATTATGACCTCCCTTAATGCCCGGGCATGAGTCACTATAACGAACTAACAAATGCATTGTAATTAATGTAGCTGCCTCATGGATGTTTTTGATACCACTAAAATGAGAGGTGTCCAATGTCGGTAGATTCCTATAAACTTCTGAAATTATTTCCCTTCAATCCCAGTTGCAATGAAACCAGAGGATTACTTTTAATTCACTTTATAAAGTGTGATTGCCTTCTCAGAAAGGTTGTTTTTCAAATTGGTGGAAATGGCTCTCATATAATTGACTTTGTCTCAGGTTCTAGCGATCCGATTCAATTGTTTTTCAATTGGAACATATTTTTTTATCATCTACAGATTTTCCGATATCTAGAGCGATTGTTTGGCAAAAATGAAAGAAAAAAAAGTCGTCGGTGAAAAACCGGCAATAATCTTCCCCAGCACGCATAAATTAACTAAGTTTTGCTCTCTCTCTAACACCAATAGACTGTTTTAGCTAAAAACCAATAATTGACTTGCACAAAGACTTCTGAACCCTCATATTAAATCTTGTGTTGATGAGCCGAGTCCTCTTTTGATCCACCTTTCCTGTTGGAAGATTTTGCGGAAAATTAATATGTGTCGTCTGCGTGGATCTTGAATTTACATATTTTGTGTCTATACATTCATTATATCGGTAGTTATCACATTTTTTGTTGAAACCCTCCCCTAAACCTCCCTCTCATTTTGCCGATTTGGCTAGAGTTCTTGATACAGTTCTTGATACACATAAAATTTTGTATCGATACATTCTTTCTATCGGGAGTTATCATATTCACACACACACACATAGACAGATTTTTTTCATTTTTGCATTCCCTTCTAATCCCTCCCCTTTCCTTCGGACGATTTATCCGATAATCAATAGGCATCGTCCTTATAGGGTTCTCGATATACATAACACTTCGTGTTGTTACGTTTAGATTTATTGAGTTCATAGGCACAAGGACAGATATCATTCCATTTTCATTTTTGGAATCAGGAGGTCGGAAAAGATGAAATTTCGTTGGAAACTCCGCATCGATTTACATAACTTGACCTATACTTTGTATAGTTGGGGAACTAAAATGTACCCCAATAATCTTTAAAACAGGATTATAAAAATTATAGAGAAAGTATTTTAAACGAAATGGGCAAATCTTCTCTCCCAGGGAAATCTTAAGCATATTGTGAAGCCCTTCAGAAATGAAGTCCTTACATCCGATTATAACCAAAGCAGAAACCTTCCTCACAGTCGAGTGAGTTAAGACTAAGACGCCCCTTTGTATTGTCAAAGCATATGTGCAATGTTCGAGAATGTTAATTTGATTTATAGTTAAGATATTTAAATGAAAGTAAAATATTAGTTGAAGTAAATCAGCGAACGATGGCAATGGAGACCATCCCAAACACCATCAATAAAACAGAAAAAGATTAATATGTGAATGATATGTGAATATTTCGACATAAAATTTTATATGTGCACGCACCTCCAAAGAGGATGTACATATAATGTTTTATGTCGAAATATTCTTATGTAGGGCATCATTCGAGTATTAATCTTTTTCTGTTTTATTGATGGTGTTTGGGATGGTCTTCATTGCCATCGTTCGCTGATTTACTTCAACTGATATCGACTGTGAGGAAGGTTTCTGCTTTTGTTATAATCAGATATAAGGACTTCATTTCTGCAGGGTTTCATTATATGTTCAAGTTTTTCCTGGAAGAGAAGAATACAGATCGCTTGTAGTTGATGTAGATACAGAAGCAGCCAATACAGGCCTAAATTCTCATGTTTCTATTGATTCAAAAATACTTCATCTCAAAAGAAAAAAATTATAATGTGCCCATTTTTGTTCAAAATAATTACTCTATTAAGTTATTTCGAACATTATTTTTTATATTTTATTTTCCCAGTTATACGAAGTATATGAGAAGTTATGTAATCGGTCAGAAATTCGATGCGGAGTTTTCGACGGAATTTCATGTTTTCCGACCTCCTGATTCCAAAAATAAAAAAAAAAAAGCTGTCTGTGTACACGATAACTCCCGATGAAACGAATGTATCTGTGCAAAATGTTATATGTGTATCCAGAATCCTATAAGGACGACATTGATTTCAGACAAATATGCCGAAGGAAATGGTGTATTAGGAGGGAATCTGTGTGTGTCTATGAATACGATAACTCCCGAAAAAATGAATGTATTGACACGAAATTTTATATGTGTATTCAGAATTCTATCATCTTTCAGCCAAACGGGAAAGTGGGATTAGGGGAGGGCTTAACACAAAAAATTGTATAACTCCTGATGTTTTGAAGTAGAGACATAAATTTGAGTTCTAAATTCGAAACCCCATAAAAGTGATTTACCGGACTTTTTTTTTTTGTTGCAAGAGACTTAGGTACTTCTAGACGCCACATTACGCGACAAGGGACATGAAATCACCTCGAAATATTGTCAGGATGAAAACACTTCTGGAAGAATCGCATAAAAGAATCAACCTACAGTTTTCAGATAAAGTGTAATATTTTGGGCTATTATGATCGTCTTGTGTGAGATGTGTTTGAAGAGTGCAGGGGAAAAAGTGAATGAGAGACTCAACTTACGTAACCTTGCAACTATGTAACTTATATAGCTTCTACCGTTACCAGAAACATTTTTATAATAGATCTGAAATGATTCTCCAAAGTTTCACATGACATAAAAGCCGAATTTCTCCGGCAGGTCAGTCGCAGAGCTACCTAAGTTAATGGCCTCTCATGTGTCCCCCTGTACTCTTCAAATAGGTTACAAACTGCTGTGTGTCATCTCACCCTACAGATGACGATCATAATAGCCTAAGACGTCCGTCCAGTCCTTGCCCCCCCCCCCCCCCCCCCCTGTAGGTGTCACTCCCAGAAAGGCACACCTCATTACCAGTTCCGGGCTAGATTCTCGGATCTCATTAGTCACCCACTAATGACTCTTCTTCTGACAAGAAGCTCAAACCCAATTATATCTCATCTTTTACTTGTCGGGAAGGGAGTCCTTTCTTGACAGTAATCTTTTTGTTCTCATCTTCTGTTTCGTCCTTTCGTTTCTAGGAAGAAAACGGTCTAGGAAAGGTTGTTAGGAGTTTTGTGTTTAATAAGATCGTGGTCTGGTACGCCTTCCCACCGGGAAAACCATACACAAAACAATGGTGTTTTTGGTTACTTCTCTGAATGAGTTTGCTATGAAAGAGTAATATTATCTTCCAAGGAATATTTCCCATCCAATTGGATTCTTCTTAGGTAAATTTATTCAAATTAATTCTCTTTGCGTCAAGGGCATTTTTTTTTCATTTACCCAGGTAAACGAAGTATATAGGAAATTATCTAATCCGTCAGAAATTCGATGTTGAGTTTTCAAACCCCAGATCCCAAAAATGAAAAAAAAAAACAACTTTGTGCTTAAGTTAATTTGACTTATGCATGGGCTTTAACTGCGAGGTCATATCGCCTCATCCCCGAGCGCTCACTTTGGTGGACGTGAGCCCGACTCTACTGTGGGAGTCCTAAATTTGGCCAACCTAGGATTACTCACCTAGGATAGGAGTAGACATCACACAGGCTCAGTAGACAAGCACATCATCGCTGACCTACCGGCGCGCTGTGTGTATGTGAACACGATAACTCCCGATGGAAGGAAGGTAACACGAAATGTTATATTCCTGTACAGAATCTCCTAAGGACGCACCTATCGATTTTCAGCCAAATCGGACAAAGGAAGTAGTGGGTAGATTGAATACAAAAACTCGTAATAACTGCCCTTAAAATTAATGTATCGACACAAAATTTCACATGTAAATTCAAAACCTCATAAGACACTATTAGTATGAAGATTCAGCAGCCCCTGTATAATTCAAATATTGATTTTTAGCTTATTAGGTTTTTGGTTTTGGAGATAGAGAGAGCAACAACTTAATTGATTAATTCGTTATAGGGAAGAACATTGCCGATGATTCACCGACGACTAACTAGACTATTCAGCCATTTTGAATTTCACAGCTATAATTTTATTTATAGTTATTGTCACTCATACCCAGGCTTTTTACTACAAGGTCATATCGTCTACTATCGGAGCGCTCTTTCGTTGCTCTGGTGGACAAGCCCGACGCTATTGTTTGAGTCCTACATTATGCCAACCTAGATTTTTTCAGGTAGAGTTGCGTGCTCAAGGTTTTTCCACCTCTCAGATAAGAAACCTAAGGGCCTCGGGCGGATTTCAAACCCAAGATCTTGAGCTCAGTGGCCTAGTAGTACTACTTCTGAGCTACTGACGCCTTCTAATTTTATTTATATAGATAGAGAAATCTTCAATACATATGCACAATATTTTTAATATGAAGATGGCTGATGTAGTGAGAAGTGATTATTTCACAGGTTGTCAAATAAAATGTAGTATGACCTCTCACAGATTTTTATTAAAAGTAGCTAGCCGGCTTTCGAGGTTTCCCTCATCATCAGGCAGTCTACAAAAGAAACCATCCTTAATTTAATATGAAGGCAACAAAGATAAATATATTAAATTGTAAAAATTTAAAAAATATAAACCATATCTGATAAAAAATTAAAAATGTTTGAATGAAAACTAAATAATTTATAATAAAAATAAATAAATAAAACAATCTAAAAACAATTTAAAATATCATGGATGGGGACAGACGAGTTATTCCTGACCACCATTTGAGTCACAACTGGGAGAACGGAGTACGTGAAACTGGACTAACCTCCAGTCTCACGTACGAAACGAACGTAGTCCGTTCTCCCAGTTGTGACTCAGATGGTGGACAGGAATAACTCGTCTGTCCCATCCATGATATTTTAAATTGTTAAAGTTTTTAGATTGTTTTATTTATTTATTTTTATTATAAAATTATTTAATTTTCATTCAAAATTTTTTAATTCTTTATCAGGTATGGTTTACATTTTTTTCAATTTAATATATTTTTAATTACTTAAAATAAACTTTTTTCAATTTAATATATTTATCTTTGTTGCCTTTATATTATATTAAGGATGGTTTCTTTTGTAGACTGCCTGATTATGAGGGAAACCTCGAAAGCCGGCTAGCCACTTTTAATAAAAATCTGTGAGAGGTCATACTAAATTTTATTTGACAACAATAAATTTACGTTCATTCCAGTATCCAAGCAGTAATATAACCTATGGAATATTTTCATATAATTACAGATGTCTGCCCTCGCTTCTTCACTTTCTCTCTATTCAAAAAATCCTCTTTTCAATAAACGGAGGCCTGCCAAAATATATATAAAATATGGGAAAAAAAAAAAAATGTTGAGGAGAAGTTAGCGTGATAAAATAAGCGAGAAGCTGTCAGAGGGGCTGGGAAGGAAGATGACATCTTGAAGACGGAGTTCCATTCACAGAGAGCGCGCCTCTGTAGCATTATGTAAAAGAGGCTGGAGACAAGAGATGCTCCTCTAGATCCGAGTGCTAACAGCCAGCTCTTCGGCCTCGTTAGCCCGTAACTTCCGACAAATAGTTAGGGTAATTGTCAGACACCCCACCCGAGCCCAGCCCTCTCAATACCTCTCACAAGAAATATATTTATATATTTTT